>VBSM01001979.1:4559805-4604506 GCA_008086735.1 Cheirogaleus medius
TCTGGCCTACCCGGTGGATCTCGGATGCCCTGGCCCTTGGCGCAGGGCCTAAGAAGAGGGGGTGCTTCTTGGGACAGGCAGCACGATTTAAGCAGAGGGCACAATGTCAGGGCTCTGGCCTTGGCTCAGGCATGTGCTCACTGTGATCCTGGCCAAGCACGTGCCTTCTCTGAGCCCGAGTTTACTCATGGGGATAAGAGTCCTTGCAGGATTATTTCTGGGCTTGGACAAAATTCACAAAGAGCAGCTGATAATGGACCATGCACCCAGGAAGGAGCAGCTACGGCGGTGGCGCCATGCAGAAGGCGCTGGACCTTAGACTCCCGACTTGCCCATCACATAAGCAAGTCACAGGCCTATGAGGCAATGCGGGTGATAACAATTGAGTAGACTGTTGACAACGCCCCCTCCAAAGCGCAGTCTGAGCTTGAGTTAAAATGGGCCACTCTTGTGAGCAACAGCCGCTGGCGGGGGAAGGCGGGGGTGAAATCTCTGAGTTTATTCTTTGAGAACAAGAAATGAGGTTCTCTCACCCCCAGTTTGAGAATGGTCTGTGGAGGTCAGCACATTTTTGCTCCGAAGTCAATGGTTTTGACAGAAGCATTTGACTTGGAGGATCAACAGGTGCAAACACCCAGCTACAGGCCGGGCTCCCCTCCAAGGACAAGGGAGGGGACTGACTGGACAAATGCCATCGTCCTCTGTAATCATTTTCAACACCCCTTCTCCACTGTCTCAATTGAAAGTATCAGACTTGCAGAGGCAATTTCTGAAACACGGCCCGATGGGGCGGAAAGGGGGCGTCTTGGGGTGAATGGGCCCAGCCCTTTTCCAGCGCTGTGTGGAGACACAGACAGGAGCCAGGCTGCGCCTCGAGGTGGAACAGGGTGTGGCGGGCAGTGGGGTGTGGAGGGTATGTGCAGGTGCCATCAGAAACCGCTCTGGGGCAGTGGTCCTTGCAGTTAGTGACAGAGGACATACAGGACACAGGGGTGCGTGGAAGAGACGGCCCACGAGGCTCCCTGAGGATGCCTGGGAAGGCAGCCGCGGGCGCCAGGCAGAGCCACACCTGGAAGGACGAGGGGAGTTTGCAGTGGACAAGAGAGGCATTTTAGGACCCGGTCTTGGCTTGTGCTAAGACATCACTGAAGGGGGAGGGAACTCCCCTCCCTCCCATCCTCCTTCCCTCCCTCCTGCCCTGGCTTCCTCGACAAAATGACCCGTGTTTCCTCTGTCGCCAGGCACCGTGCGAGGCGTCAGAGAGGCAGCTGGAAACCAAGACAAGACTCCAGGGTGGGGAACCTATGGTCTTCCGATTTCAACATTGTTCTTCTTTAAGCACCAAAGGAGGCAAGAAAAGCTTCATCTTTCCCTGCTGCACCCCTTTTAGTAAAAGGATTTGTTCTGTAAAATTTGGATTCAGTCAAAAGGCCACACTCAAGGACCTAGAAGACCACACGTGGCATTAAGGCCACAGGCCCCCCATCCCTGCACGGGGCGGAAAGCAGTGGAGATCTCATTACCATGTAGCCTCACAACTGTGGGTCGCGGCAAGAATTTAGACCATAGGTGTGAGTGTGTGTTTGTGTGTGTGTGTGTTGGGGACTGTCACAGTTCTTTAAATTAAAAATAATGGAATTTAAATAAGTCTAAGTGGGATAAGTGCTCTCTCATTCCCTGCTGTCCCCACCACTCTGCGTCTCGTAACTTCGAGGTTCACACTTCTATGTTCCTTGCAAAGCCATCTCCGTGTCTGTGCTCTGGCCAGTGTGGACACCGTGCCGTGCCGGCCAGTCTGAGCGGGGACCTTGGAGAGGCAGGTCCCAGCGTGATGGGGTTTGCTGTTAGGTTCTTATGCAAAGAAGTTTCCATCCACCTACATAATTGTTCTTGTGGACACCAAGTGTATTTGTAATGTCCGCAAAGTTCTTTGTGCCTTAAAATGTATACAGGACATTGTAATATCGAACTCCACACTGGAAATACCTATAAAGAAACAAGTAAGAAGCTGATGAACTTGCCCCATTTGAGTTTCAGTGTGTGGAGGTGTCCGAGATTCCCATACAAGGAAGACTTATTGAATGCAAATATTCTATTACTTGGTCTTTAAGAAAGGCTATAGGCTAATGGAGGCTGATGTTCTATTATCTTCTGTGTGAGTCTTCACACACACACAAAAACCTAAACCAAAGAACGTTTATTAACAGCCAATAGCCACGACTGGTCAAAGCTGTGGCCCAGCAACAGGCCTAGGACCGAAGCTGTCAGGGGACACGCGTCTGAGAGAAGGGGCGTTCTTGTGCCTTGCCTCACCTGGTCCAGCCTTGGAGAAAGCATCGGAGATGTGTTGAGTCCCTAGACGATGCCAGGCACGACACTCCACCTGCAGGATCAGCCTCCTGTCCCCTGCAGAGTAGGAGCTGGCACCGTGCCTCACAGGTAAAGAAACAGGCTCAGGAGGTCTGAGTGACTCACCCCATCGCAGGACGGTAAAGTGCCACCCCCTAACACCAGCCCCGTGTTTGACTCAGGACTTCCACGTCTCTGGATCTAAGCAAACACCATGGCCATTTCATTTGGGGGAAGGAAACCTTCTGGTCCAACTAGACCTCGGTCCTCTCAACCAGATGAGCACCTTTCTGTGCTTCCCTGGAAACAGACGCAGCAGCAAATCTCTACTGATGGGGAAGACGACCCACGGCTGCTGAGCTCCCGCTTGCGTCTACCGGGCCTGAGTCCCTGGTGCTTGGCCCCAGACGCAGACAGGGGACAGCTGCTCACCACACTCTCTGGGCTTCCTGAGTGGCATGTGAGCCGGTGAGCATGTGCCACGGCTCATTCCAGCCCATCTGCCCCCAGTGTATCATGCCTGTCCCTGCACACCTCTCCATTTCTTGCTCGAATTCAGCTTCTCGTCTTTTAGCAGGAGCCAAGCCCAATTAGGTAATTTATTTATAACCAAACTAGCATCCCTGTCCGCAGGGAGTTAAAGAATATTACTTTGAAAAGGAACCATTTGTTAATTTGTTCATTCGCCCATTCTTTCATCCACTAGGAATCATCTATCTGGGTGCCGATTCTTCTTTGCCAGGCTTTGTCCTGGGCTCTGGGTTGACAGAGAGAGATGCACCCCTGGCCAGGCCTTTGCGAAGCTCGTGCTCTGGTCTAGGCTCAGATGCAGGCGTGGCAAGCGCAGTGTAGCGAGAGCGTGTTGCAGCGCAGGTGGTGGAGCCAAGCACGCCACACGGAGGAAGGGGCCAGACACAGCGAGGAGTGGGAGCAAGCCCAGGAAGGCTTCCCGTGCAGGTGAGCTTGGGCTAAAGTGGATGGATGACTCAGGATCTTCCTGGAGGTGAGGGTGTTGGGGCAGAAGGGACAGCATGTGCAAGGACAGCGACCTGCACGAAAGGTGGCATCAGCAGGATCAGCTCTCACTGGAGCACAGGAGGAAGCCAATACTACTGAGGGACGCGGGGCCCCTGCCGTGCACCTGCCACTAGGGAACAGTGGACCCGGCAAGGTACGGACAATGAAGGGCTCTGTTAGGGGATCTCCACGGGCCCCTACAGCGAGGGATTCTAGGACCATGATGCTATGAACAGCTGGGTGCCAGGTGGCCCACGACTGCCGGCCCCTGCGTTCCTGGGTAAATTTGGAACAGCTGAGCATCTCTGCCCTTTCCTCAAGGCCCACTGTCCACACAGGCTGCCCTTGGCAGAAAAATCAACTTCCATTCTTGGGAGCTCTGGGGACCTGGGGCCATCCACAAAGCCCACCCCTTCCTCTCCTTCCCTCCATTAATTACTGTCGCCGGGAACTTCTATCTACCAGGCCCTGAGCACAGGTTTTGGGGAGAGATAGACCCGTGTGGAATGTTCGTGATCTGATACGATTGGACTCTTAGAAGAGCTACCGGACCACGGATGTTAGTTAATTAGGAATTTGGAGGCTGCCATTCAGAGATGGCTGATAAACAGCTCTAAGCAGTATTATCTCTGCAGCCAACTGAGCAGTGGGCCGCCTCCCTGCCAAGCCGGCCCACCCCCTGGGAGGGATAGGGCTTTCCCTGCATTGTGAGCAGCACCTGAGTGTGGAAGGCAATACTCTCTGCCAGCCAGCGCCAACCCAGCCCAGACGGACTCGGGCTGCCTGGATTGAAGCCCTATGTTTCAGTTTCCTCTCACTCACCCACAGCCTCGCTTTGCTCATCTGCTGAATGGGGCTAATTCCAGATCCCGCCCTACACTGCTCGTGTGTGCATGTGGTCATCCGGGGAAAGAGAATGACAGACCATAGGGTCATCTGCAAATGGGTGAAGCTTCAGAATCACAGAAGGATGATGTCTGAAAGTCACCCCCACATGCTTTCTTCCTCCTTGGGATCACTGTGTGCCGAAATTGTCTGGGGGCTCCTAGGAAGATCATGGAGAAAACGCCAATCATGTGGCTTGTTGGAGACTCATTCTGCAGGGGTCCGACTAACGGGACTCATGACCTTGGCTTTGAGAAGCTGAAAATCCAATTCACAGTAGACTAAAAACATCCCATTGCCCACCTAGATCGAGGAGTGAATCAGGCTTTGACTTCTTACTCCCTTTTTACGTACATGCGTAGGGCAAAGGAAATCGAGGAGAGGGTGAGGGATATTCTGGAAGCCTGGGAAACTTGTGACTGTGGAATTAAGGGGAAAAGGAAAGTGAATGCCTGAAACTCTAGTTGAGCAAAACTGTGCTCATTTTTTCTTTTCTCCATCTTTCTAGCAACATCCCAAAGTTTGAATGCCAAACAGCTTCAAATGAACAAAAATGGCTACAAAAGTTTAGTTTTAAGTATTTTTTTGGGGGGGGGAGGACGTGTTTACTTTGTTTTCTACTGAGCACAGATGGATGGTCACAGTTTTCTCTACCCAGCAGGAACAGCATCAGGAGGCACAGACCTGTCTTTTTGTCCCTGGCCAGGATGCTACCGACAGAGGCTGAGACTGGAACAATGACAGCTGGCCACTCCTGGGGGGCACCCCTTCCTGCCCAGAGCAAGGCTGGAAGCTGCCGCTCTGGAACCTCTCTCCGCTGCGGAACTGAGCTCAGACTTCCGTTATGCCACGGGCCGCACTGGAGAGAGCTCAGAACACACGCCACAGAGCAGTGCGGTTGTTCTGTTCCCTGTTAGACGTTGGCTCAATCCTCTCAATGTTTCTGGCACCTGATTTGCCTCCTGGTGTACCGTAGGCCCTCAGTATGTCTTTGCTGATTGAGTAAATGAACAACAACTAGGAATGCTCGGAGCATGTTTGCTGAATTACAGAAACTAAATAAACTTCATGCCTATCATCCTAACTCCACTCTCATAAATACCCCAATAAAGCGGGGGGATGGGGACTTACCTCCGTTAAACAAAGGAAAATACAGAGGTCCAGAGAAGTTCAGAAACTTACCCAAGGACAAAAGGCTACTGACTCATAGCTTGAGTCACTTGAGGGGGCCAGATGCCCAGGCCCATTGCTTGTGCAGAGATGACAGAAAGGCCGCGGTGGGCTCCGTGCTGAAGGTGACCACAAACCCAGCCCCATCCAGCCCCACCTTGCCTCTCTTCTCCTCCCCAGAAGCCATCGTGGGGCCTTGAATTTCATGCAAACATGTGGCAGGGTCAGTCGCTGCTGGTCTCTCTGGACCTGCCCTGTCCCTGCCAGTCTCCCCACCTCCGGGCCCTCCATGGGAAGACACATGCAGGCTGCAGCAGTGAGGAGAAAGGACCCCACCCCCACCCACCACTTTCCGGGGGGGGGCGCTTGACACACAGGCCAGATGAGACTCGGGGGGCCGCAGGGGGGTGCTTCTGGGCAGATGTTGGCCCCCAGCCAGAGGAGGTCCACCCTGCCGGGCCCTGCTCATCTGGCTCAGCTGCGCCTGAGCTTCAGAACTAATCCGCAGGAATGTGCCTTTCAGCTTTGACTAGATGCTGGTGACATCATAGGAATTTGGGGGAGGTGATTTTGTTCATATCCTGTTTTATACGTCTTTGATTAATAAACATTGGACAGTCGAATTAATTACGTCAGTGTAAGTACAGATTGGTTGGCAAAATATTTTGAAAATGTAAAGTTCAGTCAACTAAGATCTGATTAGAAGTGCAACCCTCTCACTGTGTAAATGAGAAGACCAAGAGACAGCAGGAAAGATTATTGTCCAAATTAATTTCCAAACTCAAGTTTCCTGACCCAAGCCAGGCCCTTCCCTTTATACTCCACGGCCTGGGAAGATCTTGCAAGGAGATGGTGAGTTTCTTTTCTTAACCATCATATATAAAGCAGCGCTTCTCCATGGTGTGCAGGTGAGCAGGTGCACATGTATGTATATGTGTGTATGTATAGAAGACAGACATGGGTGCTGAGCAAGAGAGTTTCTAGTTATAACACAGTGGTGCTGTACTAGTTTTTTAGGGCTGCAGTAACAAAATAGCACACATTGAGTGGCCTAAACAATGGAAATTTATTCTCTCCTAATTCTGGAGGCAGAAGTTTGAGTCGAGATAGCAGCATGTTTGTTCTGGGCCTGTGCAGAAGACTGGGCCGTGCCTTTCCTCTGACGTTTCTGGTGGTTTGCTGGCAATCTTTGCCATTTCTTGGCTTGCAGAAGCATCACGTCAATCTCTGCCTTCATCTTCAAGTGGCATTCTCTGTGTATGTGTCCGTGTCCAAATTCCCCCTTTGTATGAGGACACTAGTCATGTTGGATTAGGGTCCACCCTAATGACTTTATCTTAATTAATTACATATGCCATGACTCTATTTCCCAATAAGGTCACTTTCTAAGACACTGGAGTTAGGACTTCAACATACTAATTTTTTGAAGGGGACTTGGGGGCAGTTCAACCCGTATTAGTCTCCATTAAGAGAGACTACGAAATATAAGAAGGAGAGTATGTCTGGAATACTTCCTAGGTCTTTCAGCTGGGCAAGTCAGTTTCCCTCACTGAACATGAATTTCTTCACTTTTAAATGGATTTAATAATAATTACAGGAAAGGGACTTATCTCTTTAGTTGGTCCAGCTAGATGACAAATTGCGGACCAGAGAGTGTAATGACTTGACTGAGTTCACACAGAGAGTCACTGACACCGTCTTGGCTTAGGCTTTTGGTTCCCTAAAGTAGCTCTTTCTTCTTCATCAGGCAGACTCTCTATCTTTAGTATATTTTTTCCTCATTGAAGTATTTTTTTTTTCCTACACATGAACAAAGATAGCCTAAAAGTCCCCTGAATGAAATATGGGACAGCTGAGTTAGAATCAAATCTGCCTCTACTTCTGTGTGTGAATTCAAGGTTTGGTATGTCTTTATTACACATGCATGACTTAGTGCCTTTTGTGTATCAAGAACTATATTTAGCTTATTACCTAGGAAATGCTGAACATGAATGAATGACAGTGTCCACCCCCCAAAATTCTAGTTATGTGCTGAGACACATCTAAAAATAAGATAATGCAGAATGTCTGAAAATGAAAGAATGGCAAAAGATATGGCAAAAGATATGTTGAAAAATGCTAATCAAAAATAGATATTCCGCTTAGGTATAAAATATAGGTATATATTTTGCATAAAATATAAAATATAGGTACCTATGAAAAATAGATATTTCACTTAGGTTACTTCCATACCTTGGCTATTGTGAGTAATGCTGAAATAAACATGGGAGTGCAGATATCCCTTCAATCTACTGATTTCATTTCCTTTGGATGTATATCCAAAAATGGTATAGCTGGCTCATATGTTTTCTATTGTTAGTTTTTTGAGGAACCTCCATACTATTTTCCAAAATGACTATAATACTTTACATCCCCACTGACAGTGTATGAGGGTTCCCTTTTCTCCACATCCTTGCCAACACTTAATATCATTTGTTTTTTTAACATTCCAACAGGTGTGAAGTAATATCACATTGTGCCTTAATTTGCATTTCCCTGATGATTAGAGATGTTGAGCATTTTTTTATATATATCTGTTGCCCATTCATATCTCTTCTTTTGAGAAATTTCTGTTCAGACCCTTTGCACATGTTTTAATTGGGTTATTTGTTTTCTTGCTATTGAGTTGTTTGAGTTCCTTATATATTTTGGATATCAACCCCTTATCAGATGTGTGGTTTGCATGTATTTTCTTCTAATCTATGGGATGTCTCTTCACTCTGTTAATTATTTTCTTTGCTGTGTGGAAGCTTTTTAGTTTGATGCAATCCCGTTTATCTACTTTTGCTTTTGTTGTCTGGGCTTTAGGAATCCCATTCAAGAAACCATTGCTGAGACCAATGTTGTGAAGCTGTTCCCTTATGTTTTTTTCTAGTAGCTTTGCAGTTTTATGTATTATGTTTAAGTATTTTATCCATCTGGGGTTTATTTTTGTATATGGTATGAAATAAATTTCACTCTTCTGCATGTGGATATCCAGTTTTCCCAACACCATTTTTTAAGGACAGACAGTCCTTTCCCCATTGTGTGTCCTTGGCACCTTTGTCAAACAAAAATCAATTGACCACAAATACTTGAATTTTTTTCTGGACTTTCTATTCCATTCCACTGGCCAATGTGTTTGTTTCCTATGCAAGTATTATACTGTTTTGATTAAAACAGCTTTGTAATATATTTTGAAATCAGGGCATGTTATGCCTCTAGTTTTTTTCTTTTTGCTCAAGATTGATTTGGCTCTTTGGGGTCTTTTTCCTTTCCATACAAATTTAAGTATAGTTTTTTCTATTTCTGTGAAAAATTACATTGAAATTTTGATAGGAATTGCATTCAATCTGTAGACAGCTTTGGGTAGTGTTCATCAATCAATGAATGGATAGTGAAAATGTGGTATATATACACAATAGGATATTATACAACCTCAAAAAGGAAAAAATTCTGTCACTTACAACAACATGGATGGAACTTGGAGGACATTATGCTATGTGAAATAAGCCAGGCAGAGAAAGGCAAATACTATATGGTCTCATTTACATGTGAAATCTAAAAACATCACTCTCTTATAAACAGAGAATGGAAAGATGGTTGCCAGAGGCTGGGGACAGGGGACAGGAAAGAATGAGGAAAAGGAAAATGTTGATCAAAGGTTACTAAGTTTCAGTTAGAGTGGAAGAATAGTTTTTAGTGATCTATTGCACTGCATAGTGACCACAGGTTAATAATAATGTATTCTATATTTCAAAATTGGTAAAATAATAGATTTTTAACATTCTTACCACAAAAATGGCAAGTTGGTGAAGTGGTAGATATGTTAATTATTTTGATTGAATCTTTCTACAATAGATCAAAATATCACAGTGTATGCCATAATTATACATAAATATTGCCAATGAAAAATAAATAAATAAATACTTTTAAAATAGGTACTCCAAATTAATATCAAAAAATATATTTCAAGTAAAAAATTGTTATTAGGGATTTGGTTAGTTGTTACTTATAATACAAGGAACATTTAATGAGAATATATAATAATCATGAACCTAAATGCAACTAACAACATAACTATAAAACATATAAAGCAAAAGTTTACAGAGTTATAAGGAAAAATTAGCAAATTCATAATCAGAGTAAGATATTTTAATAGATCTCTTTTGTAACTGTTATAAAAAGAATATTAAAACTTAGTAAAGATAGAAAATTTGAACAACATACTGAAAAATTTAAGTTATATAGAAATTTTGAAAAGCCCAGAGAATACTCATTTTTAAGAACATTCATGTACTGTTTACAAACACCATGTAATAACCTGAATGAAAGTTTCAACCAATACCAAACATTTTTTATCAAATAGACCATAATCTCTAAATATATTGCATGAAAATCAGAGGTCAATGAAAATAATATCTCCCTAACACACCATGTGTTTAGATACTAAAAAAGAAAAGGCTACTTTTAATAATTCATTGAACAACAACAAAAAAGATATAATGTAAATAACAAATCATTTAAAACTAAGTAACAAAATCATTACCTATAAAAATCTGTCAGGTAAAATTAAAGTGATATTTAGATGGGAATTTGTTAACTTTCAATGATTATATTAGGAATATATTATAAACTTTAATATTAGGGAATATTAAAGTTTTAAAATTACTAAAGCACTTAATTTAATAAATTAGATAAAAGCAATAGAGTAAACCCAAAGAAAGTAGAAGCAAAGAGAGAATAAATACAAGAGCGAATATTACAAAAAAAAAAAAATAGAATTAACCAAATCAAAGCTAGCTATTTAAAAGACTATTGAAACTGAAAAACCTCCAGTGAGTAATTGAGAAAAGATGGAACAAGTAAAAATAAATATATTGGGGAAAAATTATATCAGATATGTAAAGATTTATATGAACAATTTTATTGCAGTAAATGTGACAATTTAGATAAAATAATTGTTGAAAACCATGAAAAAAAGAAAGAAAATATATGAATAAGCCAGTTACCATTAAAAGCAAATTTGCTGATAAACAGATTTCATCAGTTATATCTTCTCTAAAATGACACCAGACCTTGGTTGTTTTATAAATGAACTTTACCAGACTATTGGGGAACAAATTGATCATTTCTTTTACAATTTTTTTCTAAGTGGAGTAAAGGATAGAAACCTACTCAACATTTTTCTGATATTAGTATTAACTTGATTTCAAAAACTAAAGAAGGATAGAGCAGGAATAAAAAATATTATAAGTCACTCTTACTGAGATAGAGGTAAAAATCACAAATAAAAATTAGCAAACCAAATGAATCTATGTATGAAAACATTACATGCTAGATTTATCCCACAAAAACAATACAAAATTTGTTTAAGAATATAAAGCCCACTAAAATACATTACAATATTAACAAATTAAAGGAGAAAAATGTACAATCATGTCAATGGATACAGAAAAACTATCTGATAATATTCACTACACCACTGTGATAAAAACTCTTGATAAACTAATAAGAAAAATAAGAAAGGTGTCTGGTATCAAAATAGAACTGTAAAAGTCCCAATAAATTTAAGAAGATTTAAATAATATAAAGTGTGTTGTCCAACATACCAAAGTTGAGTTAGAAATTAATAAAAGAAAATATCCAGAAAAGTTTCAAATACTAGAACATTAACACATAATTTATAATATAGTTGTAAGAAACTATGGGTCAAAGAAGAAACTGCAATGAAAACAATAAAATACCATAAACTGAATGAAAATGAAATCACAATATATCAAATGTATGGGATACATATAGCTAAAGCAGTTTTTAAAAAGAAATGTTTCCATTAAAGGAGTGCCTCAGATCAATGAGCTAATTTTCAAAAAAAGAAACTTAAAGAATAAAAAAAGGCAAAATGAATGCAGAACAATCGGAAAAAGGAAACAATACAATATAAAAACAAAATTCATTGATGTAAAAATTATAAAAACGATAGAAAAAATTGATGCAGCTAAAATCTTATTCTTTGAAAAGATCAATAAAGTTAATGACTTGCTAGACAAAATGATCAAGATACAAAAGAAAGAAGGCACAAACTGCCCTTATCAAGAATGAAAGAGGTGGCATTCCTAACAATGCTAAAAATAATAAAAGGACAATAATGAAATATTATAAACAACTTTATGCCAAACAAATCAGCAACTTAGGTGTGATGGGCAAAGTCGTTGAAAGACACAAAGTATCCCACTAACTCAAGAGGATAACCTGGAAATCATTGTATCTATTATATTAATTAAAAATCCTTCTCCACACACAAACTCCAAGCCCAGATATTTCACTGATGGGTTTTATCATATATTTAAAGAAGACATCTAACCAATTTTAATGGAATTCTTTCAGAATATATGAGAAGAAGGACTACTTCTCAACTCATTTTTTGAATATTCTATTATCATGATACTATAACTAGACAAAGATATTACACTTAAAGAACACTACAGAGCAATATCCTTCAAGAACATAGATGCAAAAATCATTAAGAATTTCTTTTTTTTTTTTTTTACAAATCAAATCCAACAACACACACAAAAAGGTCAGAATGCATCATAACTAAAAGGCATTCATCTCAGCAAAGCATGTTTAGTTTAGCCTTTTAAAATCATTCAAGGTCATTCACTATAATAACAGGCTAAAAAGGAAAAATTATCTCAATAGATGCAGAAATATATTTGCTAAATTCACCTATTAGTGATTAAAACTCTCTGCTGACTAGGAATGGCAGGGAACTTCCTCAACCTGCTAAAGCAACTCTAGCGAAAACTTAGAAAGCTAACCTCATACTTCATGGTGAGAGACTGAATGCTTTCCCCAAAAGAATGGAAGCAAGGCAGTGGTGTCCATGCTCACCATGTGTATTTAATATTACTGGAAGTCCTAGCTTGTACAGTCAGGCAAGAAAAAGACATAAAAAGCATCCAGATTGGAACAAAAGAAGCAAAACTGTCTCTATTAATAGAAATGTGATTATCTATGTAGAAAATTCTAAATATATATATATATTTAAAATTCTGCAACTAATAAGTCAGTTTAGCAAGGCCATAGGATATGAAGTCAGTGTGCAAAAATTAAATGTGTTTCCCATACTAGCAAAGGACATTTAAAAATCAAAATAACAGTAAATAATACCATTTAGCAGAACATCAAAAATATGAAATACATAGGGACAAATTTAACAGACTATTTGCAAGATCTGTACATTAAAACCTATAGAACATTGCTGAATTAAGTTCAAGAAACTTCAATATACGGAGAGATAAAACATGTTATGGATTGGAAGAATATTACTCAATTCCATGTTTTTAAATTCAACTCTAAAATGAATAAAATCTCATCAAAATCCCAGTAGAATTTTTTTTTGAAATTGCTAAGCTAATTCTAAAATTTAATGGAAATATAAAATACTTAAAAAAACAATTCTTGCAGAGTTATAGTACCTAAATTGAAGCTTACTAGAAAACTACAGTAATCAAGCCATTGTGTTATTGGTGCAGAGACAAGACATAATAGATCAATGAAAAGAATAGAAAGTGGAAAAATAGACCCTCAAATATATGGTCAATTGAATTCCAACAAAGCTGCCAAAGTAATTCAAAAGGGAAATAATAGTCTTTTCAACAAATGGTACTTCAACAATTGGACATCCAGATTGAAAACAATGAAACTCAACCCTCACCTAACACTATATAAACAATGAATTTGGAATGAATTATACATATAAATATAAGAGCAACCAAAACTGTAAGGCTTCTAGGTAGGAACATAGGAAAAAATAGTTGTGACCTTGAGCTAGGCAAAGATTCTTAGAACACCCAAAATAAACATAAAAAGAAAAAAAAGCATAAAAAGAACTTAATAAAAATTTTAAAAACTTTTGCTGTTCATAAGACAGTGTTAAGAAAAAAAAAAGACTGGGAGAAAACATTTGCAAAGAGCTAGTATTCAGAGTATGTAAAGAATTCCCACAACTCAACAATAATAACGAACACAGCCTGACTTTTAAAATTGTGGGTATAAAAGTTGGGCAGACATTTCACCAAAGAAGATACAGGGATGGCAAATAAATACACGAAAAAGCACTCAAAATCATGTGTCTTTAGGGAAGAACAAATTGGAACTATAATTTAAAATCCAGTGCACACCCCTTAGAATGGCTACAATACCAAGTGCTGGTTGAAGGTGTGGAGCACCTGCCATTCCTGCAACTTGCACAGATGGCTGCTGGGAATCCAAAAATGGTGCAATCGTTTGAAACACAGTTTATTATAAAGTTGTAATATTTACCATAGTATAAATGGTAATCCCATTCATAGGTGGTTACCCAAGAGAAATGGAAATTTACGTCCACCCAAAGACTTTGGTGGCATTAAAAATGTAACACTCAGGCTACTGACTATTTAAGGCAAAAGTATTTGAAAAGCAGCAGAAACACAAAGATTACTCTAACCTTCCTGCTGTTTCTTAAAAGCAAAAGATAAAGTTCCCATGTGAAAGGTGTAGCGTCCTTGTCCTCAAGGATGAGACGTTGAGACCCAGAGAATGCTGTACAGACCTTGTTAAAGTAACTTGCATCTTTTAATTCTCCCTACATAATTTAGCTGCTTCATCACAACTTATTATTCTTTGTCCAACTCACATATAAGTAACTGACTCTAACTGTTTCTTTGGGTCTTCATTTTTTTAGGAGGGGTCCCATGCCATATAAACCTTGTATTAAATAAATTTGTGTGTTTTTTCACCTGTTAATCTATTTTATGTCAATTGAATTCTCTAACTGAGCCACGACCTTAAAGAATGGGTAGGGTTTTGTCTCCCTTATGACTTGTACTTGAACCTTCATAGTAGCTTCATTCATAATCGTAAAAATACTGGAAACAAGTCAAATATTCATTACTACTGAATGGATAAACAAATTGTGATATATTCACACAATAAAATACTACTCAGCTATAACAGAGGTCATGCTGTTGATTTAAGCAACAGCACTGATGAATCTCAATACCACCGAGCTAAATTACGGAATTCAGACACCAAAGCTATATACTGTATGAGTCCATCGTATGAATTAAAAAAAATAAAAAAACTATGTGGACAAGATCAGTGGTTACTAGGGATTGAGGTTGGCAGAGGGGATTCATTACAAATGGGCATGAGGAGACATTTCAGGGTGATAGAAGTATTCTACTCCATGACTGTGACCATGTAATTTGTCAAAACTTACCAAATTATACATTTAAAACTGGTAAGTTTCATTTTATGTAATTTATATATTTCAATAAAGCTGATTTTAAGAAGAGATAGTTTAAACACTGTTGAGAGGCAGGCCACGGACGGGATAATATAATTGCAGCATATTTACCTAACCGGTATTAGTACGTGGGAGCCAGAATCTGCATTTTTCCTGTAATATAATAAGAAAGGGAAGCAAAGCAGGAGAAAAGCAGGCAAAGATGATGAACAGAAAATCACAGTAATGGAAATCCTAGAGGTCAGTGAATACATTTTCAGGGAAATGCAAATTAAAACATCAGACATTATTTCACTTTCTTTGGAATAATTGATTTTTTTCAAAAGTAGTAAATATTTTGTTACTCCTTGCTGTCCATGGGGAGTAGATATTTCTTCTTCTGGCTTCCTGGTAGCCATGGTTTAGAGAGGATGTGGACTGAACAATCACATGCTCCATCAAAGTTCTAGACTTCGAATCCTGAGCATGTGTCACCAGTCATAGAGTTATAGATATAGACACAGTTATAAATATAGTTCATGTATTACCTATCTTCTTCTCTGGAGTATAGTAAACCTTATGAGGGTAAACACTTGGTTTTATTCAGTACTCTCTTCTCAGGGCATAAGACAGTGCCTAAAAAAATACGGGGGTCAATGCAATACTAGGATGAAGATGGAAGTGGCAGTATCCAGGAGGACCAGCACAGGTGACAGATGGGGTAACGTGAGCAGTTCGGCGATGCTGGTTGCGGTGGCTGTGCCGGTGGGAGCCACACTGCAGAGGTGCCACCAGGGCTATCCAGCCACACTTCTTTAGGGAAGATCGGGTGTATGATTTCCGATGCCTGTCCTCTTCCCTTAACTGCCCTTTTCCTGAACCTATATCTTCAGATTCTGCCTGTTTCTCTTGTCAATCCCCCAACATCCTTCTAATTAAATCCTTTTCTGCTTAATTTAATGAGAGTCAGTTTCTGTTGTTTGCAACCAAGACCCCTGACGATTACGGAGACACAGCTCTTAAAACGAATGAACCAGATCTGTGTGTACTGACATGGATAAATCTTAAAGACAATTTTGAGTAAATAAAAGCAAGTTCCAGAAGGATATATGCAGTATGATGCCGTTCATGTATATTTTAAACACACAGCAAACAATGCTGTTCATTATTTATAAAGGAAAAGATATGTAACATGAACATTAGAAACATGGATTGGAAGGACACACAACAACTTTGAAATGCTAATGACCTCCAGGGAAAAAGCCAGGGGAAGGAGAGACATGCAAAGGGGAATTCATCTTGATCTCTGATGTGTTACTTAATTTAAAGAAATCAGAAGCAGATAAGATGACGTATTAGTTCCTTTGTTATAGCTGGGTCTGGGTACATGGACATTTGTAAACTTACCTTTACTTCTATTTATATTTGAAAGACGTCATAATTATTAAAAGAGCACAAAACAATTTTCTACCCCCTGACTGCCAGGCCTCCCTTGGTCCCCACAGTGACTGCAAGCAAAGCCACCACCTCAGGACTCCTGGATTTTCCAAAGCTCAGTTGTGAATCTACTGGTCCGGGTTAAGGACCCGCTGCCTTTTTGGAAAATGTGGTTATTGTGATTATAGCTATTGCTGCCTCGGTTGTCAAACTAATCAAGCATTTCATAAAAACCTTAAATGGTGCTTAGTGATAGGAAATTTATCATCCAAATGGGATTAAGGACATAACAAAATAGAGTTGAACCTTTAACGTATAGTTTAGCTGTTGTTTCATTGAAGCAATATAACGATAACAATATAAATGTTATTAAATAATAAAATAAAATAAACCTTTAATGTTTAAATAGTTGTTACATTTTTGAAATAGAAAAGCACTGTCTTTGTATTTTATCATTCTTAAATGAATTCCTTAGAAAAGACTACCTGTCAATTAAAGTTTAATATATATATATACACGTATATGTTTGAGATTCATTCTGCTGTGTATATAAAAATCCCCTTATGCCCTAGCAAGAGTGCTAATGCTACAAAATGCATCCTAACGTTTCTCTGAAAAGGCTGAGGGTCATGATGGGATTAGGAAAAGCAAAGCCCTGTGTAGACATCTTGCTTGTCTCTTTGAGACATTCAACACTTCTACAATTTTTTCCCCTCTTTTAAAATTCAAAAAACTTCCAACGAGGCGTGGAAACCAGGAATTATGCCCATGATATACATGAAAAGACAGATGCTCAGAAAGAAGTGTCCATCAAAAATCTCACATAGTTTCAGGGAAAAAGAAGGACTGAGATCCAGGTCCCTTGGCTATTCTTTTTGAATATATATATTTTTAGATTTAATTGATATTGACTTAGCCTAGACCCCAGCCCTGTGACCTCTAGATTATTAACGTAACTTTGCAGCTTAATTGAACAAACATTTAAAGACCATTTTGTGTATGGAGGACTCTATGTTAGGCACTGGAAAACCAAAGACAAATAAAATCTCTTCCTATGCTCATAGTCTCATGAGTGAGACAAACACATGGACCGATCAGTTCAACTGAGTTTTGAAAGGCTTTTGTGAGCTGTAAACACAAGGAATGAATTATGGGAAAGGCACCCAGGCTGGAAAGTCAGAGAAGCTCTCATGAAGAAGGTGATGCGTGAGCTGAATGACAGCAAGTGAACAGGCATTAACCAAGATGAGAAGAGAGGTCATTAAAAACAGAGGCAGCAACATAACCTTAGATGTGAAATGGCATGGGGTGTGCTGACATTGACAAGCATCTTCATTAGAGGCAAAAAGCTAGAGCAGGAGATAGGAGGACTTTTGGCTCTGGTTGCATACAAAATTCTAAGGGAACATAGCTGTGGAATCCTTTCTCCAGAGCACTCTGGAGAAACTATGGGAGACAAAGAAAGAAAACTGCAAGAAACACCTTACAGAAATTTTAATAAGAGATAGTAAAACATACTTCAATAAATGGAGACATATACCATGTTCATAGATAGGAAAGCTTAAGATTATAAAGATATCAATTCTCCCCAAGTTGATCTCTTCATTCAATGTAGTTCCAGTTACAGAACTCGAAAAGTGTTTTCTAAAATGTAAACTGAAAATGAAGATTAAACCTGCAAATTTAGCCAGGACATTTCTGAAGGAGAAAAGCAGGAAGGGGTGATATCAGATAGCAGCATCTATTATAAAACCATAAACATCATACTGCTATGGAAACAGAGCAAAAACAGATACACTGACCAGTGGGCTATAAGAAAGAAACTCAGGTACCTGTGCAGGGGAAGTTGGTCTACACCAGAGCAGCATGTGAAATTATGGAGGAGAAAACAGATTTTTAAAAAATCAATTGGGAAAATGGTTATCCATATGTAAAACCAGAAAATTGAACCTCTACCATATGCCATGCGCAAAGGTAATTCTAGATGGATTAAGGTCTCATGTATAAGACAAAACATTGAGACTCTTTGTAGAAAATAAATAGAAATATGCTTTAGATTTCAAGGATTGAATAGACTTTTAAAAAGACATACAATTATTAAGCATTAAACAAAAGGTAAAAAATTAATATTATTAAATTTAATTAAGATACATCTTAAAGAAAGTGAAAGATAAGTTATAAACTAAGAGGAGATATTTGCAATAAACCTATAACAAAAAATTGATACAAAAATCAAATAAATATTTTGAAAAACAGGGAAAACTCATATGAACAGTAAGATCAATAAACACATAAAGAGATGTTCAACATATTTGGTCACAGGGAAATTTAAACCAAGCCCATAGGGTCATGTTTTACATACTTTCAATGGTAATATGGAAAATTGCAATTGACAGATGTAATTGAATCCATAGGATCTTCTCTGTATCACCCACAAGAGGAAAAATTAGTGCAAATGCTTTAAAAAGCATTTTGTCACTGCCTTCTAAGGTTGAGCTTTCAGTAAACCAATAGTCCTAGTAATTCTATTTCTAGAAATATTCTCAAAAGAAATTCTTGTACATACACAGGCACATCATAGCTGCACTGCTCACGATTACAAAAATCCAGGAACAAAAACATTTTCTATCTGTGACAGAGTGGATGAATAAATGATGATATAGTCACACAATGGAATATTAGACATCAGTCTAAATCAATTAACCACTATGACTCATAACTAAAGGCTGAATATTAGTGATATAATATCACATGAAAAAGTCCTGAATACTTGTAGCAGCATGATATCCTTTTCATAAAGTTTAAAACCAGTAAGATGACAGACACTTTTTAGGAATATGCATAAATACATTAAAGAAGAAAGCAAGTGAGGCTGAGCTGAGGATTGAGGGTGATGTTACCTTGGGTCAGAGACAGCAGGGATTGGGATGGTGTGTGGGGAGATTTGGCTAAATATAGTTATTGCCAAGGGCCTGGCTTTCATTTCAAAAGGTGACTTTATGGTTACATATGACTAAAAGTATCTATATAGCTAACAAAATAAACGAAAGTGTGTCGTGAACCAAAAGTTACAGTTATTTCAGTTCTGTGCACTTGAGAGGCCAGCAAAGAGAAGGGAGGGAGGGAAGGGGAGAGGGAGGGACAGGGGGACATACAGGGTGGTGAGTAACCCCAGGAGAGACTTCAGAGACAGCCACATGGCAGGCCATGCAGGCTGTGTTTCTCATGCAACTGTTTAAAAAGCTTCTTTCCGGTTATTCTGTTACTGTGTCATAATGATTATTGAGCACTTAATATGCTCACCTGGTGTGCTGAACACCTCTCAACACTTACCTCGGTGTGTTCTGTCTATGAAACCTGCATGAAACTGCTCCTCGTATAGACTTCCCTATGAGGTGGCTTCCGGAACATTCTCCCTTCAGTTCATGCTTGGAGTTGCTTGCATTAACCATCTTGTCTAAGATACATACACAACCCCACCATTCTCTACTCCCTTGTCCTGCTTTATTTTTCTTTATGACTTTTTATAGCATTTCAAACCATAGTGTTTGTTGCTTATTGGTTTACTATCTTTCTCTTCAAATGGTATTTAAGTTCCATGAAGGCAGGGACTTGATTGGTCATATTGACTGTTCTGCTTCTAATGAGTGGCATAATGTCCAGGACACTGCTTGTTCTGGATTATGAGTAAAGGAATGGATGGCCTCACAAATACCCTACCCGAAAGCTTTCTCTATTACCTGCATGTTACAAATGAAACAATAAGACAGAAATTTTGCCAAACTCACATAGCTACTAAGACATGAAACCAAGGCTCAGACCCAAGCAGATTGACCTCTGAGTTCATGAACTTAGCTATTTTGCTATATTTCTTTGTGAATTGGCTAAGAAAGTGCCATCCCATGAGGCCTACACGGTATTAAATAATGGATAGAGAGGAACCATATACTATTAAAGTATTATTTTATGCCTCAAAATTGCCCTCCAGGACTTGACTGAAGTGTTTTAGCTATGTCTCTTCATTAATTCTTATGCCACTAATTTGCTTAGCAAACCCTTATGTAGAGAAAAGGTTATGTGAATGGCAATCTGAATTATTTCAAATTTTTAACAGGTGACTTTAAACCTAGTCTTTAACTGGTTTGTCAGTGCGCCAGTGACTGTAAGACTCATCACAGATTCTATTTATAAAATAATAACACTATAATAAGTGGACAAGGTGTGGCAAATAAAGATAAATATAAGAATAGTGAAGAATAGGCCTCCGTTCCAAAAGTAGCTAAGGTAGCTTCTTACCATGACGGTCTTTGACAAAATGAAGGTAAATGTGTCTTTAGCTGTTTATAAAAGTAACACATGTCAATTTTTGAAAATTTGGAGACAACAAAAAAGTGTATAGATGATAATTGTAGTTTAGAGGGACCCACTGTCAACTCTGTGTATATAGGTATACGTTGACATTATTATATATGTTGATAATATGATATAGTATGTAATATACATATACAGTATTGTATATGTATGTAATATAGTATGTACAGTATATAATATACACAGCTGACCCTTGAACAGCACAGGGGTCAGGGGTGCTGACCACAACACATAGTCCAAAATCTACATAGAACTGTTGACTCCCTCAAAACTTAACTACTGATAGCCTACTGTTGCTTGGAAGTCTTATTGAAAGCATAAACAGTTGATGAATACATATTTTGGATAGTATATGTATCACATAATGTATTCTTACAATAAAGGAAGCTAGAGAAAAAATATTAAGATAATCATAAGGCAGAGAAAATATATGTACTATTCAGTAAGTGGAAGTGGATCATCGTAAAGATCTCCATTCTCATTGTCTTCACGTTGAGTGGGCTGAGGAGGAGGAGGAGGGAGAGGAGGGGTTGGTCTTGCCATCTCTGGGGTGGCAGAGGCAGAAGAAAATCCATGTGAAAGTAGTCTATCAGTTCACACCCATGTTGCTCGAGGGTGAATGTAGGTCATTTTGTGTCCTGCTTTCCTCACTTCATGTCAATCATCACCATTTTCCTACATGCATAAATATTCCTTGAGAGGGTGATGTTTAATGGTCCCACGATTTCCAATAATGAGATAAAATGTCTCAAAATATATTTACTCATTTCTGCAAATTTGGTAATTTAGGAAGCTGTGTGCACGCGTGTATGTGTGCACGCGCGTGTGTGTGCATGTGTGTGTGTGTGTGCACGCGTGTGAATGACACCGCAGGGAGCAGCCTCACACACAACTATCTGCTTACATCTCCGACTCTTCCTGTTCCTGCAGGAATGCGATCAGAGCTATTTAAAAACGTGGATCATTGGTGTGAGTGCTATTTCTTCTTTTCACCTCAAGGGAAAAGGTGTTGGATGTTCTATAAATGTTTGTCTTTAGCTATATATTTTCTAACTTGTCAACAAATTGCTGACTAGCAAGGGAAAATCTCTTGGCTATTTCGGAGCAAAACGATGAGTCTGTGAATTGGCACACATTTATCCCTAACTGGGCATTTGTCCTGTGGTCCATAAATGCAGTCCATGCACCAGGACCTTCTGTGAAAAAAGTTTTCATTGCTCCATGATAAAAGGAAAAAAGTGAGGCCCGCATAGTATATATTCCAAAGACCTGAATGTATTCCCCTTCAGAAATGATGCTGAGAGGTGGTAGGTTATATATTTATTTGTTGATGCCTAACTTAGCTAAATACAAAAATTGTCAATCCTATGGTAGTCTTAAAAACTTTTCACGAAACTTTACAGGCCTATGAAGTCCTCAAATCTAGGAAGAATTGACTCTAATGGTATTAACAGGAAGTGACTAAATTGCCTTTGGAGCTGCTGATGTTGTCTGGGGGAGGTTTGATGATGTTACACAGGAAGTATCATCACATGGACTAACGGTGTCCTCAGGCCAGACCTCACACAGAGAGTGGCTTTTACTCTGGAGGGGATTTCAATGCCCCCTTCATCACCACAGCAACCAGAGTATGTTGATGACAACAGCGACTATAGGCAGAACAGCACACGCAGGTTCTAGGGAAACGGGCCAGATCAGGCATCAGATAAAATGCACTTCTGAGCTAAAGAGTTAAACAGGCAGACAGTATTTTGCTGAGCTATTGGAGGGAAGCAGAACAAGCTAAATTTAAATTTAGCTTTGAGTATTTGCAGATGTGAAAACTAAAAACTCAGAAGTGTGGGTCATGAAATGAGAAAGCAAAGCTGGAGCCCGTGACTCTGTGGAGGGAGAATGGTGGTGGGGGCGACAGAGAGCCCACTTGAACTTGAACCTGAACCCAGCAAAGAAAACACACTCAGGGCTGTGTCAGAAGAGGGTTCTCTGCAGCTCCTTAGGGAGGATAACAGAGAACATGCCTACAAAGCTTAGCTCAAGCTTGATATTTGCTTACTTCTATGCCTAAGCCAATTGCACAGGGAACTAAAGAGTGTTCCGTCCTGAAGTCTGTCTGTTCTTTATAATTATTTTTAATATATCAAACCTCCCTGAAACTACTGTAGATCCATAATATCTTATCAGCAATACCAAAATCTGAAAGGTTCTGAAAAACACATTTTAAAAAAAGTCTGTGGCAAACTCATTTGGCAGCAGACCTTGACCTAATCTGAAGGGGGGCTATTTATAGTGGTTATCACAGCGCTTTGTCTGAATATTCATGTCTTCTGTGGCAGAAATATTCATGTGTTTAATTACAGGCTGCTGCCTCAGATCCTGCTGGGGCTGTTAAGTCACATTTAGTACATGGATCATATTACTTTCCTAAAATCTAGAAAACTTCTGAAATATGAAACTGTCTGCCCCAAAGGTTTCAGCCAAGGAATTATGGATTTGTATATTAATACACATATCCTATGATTATGCCTCTACAGTCTATCATATTCTAACAGACTATAAGAAAATAAGAAAATATTAAGAAAATAAATGTTAGAGAAATAATTTACATCTCTTATATATCACTCTACTATTCCAATGTCTTCTCTCTTTCCTCTTCAAAATCTCCATTTTGAATATTGATTACCTATTATTTCCATACAAGTTTTTATACTTAATTTGATTTATGTAAATTTCAATAGTTATATTCTATTAATATTAATGTATACATATGTACACAAATACACACACATATATATGTACTGGTATACATTTTTATGTTGCTTTAACTCCATAAATATAATTTTATATATGGCATTCTTGACATCTTTTTAAATGTTACGAATAGAATCTTTCAGTAATTATTTTTGCTTTTATTGATGACCATTGATGTGAAGCTTGTTTTGACATGCTTATTGGTCACTGATATATCTTACTTGGTGAAGTATCTGTTCAAATGTTTTGTCAATATTTTAATTGTTTGTTTTCTAGTTATTGAGTGATGAGAATTTTGTATATAATCTCTGTAGAAGTTCCTGGTCAGGTAGGTGATTTGCAAATATTTTCTTCCAGTATGTGGCATGGCTTTTCATTTCTTTAACTGTGTCTTTCAGAGATGAAAGGCTTTTAATTTTGATTCAGTCCTTCCTATTAATTGCGTCTTTCGTGGCTTGTGCTTTTGCTTTCATTTTAGAAATCATTGCCTAACCCATCGTCACAAAGGTTCTCTCTTAGCCTTTCCTTCTAAATAATAGTTTCAGCTCACATATTTAAGTGTATAATCTATATCAAGTTAAATTTTCTATGGTGTGAGGTCAGTGTCAATGTTCATTTTTTTTCATACAGATAATGTAATTGTCCATATTGTTGAAAGACTATCATTTCTTCATTGAATAGTCTTGGCATGTTTGGCAAAAATTGATAAGCCATATGAGGGGTCCATTTGGACTCTTATTTTATTCAATTCATTTATATGTCTATGCGTATAACAATTCTACACTGTCTTTATTATTAACACTGTACTTTCATTGTATGTGCTGAAATCAGGAAGTATAAATACCCATGCTCTTCTTTTTCAGATTATTTTGGCTATTCTAGATCTTCTGCTTTTTCATATACATTTTGAAATTGGCCTGACAATTTCTTTTCTTTTCTTTTTATTTTTAATAAAACAACCTGAAAAGATTTGTATTGAGGTAGCAGTAAACATGTCTGTATTTACTGAAGTCATCTTTAATTTTTTGATGCAAAATTTTGCAGTTCTCAGTGTTTTATTCCTGGTATATATTTAGTGTTTATTCCTAGTATGTATAAATGCATTGTATCAATCTTTATGTTGACCAAATCTTCTATCATGCTGCTAAATTTACTTACTAGTTCTGGTGTTTTGTTTGTTTGTTTTGTAGATGCTTTAGGATTTTCCTAGGTACAAGACGATATCATCTGAAAATGAAGAAGTTTTTATTTCATCCTTTCTGTTATGGTTAGAATGTGCCTTTCAACGTTCATGTGTTGGAAACTTGATCCTCAATGCAGAGGTGCTGGGGAGATGGGACCCTTAAGTGACGTGTAGGTCATGAAGGGATTAATGTCTTCATCACGGGAGTGGGTTCACTATAAAAGGATGCATTACCGCCTCTTGCACTCTCTCTCTCTCTCTTTGCCCTTCTACTATGTTATGACGACACAGCAAGAAGTCTCTCACTAGATACAGTCCTTTGACCTTGGACTTCCTGGCCTCCAGAACCGTGAAAAATAAATTTCTGTTCATTGTAAATTACCCTGTTTGTGGTATTTTGTTATAGCAGCACAAAATGAACCTAGACGTTTTCAAATTTATATGCCTTTTTTCCTTTTTTAAAAAATGCCTTTGTTAAAAATAAATAAATAAATAAAATAAAAAATAAAATGCCTTGTTGTACTATCTAGGACCTCCAATACAGAGTTGAATAGAAGTGAAGAGAGAAGACCTCCCTGTCTTTTTTCTGATCACAGGGGGAAAGTATTGAGCCTGTCACCATTGTAAATCATGCTAGCTGTAGGATTTTTGTAGATACCCTAAACTAGGTTGAGGGAGTTACCTTCAATTATAAGTTTGCGTAGGGTTTTATAAAACAATGTATATATTTTGAATTTTGTCAAAAATTATTCTGCATCTACTGAAATTGTTATGCTTTTTCTTTTATTTTCTCTTAACTGATAAATTACATTGATTAATTTTTAGTTGTTGAATCAATCTATCACAAATGGGATAAAATCCACTTAGTCCTGATATATCATCAATTTTATATATTGTTTGATTTAATTTGCTAAAATTTTGTAAAAGGTTTTTTGAAATTCAGTTCAAGAGGAGTAAATATTGGTCTGTAGTTTCTTTTCTTGTGATGTCTTTATCTGTTTCATTTAGGTAATTCTAGATACATAAAATGAGTTGTGAGTGGTTCCCTCTTGCTCTATATTCTGAATGAGTTTGTTTAGAGTTGACATTATTTCTTTCGTACATGTTTGATTGAATTCACCAATGAAGCAATCTGGTCATGGCGGTGTTTTTTGTTTGTTTGTTTGTTTTTCTTTTGAAAAGATTTTACACAACAATTTCATTTATATAGGGCTATTCAAGATTTCTATTTCTTATTGGGTCAGTTTTGGTTACTTGAGTCTATCAAGGACTTTGATCATTTCATCTAGGTTTTAAAATTTATTATCAAAATGTTGTCCATAATTTCCTTTGAAGGTCTGTAGATTCTATGGTGAATTCATCTTTTTATTCATAACATTAAGAATTCATATCTTCTTTTATTTTCTTTATCCATTTATCATGAGGCTTACCTATGATAAGCCCCCAGACTGTGTACCGGTACCAATCTGAGCCCCACCCCATCCATGGAAAAATTGTCTTTCATGAAACCGATCCCTGGTGCCAAAAACGTTGGGGACTGCAGAATTAATCTTTTCATAGAACCAAATTTTAATTTTAATTTTCTATTTCATGTATTTCTGCTCTTTTCATTATTTCCTTGTTGATACTTAGTTTGTGTTTAATTCTTTCTTTACCTTGTCTCAAAATTGGAAACTCAAATAATCGATTTTAGGTTTGTTTTAAATATAATCTGCATTGGTATAAAATTTCCTCTAAGTAAGACTTTATATCTCACAAATTTTAAAATATTGTATTTCCATTATCATTTAGTTAAAAATGTTTCTTAATCTGTTCTGTGAGTTCTTTTTGACTATTGATTTTTTAAGCAATGTGATAAGCAATTTTTAAATGTTTCTGATTTCCTTAGTTATCTTCTTGTTATTTATATTTTAATTGCTTTCTTGAGATATAATTAACATACTATGCATTGTACATATTTAAAGCATACAATTTGATAATTTTTGACACATAACGTACTGCCCCACAAACAAAACAATGAACATATGTTTATCAAACACGCAGGTAATATAGGAAAAAGTATCTAGAATACATAATAAACTTCTACAAAATTCATTAAATGAAAAGAAGAAAGAAAGAAAGAAAGAAAGAAAGAAAGAAAGAAGGAAGGAAGGAAGGAAGGAAGGAAGGAAGGAAGGAAGGAAGGAAGGAAGGAAGGAAGGAAACTTGATAAGAAATTGGATCTGGGCAAAATAAATTATAAACCTCTGGAAAGGATTCACCATTCTAGATGCCATTATGAACATTCATGATTCATGGGAGGAGGTGAAAATATCAACATTAATAGGAATTTGGAAGAAGTTGATTCCAAACCCTCATGGATCACTTCAAACAGTTTCATTAGATTTGGTTTCTTATTATGTAATGTTTCTTATTAGATTAGATTGATTTTAAGAAGTTCTTCACCACTCTTATGTCCTAAAGATATTTTCTTATACTTTCTCCCAAAATTTTAGAGTTTTCTCTTTTATATTTAAATATTATTTGTGTCTGGAATTTCTTTTTTGAGGCTACTGTAAGGTAAGGTAGGTTTCTGACATCTTATTTTTCATACGGATAAGTAAGTAATTGTCCCTTAAATCTTATTGTGTAATAGCTTTTTTCCCAACACTACTTTTTTATTTTATTTTATTTCACTTTATTTTTTCCCTTTTATTTCTTTTTTTTTAATTTCAGTATATTATGGGGGTACGCTAGTTTTTAATGTCATCCCTGTACCAGTTCACATTTCTATATTGGCACACTCATTAGTCATCATTGAATTGAAGAGCATAATGGGCTGATCCCAACTCGCTGGGATGAAACTGCAGTCATAATATCCGTACGCACGTTTTTTTCTGTGTGTTCTGTCCTTTTCACTTACCATTTTATGAATATTTCTCTGTATCAAGGGCTTCAGTTTTGGGGCTTCAGTTTTTATAATCTATTTTCTATCCCCTGCACTGACCTCATAGACTTAATTGCTAGAAGTTTGTAACACATCTTGCTATCTGGTAGGACAGGAACCCAATTTTATTTTCTTCAAAATTGTCTTAACTTGTATTGATTCTTTGTTTTTTCACGTTAATTTTATAACATCAAGGCAAGTTCCCTGACAAGCCAAATAGTTGGATTGTAACTGCATTGAATTTATACAACAATTTGGGGAAGATTGGTATCTTTACGATATTGGTTATTCTAATTCAAGAACCTGGTTATACTTTATGTAGGTTTTCTTTTAAGTACTTTAATGCCATTTTCGTAATTATCTTCATAGCTATATGACACATCTTTTGATAGATTATTACTATACTTTATAGAATCATTGCTATTGTGAATAGATTATTTTTCTGTTAGATTTTTTAGTAATTGGTTATTACTGATAAATAAGAACGCAACTTTCTTGAATATTGATCTTGCATAAAACAACTTTGCTTAATTCTTTTATCTTACTAAGTTGTTTATGGATTTTAATTTTATCAATTTATTTTAAATTTTTATTGTTTAAAATAAATTCAATAAAGCTTACATTTGTCTCTAAATACTGATTTAGCTTTATCACAAAAGTTGTGATATGCAGTACATTTATTTCTAATTCATTCTAGATATACATAGATTTAAAAATTTTTTAATTGTGATTCTACTTTTGGCCCATTATATTTCTAAGCATATTAAGGGAAAGGGGCATTGACTATAGTTTTATTTTTTATTTTAAACATGTAATTGCATTGTAGTCAGAGAACATGAGGAGTGTTATATTGATACTTTATGCTGTAACACACTTTGTAATCCGATATATATACGAATTCCATATAATTTGGAAAAGAATAGATGTTCTCTTATACTACATATAGAGTTATTTATTTGTGTGTCTGTACACATTATGTATATACACACAAACAAACACTCATTTAAGCATCTGTATTTTGTTCTAATCATCTCATTTTTCATCTTTTTTGTCCTTTTAGGTTATTATTTTCTGACAGATACATACAAAATCTTCTGCTCTAATTTAGATTTTATAATTTCTCCTTATAATTCTATCGTTGGAATTCAGTTTTATAGATCTTTATGATAAAGTGAGCTCTGTATAATTTTCTACTTTCTGCTCTTTTCTCTTTTAATAAATTTGGTATAAATAAGTTCCACTTTCTTTCAATCAATATCTTATTCCAATTAACTAAAGTGTGAACTGCTTGAAGGCAGGGTTACCGGATACATCCCTGGGTTCTCAGCGTCCAGGTGGCGGGGCAGTGGCAGGGACCCAAGATCAGTCACACTCATTAGTCATCATTGAATTGAAGAGCATGATGGGCTGATCCCAACTCGCTGGGATGAAACTGCAGTCATAATATCCGTACGCACGTTTTTTTCTGTGTGTTCTGTCCTTTTCACTTACCATTTTATGAATATTTCTCTGTATCAAGGGCTGGCAAATTTTTTTCTGTAAAGGGTAGGATAATAAATATTTCAGGCTTTGTGGGCCATTTGGCCTGTGTCCCAAACACTCAGCCCTGCCGTTGCAGTGGAAAGCGGCCATAAATGAATGGGCATGGCTGTGTTCCAATAAAACTTTATCTAAAAAAAAAAAAAGTGGCAGGCTGAAAGTGCTGACCTCCGCTCCACGTCATTAGATCTTCTTCAAAAATGGCTATAGGATTTTCCAGGATGTGAATATTTCACAATTTACTTCACCCATTCTCTATTGTTGTGCATTTAGGCAGTTTTCCTTTTTCTTTATTATAAATAACATTGTAATACAAATTTCCTAGATACTAATGTGTTTGTGTGTTTGCCTTTCTCATAAATTGTGATTTATCTGGCACAGGATAAGTGCTCAATAAATATTTATCGAATGAATTAATTAACAAAATTCTATTACGGCCAAAACCCTTCACTGGGTACTAGAAATGCAGATTAAAGTGAAGAAGGTCAAGTCGGCCTGGAGGAAGTCACACTGCAGCGAGACAGGGCAGGTTTGTTGCTTTCTAGCTGTGTGACCTTGGTCAGGTCACTAAACCTTTTTGGGCCTCAGTTTCCACAGTTTAAAAAAAGGAAATAATGTCTTCCTTGGAGATGTGCTGCGAAGTTTGGATGCCATGAAATGCGACTGTGCATGGCGGTCAGTACTTGGAAGAGGATAGTTTTAAGGAGTCAGCTTTGCAGGACTGGCAGTGCAGCTCAGTCATATTTTCCATTATTATTCCAAATTCTGCTCGCCCACAGCGTGAATGCTTTGAGGCCATGGCCTAGGGGGCCTTTGGAAATTTACATCAATTTGCATAGATTTGCATAGGGAGAGTAACGCCTGT
Source organism: Cheirogaleus medius (assembly GCA_008086735.1). Taxonomy (NCBI): domain Eukaryota; kingdom Metazoa; phylum Chordata; class Mammalia; order Primates; family Cheirogaleidae; genus Cheirogaleus; species Cheirogaleus medius. The sequence goes on from VBSM01001979.1 coordinate 4,589,585, forward strand.
AGTATCACTACTGTTAGGTTACTTAGCACTCAGCTTTATATGGTCTACATAAAAAACACACTTCCGAGTTGTCAGCTCATCTCCCTGGCATACCCTAGAAATGTCAGGTCAGGGATTGGCATGTTCTGGACAAAAAGAAACAACAGTTTATTCCTAGAATTGTGTATTTCAGATAAGAAAACAAATATGCTCACACGCTAACAACTAACGCATGGTATAGCACAGCTGGAAGTCAAATATGCTATGGGAAAAATACTGTATGTCAATCACTAGGGCCACTTATTTACAGAAAAAGCTGAAATGAATATTCCAAATCAAGAATATTCCAAATCAATATTCTAAATCAAGAGGTAGTTATTCAATTATCTTTCTGTAGACTCCACAAAGGTGAACTGTAAGTAAGACACACAATGAAAGTGAGCTTCCCAGTTCTTAGTAATAAATAAAATTTGTATGTACTTTCCCCAACTATTATAAATTGCAAAAGGGGAAAAATAATGTCTCAGAAGAGTATTATAAGCATGATAGGTAAATAAAAACATGCAGGACAAAAGTTTAGGACAAAAAAATGTCAGAGCATAATACATAATAGCTGGTAAAGAAATGATCTTTATGATGTTGGCTGTGATTTTTCTTTATTACATCCCCAACTTGGAAATAAGTTGCCTTGTAATAAAAATGTAAGCATCATGTAATAATCAAAGCAGATATATATGGAGTAATTACCATGCGCTAGGCATTGTTTCAAATATTTTACATATATTAACTCATTTAATTCTCAAAACAATCCTAGGAGATGGTATGATTAGTTGTAGATGAGGAAACCGAGGCACAGTTTCATAGCCAAGAAGTCTCTTAGCATATAGCATTCGTTATAGAAAATGGCAAGACAGTGTTTGCTTTGTTTTTAAAAATTAGTCTCTCCTACTTTTAATTGGCACCAGCTGCGTTTCTGACCCAGTGCTGGGTACACAGGGGACAGAAATGTGTAATATCTGCCTCATACACTTAAAGGTCTCTTATGATAGGGGTGGATGGAGGCATGTACATTTTTTAAGTTTAATAAACTCCATGTGCCAGACCCTACTGTATTTTTCAAATACTAAACTATTGACTAATTTAATCTCCATAATGAGTCAAGAAGGCTGGCACCGTTGTACCTGTTTTCAGTTGCTGAAGCACAGAGGAGAGTTAGGTAACTTACAGAGATCTCCCAGCTGGAGTGTGATGAGCCAGAATTTGAACCTGTGCCATCTGTCCCCAAGTCCAGGTGACATTAACCATGCTACCAGTAACCTTCATGTGATCTTGAAATCTGGCAGCATTGCACCAGATATGGAAACCAAACATTTTATAAACACACAATTGAGGCTAACTAATTCTCCTGTTAAAGGAAGAATTTTCAGGGCACACACAACATTTAAGCTGAGCTGTGCAGATTGAATAGGAATTTTTTTTTTCCAAGTATACTCATGGGCCAATGCTATTTTCCAGTTGGAGGTTCAAGTTTTTGCAAACGCACGAGGGTGGGAAATAGCACAGCAAGTTTTTAATCATTGTGTGTGTAGGTTTTCCTTGGCCAGATGAAGGCAAACAGCAGATTCTAGAAAGGTTAGGGCTGGCCTAACATTCTTACTTTGGTGCTCCAGCTTCCAAAGTCTTTTCCTGTGTTTGATACTGGGAGTGAAACATTTTAAACCAATACTGAAAAGCCCTGCAATCGTGCCATTCTGGAAATTCCCGTGTGCATTAAAGAACCGGTACTCCTGGGGCCTGCCTTTCCCAGTGCTCGGTATAAATACCCTGCAATATGTGAGCGGGAAATTGTGAGGAGGTGAAACCCTTGATGTTGATTTTTTTTTTCTTCTTAATGGTGCCATAAGTAAGACAAATTTGATCAGAAAATGGGTCAACCCATCAGTGATTGGGATACAAATGTTTCCCAGTTGGAGAGATGAACATAAAAGAATAACAGATAATTGATTCAAGTGCACCAGTGTTGGGAGCGATAGCAGGAGCATGGCACCTGAACATAATTTTACATATTTTAAGGCCTATTGTATTATTTCTACATTTGCAAGCGGCCTCAGGAAAAGTGTGCATGAAAAATCAATGAGGACCTAATGCATCAAGTGGGAAAGCTTATGATAATATGTGGTGATCATCTCACACGGGGTAGAATTATCATTCTGGGAGAGCTTTTGTAGTTTGCTATCTATCTTATCTATCTATCTATCTATTCATCTATCTGTCTATCCACCTATCTGTCTCTAATATTGCCTATCTATCTGTATATCACTTTTATTGTGGAATATTTCAAACATTCAGAAAAACACATGAGATACAGAGAATATTCTAACCTTTGCTATTTTATTCTAGACAGTGCAGCATTAATGACAGGTAAGTACTAAGCAGATTCGGAGATACAGTCTGAACACTTTGGACTTCTGTAAGCAAACTCTCTGACTGACATCTATTTTCCAAGCTCTGTGCACAGCAGTTGCAGGAAGAAGCTGTCATTATCCAACACGCTCCATCAGAACTTCCAAGATCTCCCAGCCACCGGTCCGTCTCCATCCTGCTGGTGATGTTGCATCACAGCATCATCATCCTATGACAGTGCCTGGTGGGTCCACTCCCCCACATCAGACCCCACAGCTCCTTCCCAGGGCCACTCAGGCAGTTTCACATTCATGCGGTCTTGGATGCCAATCTCCTCTCATGTCCTAACCTCTATGCACACTGAACTTCCAGCCTGGACCCTACCCTCCAACACTCCCTGCGTCCACACAGTTTGCTGACAAAGAGACAGAAAATGAATTAATTACTCCTTTGAGCTTGAATGCAGAAGGCTAGATAGGTAGGAGCTAGCCAGAAGCAGCCCAGGTGAGCACATTGTCTAGGCAGAGGGAACAGAACGGTCTTTCCTAACCATCCTTCTGGAACAGCACTGTGCAATAAATAGATAGATAGATAGATAGATAGATAGATAATGCAAGCAACATAGGCAATTAAAAATTTCCTAGTAGCCATGTCAAAAGAAAGGAAAAGGAAATAGCTGAAACTAATTTTTAATAATATATTTTATTTAACCTAATATATCTAAAATGTTATTTCAACCTATAATCAATATAAAATTATTAATAAAATACTTTGCATTTTTTTTTCATCCTGAGTCTTTGAAATCTGGTGTGTATTTTACACTACTGCACATCTCAGTCCAGACTGGCCTCTTTGCAAGTGCTCAGTAACCGCACGTAGCTAATGTTGACCATATTGGGAAATGTAGCTCTAACTTTTACTCTGTTTTAATTTTCTCTGTAGCATTTATGGTTACCTGAAATTTTCTTGCTTTACTTGTTTACTTATTTGCTTTTTTCTGTCTTCTTCCACTAGAATGTGAGCTTCATGAAACCAAGAACTTTTGCTGACTGTTCAATTTCAGATGGAGGTAAAAATGTATGGTAAGCTCTTGTTACAAGTTTGTTGAATAGTGAGTAAGGAGTGGGTGTGAGGGCCTGGAAGTGGGAAAGACCTTGGTGCTTTGCATGCCTGCGGCACTGAGAGCAACGGAACAGGTGTGTGAAGGGGTGTAGGGGAGGAGGCAGGGGCCAGGCATCGTTAGAGATCATATGCTGCTGTCTACACAGAAAACGTCCCCATTCTTCAACACCCAACGTAATGTCAGGTCAGATCAGTGGGTTTCTCATGCATGTTCCCCAACAAGGAAAATCAGTTTTAACACTTGCTATTTTGGACAATTATTCCATTGGTTTATGAGTTCCTCCCTACTAGAACTCAAGCTCCTTGAGAACAAAGCCCAGGTCATAAACACTTTAGTGTTTATTTTCCTGTGTTCAGCAAAACGATTTTAAGATTCAGGCACACTGATGCATATCTCAGTAATGTTTTCATTTTTGTTGCTGAGGTGTATTTCATTGTGTGGATATAACATAATTTATCATATATTTGTTGATGAACATCTGGATTGACTCCAGCTTGGAGATATTATGAATAAATTTGCTATAATCATTTCTGCATATGTTTTTGTGTGGACATGTTTTCCTTCCTTTGGGTATATATTAATAACTAGAAGGGGAATTTCTGGGTCATATAGTAACAGTAATTTTAAATTTATTTAAAACTATCAAAATATTTTTCAAAGCAGTCACACCATTTTATATTTTCATCAACAATATCTGAGAATTCCGGCTGTACCATATCCTTACCAACACTTCACAGTGTCTGTAATTTTACTTTTGGTTGAAAATCTTTTTCATGTGCTTATTTGCCATTTGCTTATCTTCTTTAATAAAGTGTCTGTTCAAATTGTCTGCCTGTTTTAAAAATGGGGTTGTTTGCTTTCTTGTTTTAAGAGTTCTTTACATATTCTGCAAATAAATCCTTTGTCTCTTTCTCTCTCTATATATGTATATATATATTTAACATAGTTTCTCCTTGTGTGTAGTTGGCCTTTTCATTTTCTTAGTAGTGTCTTTTGAGAGCTAAAGATTTTAATTATAATGAAATCTAATTTATTAATGATTTATTTACAGTTCATGCATTTTGTGTTCCCTCTAGGAAATATTTGTCTCAAGGTCATAAAGTTTTCTTTTAGAACATTTTCAATTTTAGCTTTAAAGTCTTCTATGTGCTTACCAACTTTTTGTTTGCTCATTTTGTTTATTACTGAGAGATAAGTGTTAAAGATTTCAACTATGATTGTGGATTTATGTGTTTGTACTTTCAATTCTGTGAGATTTTGGTTCATGTGTTTTGAAGCTCTGAGTTACCAGATGCACATGCAATACTGAGGAAATAAAAAAATCATACATTTTAAGTGGAATTATACTTAATAAAAATCAATATTAATATCAATATTAAGATACTTTGAAATGCCTAGAAATAAATGTATTTATAACAAATATGGCAGGCCAATGATAAATGTCAGTATTACATAAAGGGTTTATAAAATTTGATAAATAAGTGAAACATTGAAATCTCAATTCATAAATATGCAAGGAACATGAAAAAACCATTCACCAAAGAGGAAATTTAACTGGAAAAGAAACATAAGAATAAACCTTTCAAGTAACTAAGAAGTGTAAAATCAAACAACTATGACAACTAAAACCACAACTTTGTTGTCTGTTATCAATTGACTAACATTTTTTAAAGGTTTTAATAGCCAATGCTGGAGAAGGTATAGAATTATTATACTCTCACATAATAATAGTGACATTGTTAGGTGATTTTAATAATGTATAAATAATAGCAGCCTGAAAAAAAATTGAGCCATATCAATTAAGAGTAAGAAAAAGTTCCATGTATTCATTCATTCTGTATATTTTTTTAGTGTCTATCATCTTTTAGGCACTGTTCTAAGTGACAGGGATACAATTTTTAGTAGAGAAAAAAGTTCTGTTCTCATGAAACTTAACCATACTTTTGGTATATATCCTAAGGAAATAATACCCTAGTGGCTTACCTTATGTGAGTGAAGACATATATCATGTCACCTATAACTAACAAATTAATTAGAAACAAATAAACTGTTCATTAGCTATATATGTCAACATTTTGAAATATTGTCCACACACTAACATAATTTTTTAAAAGTTTTTATTTCAGAGTATTATGGGGATACAAACATTTGGGTTGCATAAATTGCCTTTGCACTGCCCTGCAAGTGTGCCCATCCCCCAGACGGCACACACCGTATCCCTTAGGTGTGGATTTACCCATCCTCTACTCCCCCTTCCCACCTGCCCAACACCCTCTGAATTTTACTTCTCATAGGTGCACATTAGTGTTGATCAGTTAGTACCAATTTAATGGTGAGTACATGTGGTGTTTGTTTTTCCATTCTTGTGATGTTTTACTTAGAAGAATAAGCTCTGGTTCCATCCGGGACAATACAATAGGTAGTTCACCATTTTTTATGGCTGAGTAGTACTCCATGGTATATATATACACCACATTTTATTAATCCACTCATGTGTTAATGGGCACTTGGATTATTTCCACATCTTTGCAATTGTAAATTGTGCCACTACAAACATTCTAAAGCAGATGTCTTTTTTTGTAGAATGTCTTTTTTCCCTTTGGATAGATACCCAGTAGTGGGATTGCTGGACCACATAGTTCTAATATTATTTCTTTGAGGTATCTCCATACTACTTTCCATAGAGGTTGTACTAGTTTGCAGTCCCACCAGCAGTGTATGAGCGTTCCTATCTGTCTGCACCCATGCCAACATTTGTTATTTTGGGACTTTTTGATAAAAGCTGTTCTCACTGAAGCTGAGTGATATCTCGCTGTCGTTTTGATTTGCATTCCCTGATGATTAGAGATGTTGAGCAGTTTTTCATATGGTTCTAAGAATTCTAGAAGAAAATGTTGGAAAAACTCTTATAGATATCAGCCTCGGCAAAAAATTTATGAAGAAGAACCCAAAAGCAATCACAGTAACAACAAAAATAAATAAATGGGACTTGATCAAATTAAAAAGCTTCTGCACAGCCAAAGAAACTATCACTAGACTGAATAGACAACCTACAGAATGGGAGAAAATATTTGCATGTTATACATCCGATAAAGGGCTGATAACTAGAATCTATATAGAACTCATGAAAATCAGCAAGAAAAATTCAAACAGCCCTGTTAAAAAGTGGACACTTACATAATTTTATTTGTTTGTTGGCTAAACGGATGTTCATTGATTATTTGATAAGTGCCAGGTATTATGGATATATTGGTATGCAAGACAAAGTCCTTGCCCTCATGGGATTTTTATTATAAAACACAAATGCAATGTCATAAGATCTAACGTTGTTTTAAAAGGAGTATCTAAAATAGATTCTGGCACTATGATTCTAATTTTCACATAAAAACATGATTGGAACCAAAATAATCAGTGTATTAGTTTTTTTTAATTTCTGTGTAACAAATTTCTACACACTAGTGGCTTAAAATGTGACACACATTTATTATCTTGCAGGGTCTGTGGGTCAGAATCCCGGGCACAACTTAGTGGTCCTCAGCATGACTGCAGTCAAGATGTTAGGGGGCTGGATTCTCATCTGAAGGCTCAACTGGGGAAGTGTCTGCTTCCATGCTCACTCAGGTTCTTGGCAGAATTCATTTCCTAGCTGCTGTAGGACTCATAATATCTTTCATTTACAAAGTCAGCAAAGAGAGCAAGGCTCTAGGGTGAGTCTTCTAGCAAAACAGAATCTTATTCATGTAATGGAGCAATGGGAATGGCATCTCTTAACCTTTACCATGAAAGTTAGTAGAATCACGGGGGTGATATCCCATTACCTTTGCCATAATCTCTTGTGCAGAACAAGTCATGTCACAGGTGCATGCTCAACAAAGGGAGGGCATTATACAAGGTTATGACCAGATGGCAGGGACCATGGCACCACCTTAAAGTCTGTCCACCATACCCAATAACTATAATTTTGTTAGAGTAGAAGCAATACTGGTAAGTTTCCAGTGTCTACATTTTTGTATTTATTGTAAAGTTTTTATACCTTTTATAATTTACCATATTTTAATTTTCAAATGCCATAGCCAGCCATCTACTCTCTAATTTACCTGTTATTAAGCATATCTTAATGATACAATAATTTATTTGAAAACAACCATTTACCATCGAATTCTATTATTTTTCTGTTATGTTTCAACTAATATAGCAATAGTTCTCTTTTCTGCCTCTTTCATTGAAAAAGCACATTATCCCAACTATAGTTCATTATCAGCATTTTCTGAGCTAGCCTTGGAAAATGACCACTATTTGTAATTTTTTTCCTAAGGTTGTTGATTCATCTATGATCACTTAGAACCAGATGTATTCAACCCACTGCATGGCTGGTACCCAAACACCGAGAGAGACAGGGGTAGCAAAGATAATGGTTTCACCTTGGCATGCCTTCCTCAGGTGAGAGGCAGAGGAGCTCTGTGCAGGAGCAGGAGGATTTGTGCACCAAGAAGTAGGAGTCATGAGAGAGAGGCCCACACTGAACTCGTGGAACCCTTCACCTTTCCTCCTTGACGAAGATCCAGGCAGTGAATGAGAAGTGGCCTCTCTCCATCCCGGTTACTGACTTATGCTCGGTAGACATTGAGGGTGTGGTAATTGTTGTCATTTTTACAATATTGTGATATTAATCTTATGGAATATTGAATCTCCAAATAGCCCGTGACATAAAGAGACCTTTATGGCTCCGAAGGAGCTATTAGACTTTATTATCTCAAGAATCTTCAGATTTAAAGAGTCCTCAATGAGACCTTGACATAATTAAGGCTAATGAGTCCAAAGGAGTTACAATGGTCTATTGTGTCGATAATTTAGACATGACAGGTCTTAGTGGGCTTTGGTATCCAGTGTAGCCTGTGGGCTGCTGAGTAAGGTAGTAAATGGTACTTATTTAAAAGGTGCTTTGTATATCAAACAACATACAGTTTAAAAAATTCAGATAACTCTATCTTGCCACACTGTGTTTATCTTTTAATGATACTTTAGACATCAGTTCATTCAAATGTTCATTTGTGAACATCATCTGTGCCGCCTACTCATCTGCGTGTTATACTAGGGGGCTGGAAGCAGAGGTGAAATAGACACAGCATCTACCCTCAAGGATCCTGTATTTAAAGGTTTTAACAAGTTTACAGACTTCTTAAATGATGGTTAGAAAACTATGGCCCACAGGGGAGCTGCCTGTTGTTGTAATAAAGTTTTATTGGAACACGGCCACATTCATTCATTTGTGTCTTGTCTATGTCCTCTTCTGCATTAGAGTTGAGTAGCTGTGGTAAAGATCATGATATATGGACCACATATCTGAGAATACTTACTATCTGGGCCTTTACGACAGACTTTGCCAACCCCTGGTCTACAATTCCAAAGGTTTTAGGGCTACTTCAGTGAATCCCAAATATGCTTGACTTAGCATTTTCAGTTCACTTAGCTTTGGTATAATTCAGAGAGAAGGACTTATGTTCTCATCATTTTATATTTATTCTATTTTAACATGAATGGAATGTTGTGACTAATTCTTCAAAACTTTACTTAGTACTATTTCTACATGAAGTCCCCTGATACTCTCTTGGTTATAGTTCCTGCAGTATAGAAGATGGTTAATCAACGTTTATGAAGCAGGAATCTCATCTATCTACACCAAGAAGGGGAGTGTGGTGGTTTGAGAGTTATGTCCTCAAATTCTTTGATACTCCTCCCCTTGTGCGGGGCTGGGCTGTGACTCACTTCTGTGAAACAGAATTTCTGAGATTAAGTTATAAAAAGACTGCAGCTCCTATCTTGGGCTCTGTCCTTCCCTTTTGTCATTCTGGGAGAAGCCATCTGCCCCAGAGGAGGTGACCCAGGGGAGGGGGGCCCCCGCCGCTGCGTGGTGTCGTGAGTGCACCAGGCAGCAGAGGAGGAGCCCGCCAGGGGAGAAGCTGAGCCCTGCCAGCGACACCGTGCTTGTAGTTGGAAGGGGACCCTCTGAGGCCTGCCAGTAGCCAGGTGAGTTGGCTTGGAAGCAAATCTGATCTAATTCAGACTTCGCGATGCCTGTAACCCCCGCTGATGGCTTTTCTGCACCCTCGTGAGAGACCCTGAGTCAGAATCTCCCAGCTACGACCGTCCTGCTTCTCGACCTGCAGGAACTGTGAGATAATAAACGCTAGTTGTCTTAAGCCACTAAGTTTGGAGTCCTTTGTTATGCTTCAAAAGTAACTAATGCAGAAGGTAATCAACCAATAGGGTGTGAGAGACAGTAAGGGCAGTCGCTCGCTAGGAGTTCCTCCCAACGCCCCTGCAAGACCCTTGTTTGCTTGGTCGAGGTACTGAGAGGGCTCAGAAGCTCTCCTCTTGCTTGCGCAGATGCCTGTCTCCTGCCCTTGTCCACGTTGGCATTCCTGCCACGCTGCCGTTCTTGAAGGCAGTGCGGACTGATCTAGACACAAGTCGGGCGTGCGTTGCTGTGAGCCTCATGCAACTTTGATCTTGACTCTGTCTTGGAGACGCCTTGATTTATTGCTGCCTTCTCTGCAGGAGGGAAGGGAGTTCTTTCCACCAGAGTCATAATTACTTTGCAAGACTAACAAATAGGACTGTAGCCTGTGATGCTTACAAGTATTTCATTTGACTTGCTTTTTAAATATCCATCTTGCTCGTCACCTCAAAATCCAAGATGTCAGTTGTAGACCGTTATTTGAGATGATGCCATTCACGGTAAGAGCCAAGTGTGCCCACCTTTGCTAACCAACAACTAGTGCTGCACTTGCTTCTTTTAACCTCTGTGTGGTTTCTGTGCCCATGAGGGGTCGCTCCTAGAGGGGATAGCATGTCACCATGCTCCTTTTCTCAGAAAGCCTTGGTCACAGGACCGGCTGGCAACTCCACAGTGCGTCTTCCGGCAGATCCATTGGAGCCCAGTGTTGACAGAGATGCCTACTCACAGGACTCCCAGGAGATGATGTCCCCAAATGCCAGAATTCCACATTGGGCAGTTACGGGACTCTCACTACCAAACCCTAACACAAAGCAGGCTGTGACCAGTGACAAGACAGAGACACAGGCAAAGCCCTGTGAAAACGCAAGGGCAGCTAAATGCGATGTCGTGTCCTGCGTTGTGTCCGAAAACAGAAAAAGGACATTGGTGGGAAACTAATGAACTCTCTATATGGTATGGAATTTCATGCACGGTAATGTGCCAATGTCGGTTTCTGAGTTGTGACGCGTATCACAGTGACGATGTAAGATGGTGGTGGCAGGAGAGCCTGGGAGAAGGGTCTATGGAAACGCTTTGTGCTATCTTTGCAACTTTACTGTAGATCTACACAAACACACACCTCCCCACCCCCTGCACTGCCACGCGAGCAGGGAATTTATTCTGCAACCAGGGCTTGAAGAGAAGAACTATCTCCAGTGAGTCAGGAGGATGTAGACAGGTGGGGAGGTGGGTGTGGATCATTCTAGACTGAGTGACAACATGGAATATTTAGGAACAGTTGCCTGCTGGCAGGTTCTGTGATTGGTGGGACCAGGGCATGCCCTGCTGTCATGGGTGTGCATGGGAGTGGGGGTTGGGGGAGTGGAGCAAAGGGGGAGAGCACGGCTGGGCCTTGAGTGGTCCAGTAGAGAGTCTGAATGATCACATCACAGGTGTGATGCGCCCACCGAGGAGAGCTGTAACCTATGCAGAGCCGCGTTTGCAAGGATTAAGGATACTGCTTTATAGGATGCACTTCCATGCCCCTGGCCCAAACACATGCGGACAGCCTCACCCACACAAGCACTGCACGTTTTCTTGGGTGACTTTTAATTATCTTTCAAGTCTATGCCTCGGGGAGGCCTCCTCTGGGCCCTGCAGACAGGGTGGGCATCCCATCTTTGCTCTTTCTGAGCACTTTTTATCACTTGTTCAAAATACAGCCCCTCTTCCTCTTGCTTCCGGGGGTGGAGACCATGCCTATCTCACCTGCATGGCGTTCTCAGGGCCAGACACGTGTTGAGTGCCCAGCACTTTTGTTGAAGGAATGAATTCATGGATAAATATTGGGATGTTCAGGGACAAACCAAGAGTCAGCAATGCACCTGTGCATAAAATTAGGTGACCTGCCTGGGTCTCGGCAGGTAAGAATGATTAATGAAAGAAAACACAGCCCGAGGGTCCAGATTGGCCTTACAGGGACTTATGGAAAAGCCTCTGGGGTTAGAATGAAATGGGGAGAGGCAGAAGGGGTCTTTGCGTTTTCAGTGCAATGGGGACAGGAACGTGCCCGTGAGCCAGACCAGCTTTCCAGGTGACTCAGCACAGCACCCACCCTTCGGCTCCACAGCCAGTCACTGAGCCCTGCCCTGCGGAGACCCCCGCCCACCACCTGCAGAAGATCAGCATCTTTGATGTCCCCCTGTGCCCTAAGATATCAAAGAGCCCACAAGGCGATAATTCACAAGGTGCAGCGCTGGCTCCATCCAACTTCCAGCTCTTTGAAAAGTTTGCCTTAAGAATTGAGACATCACTTTTCTCTTCCCAAAGAATGTGTATCTTTTCAGGATTCAAAGAGGCCTGAGAAAATGTCCTCATTTTCCTTGACAGACAACGTGCTGTGTTCTCGGGGTTGCTGATCGGCAAATCGGAACAGACGGGCTTTCTTTTTTATCCCTCCTCGTTAGCCCCGATGTGGCTTTTTGGTCTTTCTCCAAATGAAGCCCTCAGTGAGACATCCTGAGATGAAAGGGACGGTGGTCGAACTTGCCGTCACCGAGCCTATCAAGGATGTAACGTTTTGATTGATAACTCTGCTGTGTCAGGGACACGTGTATGTAAAAGCCTTCTGAAGTTTGGAGCAAATGTATCTGAAAGATGCATCTGATTTTCCTCCAGAGAAGGAAGAAAGACCAAGGTCAGGTGCTGCTTTCTAACGTGCTTGAACGTAAATCCCGGGTTTACTTTTCTGACATTTCAGTGTGCAAGTGGCAGATTTGGTGCTGGAGAAAGAGGGTTTTAAAGCTCCCTGGTTTTTTTTTTCCCCTTCCTTCTTTTTTAACGTAATAGCACCCTTTCCCCCTCCTTTATTTATCCAAAGCACAAATTAACGCTTCCTTGTGGGGGAAGTGGGAGACAAAGGGAGATTATTGGAAATTACTGACCTTGGAGGCACCATAAGTGGATTACACGAGACCTGAGGATTTCCAGGGACAAAGAAGCAAATCCAGGCAGAGATGGTGGCCTTGGACGGCAGAGTCTACAAAGGCTGAAGCGAATCTTTCAATGGAGAGTGCTGCTCCACTGTGAGGCGTCGCCTGAATTCCTGCCAGCTACATCTGAAGGGACAGTCCCGTTTGCAGACTGTCACCAGGTTGCCAATAAATATTACAGGGCTCCAACCAGTGTCATATGTAAAAACATGTCCTCGGACATCCCTGAAGGCAAAGCCTCTCAGTCCCACCTGCCCACCAACTCTCTGATGCTGACCTCAGTTTCTCCTTATCTGTAAAATATTGTTAGCCCTCAGGCTAGTTGGCAATATGAAAGGAGAAAAAGTGTTTATCATATTGCCTGGCAAATAATAAGAACTCATTAGCTGAGACCTTGTTATCATCATCATCATCATCATCATCATCATGGTTGTCATCATCATGCATTCATTTAGAGAGAAGATAGCGGCCGCCCCATATCCTGTGGCTCTCTGTGTGAATGGTCAGAGCCATCCAGTTCTTTGATTTCCACCCCGCTCTTTATTAAATCTTCTTTGACATCCTGGATAGAGCCTGCAAGAAAACTCAGAACTGAGCAGATTTTATTCTTTCTACCTCTTCTCAAAGGGAAACCAAAACACGGTTTACCCTTCTATCAATACATGGTTGTTCGGACAGTCTCTACTCCACGACAGTTTGGTTTCTGCTCTGAACCTAACTTTATTTTCTCCCCACTGAAGGATGCAGCAGAACCCCTCTTTGTGCAGGGGCCATTAAGACTGCCCATTCTTAAATTAGCTCAGCAAAAAAAAAAAAAAAAAAAAAAAAAGAAGTGCATTTTATAGTCAAGCCAGCAGTAATTGGACACTGTGACTATGAGTGGCCCTCGCGGTGTTTGGACGTGGGCCAAATGTACCTTCTGTCTGTCTCTGACACAGGCAGACAATAGCGGTATTATTTACTGCACGGGCTCTATGCAATTCCAAAGGCCAGCTGCGAGAACAAAAGAATCGCTAACACTTTGCCCAGCCCTAGATTCAACTGAGGCTCTATCTATGTTTCGTAAATAATTCACCCCTCCACCCCAAACGTTGGGCCATCTATTCTTTGATGCTTTCTTTTTGCACTGACCATGGCTGCAAGGAAAAGATACATCACTCCTCTGAATCACTGGAGAGAAATGGGGTGGAGGGAGGAATGGCCAACAGTTCTTTGTTTCCATATCTTGGGGTGCAGTGTCACATTATAAACCTGCTATGAGGGTGGTAGCAGAACCAGGGTCTGGGACGATGTTGGCAAGGGTTAGCCTTCTCTGAAAAGTCATACTTCCCAGGAAAGCCATTCTGAGTTCTGTCTGCAGAGCTTCACAAAAGAGCTTGATGTGCACCCCGGCTAACACTCACAGGTTGCCGCGCTCACGGGTGAAGGATCCCCCTGCTGTGCAGAACCTGGGCTTCGTGTGGACGGACCTGAGAGTATCACAATTGACTTGGCTCCAGTTCACATCCCAAATCTGGGAGAGTGGATCCCGTTGCCTGGAATTGTCCAACAGTGGCCCCTACTAACAGGACATTTACTAGGAAACAGCCTCATCAGACACTGGACATGCTGTCTGTGCATGCAGAAGGGACTCCACAGCTCCTGACCCAGACCTGGTTCTGCGAAACCACCAGTTCAACACAAACCACGCCTCCCGCCTTCTAAATCAATAGCAATCCATGTGCCCTTATCACCTCTTCCCACCTGGAACTGTGTTTTCTGACCTGTTTCTGGGATATTCAGCTCCTGGCCCTTTGCCCAGACATTGGAGCTGGGCCCCTGTGTGCCCTGGGACCTGCTGATTGCCACTGCTCTCCCGGAGGGGTGGAGCGAGCCCCTCTACAGGCTCTGCCTGTGTGTGTCCCTGCACAGCATTTGTGTCCAGCTGCTTGGCTCACACCTGGCCTGGGGACACCCAGAGCCATTGTTCTGCCAGCCACAGGAAAGCAGCCACCCTGCAGTTGCAGGCTCCAGAAATTCCACCAGAAGCACCTTCCCAGATCAGTCACGATCACAGCACTGAGCAGTCAAGAAGGGGGTTCAAAATGGCCCATAAGCGGTGACTTATGAGCTTCATGCCTCCTTCTTCTCTTTCGCTTCTCACACCGTATGAGGCAGACCAGGCAGGCATTAGCATTGCATTTTATTTTATTTTATTTTTTTTTTTA
>VBSM01001979.1:4604606-4655616 GCA_008086735.1 Cheirogaleus medius
TTCTTTTCTGCAGAGACGCTCTAACTGGCGGTGTTTCTCGTCCGCCATCTTCAGCATTGCATTTTAGAGGTAAATCGTAGTGAGCTTTCTAAGACAGTCAGGTAAAAAGTGGAGAAACCAAGCTTAAGGTTTTCAACTCTCTAAGTCCATATAACAGAAAGTCAGAGTGGAGAAGGAGGAGATTAGACTTTTATTCACCTTGATACTTAAAGGGTCTGACTCCATCCTCACTGACCTCATGCTCCGCCCTTGGATTTGTCCTGGGTGGACAGTGCTCTCCGGAGAGAGGACCCTGCCCCACTGAGCTGCACTTTCTATGACGGCAGGGCTGTGACTATTCTCACTCACCATTGCAGCTCTACCTACCGCAGGTCTCCATTGGGACCAGGTGTTGGATGGATGGATGGATGGATGGATGATGGATGAGTGAGTGAAGGAAAGAAACAATGTTTCATTCCAAGTGTGCTGCAAGTTGGCGAGTTTGTTCTTTGATTGCTGTTGACACTGGAATCCTGTCTGTCCCTTTCTCTGAGTCCTCTTTCTGTCTCTTGGGTCACTCAAACCCATCCCGAGACACTCCAGGCCTCTTAGGCACTGGGAGAACTTCCATCCTCATTGCAGATGGAGACTTTCTTTCCTCGGAGCCCCACCTGCCACCTCACGCCATGCTGGAATGAGAGCACCAGGTGCCACTATGTCAACTCTGCTTCCTGCTTCCTTCGGGGGCTCTGCCTGAAGGCAGGCTTGCGTGAGCCAGGGACCAGGAACCATAAGGCCCCTCATCCAGACCCTTTGGCTCGGTCCCTCGGCGTCCACCCAGAGCCCCGTCCGGACTGATGCTGCGGATGGTGGTCACGTCAGACTCCCTGGCTCTTCCCAGAGAGTCTCAGAGCCAGTCAGGACTTCAGGGACCTCGTTTTATTTCTTATTTTCTGGCTGGGAGAGCTGGTGCTCAGAGAAGGAACGGGCCTCACCCAAGGTCCTGTGGCCCTTCAGTGACAGGCAGGGACTTCAAATTCCAGTGCTCTGAGCCTGTGCTATTTTTTCTTCGTGGGTTGGCCTAGAAGGGTTTTGACATTTTGAGGTGGGGATGAGGGCCCCGGGAATGTCACCATACCTACTCTGAGAGAAAGCCAATTTCCCCTTAGTTCAGTCCTTGCAAATAGCAAAGTTAATTAATCCCCTGTAAATAAACATTTGCAAACTGCAGCTCAATATAGCACTGCCCAGGAAGGCTTCCAAATGCGCTCAGAAATCAGATGGTAGAGGGACCAGAGCTGACCACGTGGCAGGTGGCAGCGAATCCTCAAGTTGGGTCCATTAATTTCTTGGTGTGATAGAAGAAGCATTGGTTTTGTGGTTCATAAAGACACAGGTCTGATTCTAGCCCTGCCATTGACTCCCTGAGATGTTTGGCAGGTCTTAACCCCCCCGCCCTCAGGGCCTATGTCGCCATATGTAAAATACACTGAGGCAGCTATTATGGGCATTGTGCTGTTTACTGAAAGTAGGAATGCCCAGCGTGAGGCCTGAGCCCTGGAAACACTCTGTACATGGCAGATGCCTTTGCCCCTCTCCTGCCACCCCCCTTCCTGCCGTCTAGTGTGGCTGGTGCCTTTAAATGCCACCGACCTCCAGGGACTCCTGGACTTTCAGAAACCTCTTTGGTTAATGAAGGTGTTGGGCAGGAGGCTTGCACCAGACCTTTTCCGGCTCCTTCTCGTTTCTGATGGACTTACACAGACCACTGATTTGCATCCTCCACCTCCCCCTTTAATGAGCTCATGCGCTCACAGTTAATGAACTAATTACTTCTGGGCAAAATCAGCATTAAGTTGCAAACCTGGTTTCTGCAGCCTCCGCCAGACCAGCGTTCTTTTGTGAAGTCAGAAAGAGCTGGCAGCGCACAGCGACTCCGCCAGCTCACGTCGACGGGTCTTCTCCAACCAGGAGACAGCCAAATGAGCCAGCACAAGGGGGAATTAAAATATCTCACCAAATGAGCAACGTCAGACATGACAGGGACTTTCCAGGACGAGGCAGAACTGCAGGCTCTGATCCACAGGCCTCGTCCCTTTCCCAGTCAGAAATGAGGCTCCTCTCGAAGCTAGAGATTTTCCCCCTCCAAACCAAATGACTTCACTAATGGCAATAACGTGGAGGGGTGCCAGACGGCCTGCTTTAAATTCAGATGGTGACGGGCAGACCATCTCTGAGCACGCAAGGAGCTTCATGCACAAGGTGCACCTGAACTGGAAGAAAAACTTTCTGTACTTTGAGACAGTAAGTCACTTGCCTGGGAGACACCTTTAAGTGACGTAATGCAGAGTCACTTGCCACGAAGAACTCCATTTTTGTAGCACTGGGCCTCATTTACTGAGAGGCCAGAACAGGGACTGCAGAGCTGGTACTTCTGGGTTTGGACCCTGGTCTTGTCCCCGTTAGCTGTGTGACAGTGAAGAAGTCACTTAATCTCTCTGTGCTTTAATTTCCTTTTTGACAACATGGCTAAAGTGATAGGACTCAATCGCATTAGGTGAGGTCTAAATGGAATGGGCGTATGTTTAATTATCCTACCAATATTTACTTAACACCATGGCAGAGACCATTAATGTTCATCCAATGTCCATGGGGCTCCTTGTATTTTCCGAGCTGTCCTTGGAATTGGGTTGGGGACATGTGACTGAGTCCTGGCAAACGGGAACGTGAGAGCCCTGCCTCTCAGCAGCGACCTCATGGTCATCTCTGCCCTGGATGGCATGGGCTACAGTGGGGCCACCTGTGTCCTGCTCAGCCTGGGGCCCGAGTCACTATGTGGAGCTAAGTTGTGTCATTAATAGTTTCCCAGGGCTGCCAATAACAAAGTACCACAAACTGGGTAGCTTAAAGCTAAAGACGTTTCTTCTCTCAGTTCTGGAAGGTGGAAGTCTGAAGTCAAGTTGTCAGCAGGGCCATGTTCCCTCCGAGGCCCTGGGTAGCATCCTTCCTTGCTTCTGGCTAGCTTCTAGGGTGGCCTTCTACCCGGTGTGCTCCTGGGCTTGCAGCTGTGTCACTCCAATCTTTGCCTCTGTTATCACATGGTCTGCTCTTCTTCTTATAAGGACACCGGTCATGTTGGATCAGAGCTCACCCTAATGACCTCATCTTAACTTTGGTTTTCAGCTGGGGCCCCAAACGTGGACAGAATGCATTTAATAAGTGAATGAGATGCAGAAACATTCTTCTGACATGCATCTAGTTTCAGCACTTGAACACATTGTAAATTAAGTCCTGTTTTCAGACTGGTGCAAGCCAAGGTATAGTTGCTTTATAGGAAGTACAAAATCAATTTCTGGCTTTTCTTTGTAATGTGCTAGTTGTTATTATTTTCCTTGATATTTTAATAATTCTTCAAATGATGGAGAACATGTTCTTGTGTCAATACTGGACCATACTTGCAGCCAGAAGGAAACCAGGCACAATCATGCTTTAAGGTGGTGGAAAAAGGGAGGGAAGGAGGCATCTAGCATGTGTTGATCATCTGATATGTGGCTGGCTCTATATAGGGTTGTTCTCATTGTATCAGTTAGCTCTTGTCAAAATGATTTCATATAACAAGTTATCGTGATCTCCGGTGACGTAAAACAACAACTATTCCCATCTGTTTGCAGGTAGCCTTCGGTAGCTCTGCTTCAGGCTGCAGCTGTGTAGGTCTGGGTCTTCTCCATGATCACGTGCAATTGAATGTTTGTCTTTCTTAGACCAGAAAGCTGGCTGGAGCTCGTTCTTGTCTTGGTGTGGCAGAGGCACAAGACATCCAGTGGAAACAGCAGGATGAGATGCCTCGTCGACTTGACTTGGCGAAAGCAACTCACATGACCAAGCCCAAAGTCAAGGGCTGGGGATGCAGAGAAAAAGGAAAAATTGGAGGCAATCATTCAATCTACCCTAAACATCATTGGATCTAAACATCATTGGATCCACTCTGTGGATGAGGAAATTGAGGTTGGAAGAGAGTGAAGTGACTTGCCCAACATCAAAATGCCAATACACATAGAACTTGAACTAGGATCCAGGTCTGTCTCACTCAGTGGTCCTCAACCAAGAGCAATCGCTAGCACCAGAGAACACTGGGCGATGTCTGAAGACACTTTTGTTTGTCACACTGCTGGGGAGGGTTAGGGACCGCTTGCTGCTGGTGTCTAGGAGACGGAGGCCAGGCACACTGCTAGACATTTCACAACGTACAGGGCAGCCCCCTGTGACACAGAATTGTCCATTCCAAAATGTCAATAACCACCTAACCCCCTCCCCCACTCGGAGAGAACCCACAGAGCACATCCCAAGTATAGACAATGATCCTGAAGCAGGTAAGAGTACGATGCTCTTATTTTGGTGCTTGCCATATATATTTATCACTTATTCATGTTCAAACACTTATTTATTCAATACATATTTCTGATCACCTGTGATGTGCAAGGCTTCGTATTGTCTTACTTTCCCTTTCAGACTACAGTGTCTCCAAGTGCTTGTCTCGGACTGTTTTTATGTGTCTCTCAGTGCTTGCCACATGCCTGTGATTGAACACCGTTCTTGATGGCTTGATTAGCACAGTGCTGGGCACGTGGGCAGGTCTTGCTCTGTGTCACCCACCACAGCTGCAGTCTCACTGGGGAAGCACCGTGCCTTGCCAGCTTCCCCCGTACCCCGTCCTGCACTCACCCTGCCCAGCAGAACGTCATGCAACCCACTTCCTTTATACACCATTTAATTATCTTTCATATATAAAACAATCCTTACTGAATAAAATATTCAGACAACTCATTTGACTGGGGAAGCAAACAGTAATATGTAGCATTTCATTTGTTTTTTCATTAAATCAGGCATGACCATTGTTGGCGCCCGGGAGTTTACGACCACAGGTCTGACACTCTGACATTACTCATCTATTCATAGTCGGTTTGAGCTCCACGCAAATGCCTCATTTTCTCTCTATTTACATTAGTCAAATAAATTCATCTTTTATTTCATTGAGCTGAATGCTTCCATCTGTGGGGCTTCTTATGGGCTCCACAAATTTTATTTTGTTATTTATTTTATTACTGATATTTTTTTTTGTTTTGCTGCTGCTGCTGACTTCTCATTAAAATGTCTTTTAGCTTTTAGACATGAAGGCAGAAAAAGATTAATTAAAATCTCCCTGGTTCTCTGATATTGCAAAATGAAGAAATGTCAGATGCACATTCTCAACTAGGTACAAACAAAGAAATGGGACCGGCAGAGCTACATCAGGACTTGAATTGCACGAATTCCTTCAGAAACAAAGTTAATAACTCTGACAATTGAATTAAATCAATCCCAAAGGCTGCTCTCCTGGTCCCCACCTGGGAATCAGAGGTTACTGGGAGGGAGTTTATGAGGCCTGGCCTGCTAGCTGAATCTAAATTCTAGAAGCAGTTGTGTTCCGACTTTATCATGCTGTCTAGGTAGAGAAAACCTTGCTGAAAATTATCACTTTCATAGACAGCCCACAGCATTTTGTTTCTATTCATTTAATCAATATTCTAATGTGTAAAATATTGAATTCATTGAGTATGTGCTTTAGACCAGACACCCGGACCATAACTAGTTTATGGGCAGAATCTCTTTTTTGTCTTTTAAAACACTGAGAAGTAGGGTATTAAAGCATTTTTTTAATCGGTAAATAATTACATGCAGAAAAATGCACGAATCTTAAGTATAAAGTACTGTGAGTTTTGACAAATTGCCACACCTGTATAACTCACACCACTATCAAAATTGTGAATATTCCTGTTATCCCAGAAAGCTCCCTTATGTGCCTTCATCGTACAATTCTGCCAACCACCACCACCGCAGAAACCGCTGCTGTGATTTCTTTCTTCTGGTTATCTTGGCCTGATGGAGAACTTCAAATAAACGGGATCATACTCTGCGTACTCCCTTGTGTCTGGATTCTTTCGCTCTGTATGATGATCTAGAGATTCATTATCTTATTGTGTGTCAGTGGTTATTTGTTTATTTTTATTGCAGAGTCGATCCATTATATGAGTACAACATAATTTGTTTATCTGTTCTTCTGTTGATGGACATTTCCAAAACTGATTCTTTACAGTTTTTGGCTTTATGAATAAAGAAAACACCAGTCATTTTGTAAGTTTATGTTAGGTAAATACCTAGGATTGGGGTTGCTCAGCTATCGGGTCTTGCCACGGGTTGAACGTCTGTGTCTTTCTAAAATTGATATATAGGCGAACCTCAGAGAGATCGCAGGTTTGGTTCCAGATCACTGCCATGAAGTAAATACCAGAATAAAGCTAGTCACAAAATTGTTTCGGTTTCCCAGTCGATATAAAACTTATGTTTACACTGTCCTGTAGTCTATTTAGTGTGGAATAGTAATGTGTCTAAAAGCAAAACATATATACATTAATTTAAAATACTTTATTGTTAAAAATTGCTAATGAGCCTTCAACAAGTTGTGATGTTTTTGCTGGTCTTACTGTGATGTTGATGGATGCTGACTGATCACAGTGGCAGTTACTGAAAGTTGGAGTGGCTGTGGCCATTTCTTAAAATATTTCAACGGAGTTTCCCACCTTGATGGACTCTTCCACTCACCAAAGATTTCTCTGCAGCATGCAATGCTGCTAGGTAGCATTCTACACACAGTAAAATTTCCTTTAAAATTGGGGTCTGTCTTCTCAAACCCTGCTACTGCTTTATGAAATAAGGTTATGTGCTCTTCTAAGTCCTTTGTTGTCATTTCAACAATGTTCACAGCATCCTCACCAGGAGTGGATTCCATCTCAAGAAACCACTTTCTTTGTTCATCTGTAAGAAGTAACTCCTCATCCATTCAAGTTTTAGCAGCAATTCAGTCCCATCTTCAGGCTTCACTTCTAAGTCTAGTTCTCTTGCTATTTCTCCCACATCTGCAGTTACTTCCTCTACTGAAAGCTTGAACCCTTCAAAGTCATCCATGAGGGTTGGAATCAACTTCTTCCAAGCTCCTGTTAGTGTTGATGTTTTGACACTCCCCATGAATCATTAATGTTCTTACTGGCATAGTTGCCAGCAAATGGTGAATCCTTTCTAGACGGTTTTAAATTTACTTTGCTCAGATCCATCAGAGGAATCACTATCTGTGGCAGCTATCTCTTATGAAATATATTTCTCAAATAATAAGGCTTGAAAGTCAAAATTGTTTCTTGATCCCTGGGCTGCAGAATGGATGATGTGTTAGCAGACAAGAAAACAACATTGATCACCTTGTGCATCTCCAACAGAGCTCTTGGGTGACGAGGTGCATTGCCAATGGGCAATAATATTTTGAAAGGAATCTTTCCTTTACTGAGCAGTAGGTCTCCACAGTGGGCTTAAAATATTTAGTAAAGCATGCTATAAACAGATGAGCTTTCACCCAGGCTGTTTTTCCATTTGTACATCACAGGCAAAGTAAATTTAGCATAATTCTTAAGGGCTCTAGGATTTTTGAAATGGCAAATGAGCATTGGCTTCAACTTAAAGTCACCAGCTGCGTTAGTCCCTAACAAGGGAGGCAACCTGTCCTTTGAAAGTTTAAAGCCAGACGTTGACTTCACTTTTCTAGCTATACAATTCCTGGATGTCATAGCCTTCAAACATAAGGCTGCTTCATCTACATTGAAAATCTGTTGTTGAGTGTAGCCACCTTCATCAGTGATCTTATCTAGATCTTTTGGATTACTTTTTGTAACTTCTACATGGGCACTTTCTGCTTCACCTTACACTTTTACATTATAGAGACGGCTTCTTTCCCTGAACCTGGTGAGCCAATCCTTGCTGGCTTGCAGCTTTTCTTCTGCAGCTTCCTCACCTCTCCCAGCCTTCGTAGAATTGAAGAGATGTAGTTCCTTGCTCTGGAATAGGCTTTGAATTAAGGAAATGTGGCTGGTTTGATCTTCTATCCAGACCGTTAATTTTTTTTTTATATCAGCAATGAGACTATGTCACTTTCTTGTCATTTGTGTGTTCACTGGAGTAGCATTCTTAATTTCCTTCAAGAACTTTTCCTTTGCATTCACAGCTTGGCTGACTAGTAAAAGAGGCCCAGCTTTCAGTCTATTTCAGCTTTTGATGCTCTTGCCTTACAAAACTTAATCATGTCTAGCTTCTGATTTAAAGTGAGAGCCATGCAGCCATGCAGCTCTTTTTTTCATGTGAATACTTGGAGGCCATTTTGGGATTATTAATTGGCCTAATTTCCTGTTTTTTTGTTTTTTGTTTTTTTTTGGAGACAGAGTCTCACTCTTTTGTTCTGAGCAGAGTGCTGTGGTGTCAGCCTGGCTCACAGCAACCTCCAACACTTGGGCTCAAGAGATCCTCCCATCTCAGCCTCCCGAGTCGCTGGGACTACAGGTGCGTGCCATCACGCTCTTCTAATTTTTCTGTTTTTGGTAGAAACGGAGTCTCACTCTTGCTCAGGCTGGTCTCGAACTCCTGAGCTCAAGTGATCCTCCCACCTCAGCCTCCCAGAGTGATAGGATTACTGGCGTGAGCCACCGCACATTGCCGGCCTAACTTCAATATTGTTCTGTTTCAGAGAACAGGGAGCCCTGAGGGGAGAAAGAGAGGGAGAGAGAGGCGAAGGAATGGCCAGTCAATGGAGCAGTCAGAACATGCCCATTTATCAATTAAGTGTGCCGTCTTATACGGGCACAGTCCCTGGTGCCCCAAAACAATTACAACAGTAACATCAAAGATCAGAGACCACAGATCATCATAACAGATATAATAATAATGAAAAAGTTTGATATATTACAAGGATTACCAAAATGTGACACAGAGACATGAAGCGAGCACATGCTGCTAGAAAAATGGCAGCCATAGACTTGATGGGTGCGGGGTTGCCGCAAGCCTTCAGTTTGTGAAAATCACAGTATCTGCGAAGTGCAATAGAGTGAGGTATGCCTGTACTGTAATCCCCAACGTAATAGTATTTGAAATTGGGATATTTGGGAAGTAATTAGGCCTTGAGGGTGGAGTGCTTATGAATGGATTAGTGCCCTTACAAGAAGAGACAGGAGAGGGATGATCTCTTTCTCTCCAACGTATGAGGATCTAGCAAGAAGGCGGCCACCTGCAAAGCAGAAAGTGAGCTCTCACTGGATACGGAAGTGACTGGCACCTTGATTCTTGGTATTTGAACCTCCGGAACTGTGAGAAACAGATTTTTGTTGTTCAGTCTATGGTAATTTGTGGGCTCAAGGTGACTGAAACAGGTAGTGTAGGATTAATTTAAAAGAAATTGCCAAAGAGCTGCCAAAGTCATGCACTATTTAACCCTCCCATTGGGAATGTATGAGGTGTTCTGTCTGCTTCACATCCTCACAACATTAGGGATTGTGAATCTGTGTAACCTTACTATTCTAAGGGGCATGTTGTGGTGCCTCATCATGGTTTTTACTTGCATTTCTGTAATGGCTGGTGACATTGAACACTTTTTCCTGTTCCTATTGGCCGTCTGCATATCTTCTTTTGTGAAATGTATGTTTGAGTTTTTGCCCATATTTTATTATTGAATTCTAGGATTTCTTTTTCTTTTCCGGACACATATCCTTTGTTAGACAAAGGTATTGCAGATATATGTATGGTCAGATGCGTTCTCCCAGTCCATCGCTTGGAAATTAATTTCCTCAATGGTGTCTTTTCATGAACAGAAATTTTTAATTATGTTGCATAAATTAATTTTCCAATTTATATTTTCATTTGCAATCATCATTGCTTAAGCTTTTCAAATTTATTGGCAATAAATTATCATATAATGTCACTTAAAAACTGTCATCTGATTCTGTAATTTTATACAATCTCTTATTCCTGATGTTGCTTATTTTTTTTTCTCTTCACTTTGGGTTTCTTCATAAGCCATTTAGCTATTTTATTGATATTTTCAAAGAATCTGTTTTGGGCTTTATTAATTATACCCTTATTTTTGTTTGTTTCCTATGTAAGACTTTTCTGCTTTTAAATTGATTGAATCTTTTCTTCTAACTTATTTAGATTAATTTTGTTGTATTTTCAGCATTTTAAGTTAAATATCTCAATACACCTTTTTTCAGTCTTCATTTTCTAATAAATGCAATTTTGACTAGAATTTTTTTCTTTCAATATATCTCTTTAAAGATTTCTTTAAAGATATCTTTAAAGATTTATTATATAGTCTTTTAATTTTATTTATTTCTAAAATACATTTTTCTGTTTTAATGTCTTTTTAACTTAAGAGATATGTAAAAGGATATTTTTTCAACTCAATATAAAAACTGAATTTTCCTAAATTTTAGGTTGTTTTTCCTACTGTTCTTCTTCTTTTTTTTAAAATACTATGGTCAGATGTTTTTCTTTCTGTTTTCTGCTTTTGTGAGTATATTAATATTTTGTTTGACACATTATCCATGGTCAATTTTGTTGTCTGTGTCAGAGGAATTTGAAAAAATTTGTATTTTCTGTTTGGCACTGCATGTGAATGGTGTGTTCAATTTTTCTATATTTTTAATTATTTTTTGTTTACTTGATGTGACATTTGATCTGAGAGGAATGTGTTAAAATCTTCTATTATGATTGTGGATTTATTAGTTTTTCTTTGCATCTCCAACAGGTTTTGTTTTATGTAGTTGGGAGTTTTGTTACTAGATGTGTGAATATTCTTCTTGAAGGAGTGTAATATTTAATAATATTGAAATCCCTTTTTGTCCTATTTAATATTTTTGACTTGGATTCTATGTTGTCTGATATATATTTTTCTTCACCTCTTTTATTTAAGCATTTGCTGGTTTCTCTTTTTCCATCTGCCTGTTTTCAGGCTTTTCCTGTCATTTTGTTTTAGGGGCATGCCTCATAAACATAACATAGCTGAATTTTTCTTGAATTTTCCTTTTATAAAAATCCAATCAGAAAATCTTTATCTTTTCATAGGGGGATTTGACCCATTCACATTTATTGTAATTATTGGTATTGTTATACTTATCAATGCTCTTAATTTCCATTTACCCCGATTTCTTTTTGTTCTCTTTTCCTTTTTAAAATTTATTTGTTATATTGGTTCAGTATTCTTCACTCTATTGCTTTCATCTAGGATATTAGGAGATATGTAACTGATTGTAAGCAATTCTTGATGCATAACAAAGGAATTACAAACAGTTTTATAGAGTATATCAGATCATGGCAGGTGAAGCACAGAAGACACTTGCTAGTAAGAAAGACTAAGTAAATTTGCATTAAATCACTCATAGGAAAGGATTTATTGAATATCTGCAATGTACCATGTACATCTCTAGATTCTAGGAAACGAAAGACATTGAGTAAGACACGGCGGTAATTATCAAGGAACAAGAGAGTTCTGTTACACTGAGTCTCAGAGTTAGATATGGGGTGTGGGGACTCATCACCCAGGCAGGGTGGGGCGTGGGAAGAGGGAGGTGAACCACCTGGGCTAAAGCAAGACAGTGATGGTGGTGGGCATGGAAGTCCCTGCTCTGAGCGCTGAGCGAGGTGTACAGCCAGGAAAGTGACCAGTTTAGTGTGGCTGGATCATGTCTGAGGCAAAGAAGTAACGGGCAGATCACAGTGGACTTGGAATGGACCCTTCAGCAATAAGACAATGATGTGACTGAACCACGAGGTCACATGTGGGCAAACGTCACCGAATCAAGAAGAATCTTTTCAGTGCCTGATAGCATGGGAACCAATATTCGGCCTCTTGTGCGGAGGGAAAAAAAAAAAGAATGTGGGGCTTTTGTGTGAAATTTGAGCTACTTATCATTAGGAAGGTGATAAAAGGTAACTCACATTTTCCAGAACCTTCTATAACACATTACAGGCATTACTCCATGTAGTATCCCACTGAATCCTCACAACAATCCTGACTCCTGGGTGGTCCCATCACCACTTCATAGATTAGGAAGCTGAGATTCAGACAGGTGACACCACTAACTCAATGGCACAGGGCTAGGGAGTGATCATCGCCGTTGAAGCTCAGGGCCCCCACAAACCAGATACCTCCTTGGCCCTTGAGGATGTTTCTCTGCCTCACTTCCTTACTTTGAGCTCTCCTTGATGCAAGAGATGTGTCTCACTATCACTCCAAAGACTGCCTGCCTTTAGCGGGTGCCCAAAATACAAGTTCAAATGAATGAGTAAAAAAATAAAGACAACCGAGATTCTAAGAAATTAGAACACAATTTTCACCGCCCGAGGTCATGTACCTGCTCAGGTAGCATGACTCCAAGCTCCCTTCCTCCTGCCTCTACTCTCTCTGCACACGCTCCCTCCGCAGGCCCTTACGATGCAGTTTGTGGGCCCCTGCGGGGCCTGACTTCTTCCACTTTAACTTCTACTGTTACCGTAGAAATGAAAGGAACAGGGGTGGGTAGCAATTTCCTTGTGCTTCAAACGACCATTTGGCCTGGATGTGACAGGGGAGGAGACAGCAGAACGTTGTCCATTAAATAATGTGTTGCTTTATAAAGGAATTTTGCCTAACAAGACAAAGATTTTCAACGCATGTTCTGGAAGAGACTTGCTGCTGCAAATAGCCCTAAGTTCTAGTGCTTTGTGATCAGGCACAGGAAGGCTAAGAAAACACTGGCAGAACCGTTACAGAATCTAATGTGCTTTAGTGTTCCCAGCCTTGTAAATCTGCTTGAGTTCCAATTACCAGAGGATCTCAAAGCACTTTATAATTATTAGAATATTATTTTGTCCTCAAAGGAAAATTGCAGCCAGAGATAGATTATAAGTTAATAACAATAGTACTAATAATGGTAATAAGAACTTCAAAGTTTCAGCAATAAGTCTATATGAACAATAATCATCACTTTCCTATCCAGTATTGCACTTGATTCACAAGTTCACTTGATTCACAAGACAACCCTATGAGTTAAAGAAAATTATTCCAATTTTACAAATGAAATTTATAAAATTTCACAGCTTTTCACAGCTGGATGTGAAAGGTGGCCTCACAGCCCAAGCCCACAGCCAAACGACCGGATCAGCCAGACCGTCAGCCAGACTGTCAGCCAACCACAGAAGCAAGAGCAGCCCTGCAAGCCTGAGCCTGGCCCAGCTCAGCAGAACTTCCTGCTGTACTCTAGTACCACGAGAAGCAATACGTGGTGGGTGTCTTAAGCCACATTGGGTTTGAGGGTGTTTGTTACGCAGTGATAGCTGACCCACTCGACGTCTCTTCCATGTAGCTTTCTGCCCCTCCGCCCATTCCCAGAGCTGGGGCTCCAAATCATGTCCCCTGGCCTCAACCAATCCACACTACTTCCCTGAGGCATTCCCCACCTCCATATCTCCCCACCACCTCCCCTGCCTGCCCTCTCCCCTAGGAGGATTCTTGCTCTGTGATGATTTAGCTCTGTGGTTTACCTTCCCTACTGGACGGTGCCCTCTTTATGGGTGGGGCCTGAGCTACACCCTTCTCTCCCCCGTGGCAGTGGAGTAGAGTGGGAGGTGCACCCAATCAATGTGTCGGGGGGGGGGGGGAGTGAAAGTGTGAACAGGCCTGTGAAGGATGAGGCTGGCGTTTGCTGAGGGCCCAGCATGAACTTCCCATACATCATCTTGTTTAATGCTCATAGCAGCCGTGTGTCCAGTACTAGAACTGTCCCCATTCTACAGACGAGGAGCCCACGCACAGATAAATTGCACCCTAATTGCATGCACAAAGTGATCAAGCTGGGATTTGAAGCCAGCCAAGGGGCTGCAGAGCCAGTGTCTGTAACCACCAAACCACCCTGCTTCATAGTATGTGAGAGGGTGCAGGAGGAAGGGAGTTGCTGGATAAGCCAGTGGGGCTTCTGCGGAGGACTGCTAGCTAGAGGGAGTGAGCACGGGGGTGCAGGAGTGAACCCATGGATGGCAGGTGAGTGGCAACTGGTAGAGTGAAGGAATGCCGAGTGTGTGGATGCATGGGTCAATAAAAGAGTGTGCAGTTGCATGGCCAAGTCCATGCACAGATACCTGAAGGACTGAATGAGTCCCTACAGGGAGATTTTCCCGTTGGGCTGTGCACATGTGGGCAGCCTGCGGGACCCCCGGCCACCAGCTCAGCCATGCTTTGCTGTTGCTGCTGCTCACGCTGCAGGTTGCTCACCAGCTCACGGAGCTGAGAATCTGATTTCCCAAAATAGACCCGAATGACATGCCACACGGAGACACTGGGGCGTTGGAGCCCACTCCAGACACAGCGAGGTGCACTTCACAGCCTCATTATGATCAGCAGATGGATCTTGGCACAGGCTGCCCTCTCCTCTTACAGCTCCTGGCTTTAACAGGCTCTTGGCTTCCTCCTCCCCTGGTCTCCACCTCGGCAGGGGGCTTAGCTCAAGAAGACTGCATGAGACCTTCCACAGCATGCTGCTGTTGCTGTCCCTAGCAACCCCCACTCGCACCCGGTTCTACAGGGATCCCCATAACTGTAACACGGAGTCCAAATCCCTTGGCGGGCCTTTCAAAGGTCTTTGTCGCCTGACTCTACTGTAGTCTTCCAGCATCCTCTCCTCCCACCTCCCTCCCGCTGGCCTAGATTATCCACTGGACTCCTGAACCCCTTTCTTCCCTCATTTGAAACCCTACCCCCATTTCCAGCTCTACCTCCCAGCACAGTCTTTGTACTTTCTGTCTTGTACCTGTTAATTCCCACGCCCTGCCTTCCACACTGGGCTGGGAGCTTCTTCAAGACTCGCTCCTATTTGTATTCTAGTCCATTGATTGTTGTTGCATATGTACATTACAAGCTGCAAACACTGATCGTTTTATTACAATGATGTCCTATTTTTTTTTTGTCCAGTGGAACACCCAGTGCTGAACTGACAGGCATGGTCTCTGAGCTCTGGCAGCTAAACCCTGTTTCATGTTTCGCACCTGCCACTAGCCACATAAACATAAAGCAGTGGCTTTGTCTGAGTTTGGTTCCCACGGCAGCCACTGCTATCGTATAATCTTGGTGAATTGTTGAACTCTCTGCACCTTGCTTTTCTTGTCCATAAAATGGGAATAATGGTATTTACTATACAGTGTTGTTGCAGAAATTTATTGTAAAATAAGCAAAGCACCTGGCAAATACATGGCCTGCACTGAAGTTAGAAGTATTGTTTTTGTCACGGAAGACTCAGACCAGCTTAAATATGTTGACTTAGTACTAAGGGCCAATGCCCATGCTGGTGTTCTACATGTTTTCTTATTTAAAACCTTTACCACCCTACAAGGCGGGCACTGCTATTCCCGCTGGCCTCATCTCATGCAAGTGGAAGCGGAGCCTCAGGGCTGTGAGTGACTTGTCCAAGGCCACACCGCTTCAGTGGGCTTCAGGCCATCACTTCGTGGATGAGGCTGAACTTTGAATAGGAGGTTTTTACCAAGTGTTATTCCCATATTACAGACAAGTTTCCCGTACTTGTCGGAGACTCTGAAGCGCTCTGTCTTGTGCTACAGGAGTTGACTTCCAGTCCTGAAATTCTGGCTCACTCTCTGGTTCACTTTTGTGGGTTTGAGATTCCTAGTAAAAGCATCCCTTTTAGGCAAACACTAATTTCAGGAATGCCTCGTAATGCTGCAAGGTACTTACGTGCCCCTTGATGGCTACTTTTTTTTTTTTTTTCAAAATTGTTCACAGTTTGTTGAAAGGTGACATTCTCTTGTAATACTTGACTTTGAAGTTCCTTAGAACCTGGAGATTTTCACAGTGAAGAACCAGAGAAGTGACATTCACACATCCATTGGTTCATTTATTCATGCCCTTAAAATGCATTGAGACCTTAGACCCCGGCAGGATACAAAAGTAACTGGGAAAAGGACCCTCCCTCAGTGAGTTCAAAGGCTTGTGAAAGGGAGCAAACCGAAACAGAACACATTTGACTAAATGCCACCCCACATACTTTCTCAAACATTTCAAATCAAGCTTCTGTTCTTGAATAAGGTAATAGCGTTCTAATCTTAAAATATCTTGCAGGGAAAAAAATGTGCATTTGTTCGTTCATTCATTCATTCATTCATTCGCTCATTTACTTACTTGGCATCTACTCGGGGCCGGGCCTTGTGCTGGGTGCTTGAAGAGGAGACCCCGTCAACCTGTCCTCAGGGGGCTGTGGCTGCGTGGGGGTGGGTGGGGCCGCAGGTGCATAGAGCAGTTCTGGGAGACAAGGGCTCCGCCAGGGGAGAGGACAGGGAGGTGTGGGCACACACAGGATGCCCTAGGCTGGAGGGTGCAGAGGCTTCCTCCAGGAAGCTGAGTGAGCACAGAAGGACCACATGACTGAGCGAGCAGGTGCCGAGGATTTCAGAGCCGCCGGACATGAAGCAGCCGGAAACGGCTGGAGATACAGGGGAGAGAGCTGCAGTCCACGCCCATCTCTGCTCTCCCTGAAGATGCCACGAGACCTCTGTTCTTAAGCAATACAGCCCCTTCTCGGAAGCTGCGGATGAGAACATTTGTACAAGAAAGTACTTTACACAAGTATTTTTAGTCCATGAACTTGAATAACCAGGATGTTTTTAGGCAGCGCTTTCCAGAATGTGTGCAGTGGCCTCTTGCCCTGGCTCCAGGAGCATTGTTGGTGTTGCTGGAAGATCTGCCGCCAAGGGTGCGGTGGCCTCCGATGGAATGTTCTGGAAGCAGCACCTTCTTCATTGGATAAAGTTTTCTGGTGGCACCTTGGGCTGTGAGATGGGACTTTTTTTTTCTCCAGCCAGCCTGTGTTAGTTCCAGCTGACTGACGTTAGCCTTAAGTTCTGTCCACTTGCCACTCTGCCCACCCCGTGAGTTCAGCCTGCTGGGTGGCCAGAAGTTCCTTATTTGACAGTATTTTGCTCCATCTCCCAAGAACAGTCTTTCATAAAGACTTTTTCTTCCTGAGTTTCTACATAAGCTTCATAACCATTACCTCTTAGGTTGTTTTTTCTGATTACAAAATTACCTCATGCTTATTGTAGAAAATTTGGAAAACACAAAACATTCAAGAAAAAAAAATAAAATCTCCTAGACAGTCCCAACCCGGAGAAAACCACCATGGACACGGCACAGCCATTGTCTGAAACGCTAAATAATATTTCACCACGTTTGAAACCACCACGCACTTAGCAGCACTAATAGCACGAAGGTTATTCCTGGTCTTTGTTTTATAACAAGCCCTCAGCAAACAGCTTCGTGCCTGTAAGTCTTTTTCATACTTACAGTTTTAAAAAATCCCTTTAGGTTACAGCCTTGGAAAAAAACTGCAAGACGCCCCTGAGCTGCCAGCAGGCTTGTGATTCCCCTTGTACCTACGGCATTCTTTTTCCGATGAAAAGGAGAGGGAAGGAGGATGGAAGAAGGACGGGGAGAAGGCGGGAAGCAGGATGGATGAAGCCAAGCTGTGAGTTGGTGATTAAGGTCCGGGATCTGGGATCCCCGACGTGCCGCTCGTTTGCTGAGGGAACCTGATGCACGGCTCAGCCCCTCTAGGTTCCAGATTCCCTCTCTGTAAAGCAGGAGAGTAATAATACTTATGTTGTAGGGTTATTGAGGGGATTAGATGAGATAATGCAGATGAAGTTTTAGCAAAGTGCCTGGCGCACGGTCAAAGACTCCTCGACTGTCAGCTGTCATGATGGATGACGCCCTGAGCGCAGGAAAGCCAGGGGTGGGGGCTGTCCCTCTCTGCCCCTCTGCCTTCCATGTAAGCACCCTTCATCGGCAAGAGCGGGTGGCCGAGGCCCGCAGAGGTGAGGGGAAGTCCAGCTCCCGTGGCAGCCTGGCCTGTCTGGGCCGGCAGCCCACGTGCGATGCTGGGATGTCTCCCACCTGCCTAAAACGGGCACCTGGGGACATAGTCAAGGTGATTTGGACACTAGATGAACAAAGTCCTTTGGAGGCTGCAAAACTCTGTGCACATAGAAGTCAGATAGGGTGGAAAGGGTGGACATGTAGGTGTCTGACATCGTGGAAATGTCACCAGTTCTGTGACCTTGAGTGGCCACACCCCTCTCAGAGCCTTGCTTCCCTCCTCTGGAAACTGAGGGCTTGGTTACCTGCCTTGTGGAGACTGCGAGAGAAGCAAGCGCCCTGGGGGACACCAGACCCACGGCAGGGCTCAGTGGCCTGTTAGCACTTCCTACAGGGCTTGCAGGGCTGCCCATTCTCTCCCATGGTGCATGGGGACTGCCAGGAATTTTGGGGGTGTAGGCAGCTCTGGGTTTGCTGCTGAAAGACCTGGGATCTTTGGGCATCTTTCTTCCTTTCTCTGGGACACAGGCGCAGGAAGGTTGGGGTCAGAAGCTGGGCCCCACTCGCGCTATGCACAGTTCCCTATCCCTGCTGTCCTGGTGCCCAGGACACGGCCTCAGGGCTCCTCTGATAGAGAGATCTCATGTGGAGGTAGCCTCATTCCTGGTGCCTGTATACTCTGGGTGGGTGGCGGATGTCCCCGACAGTCTCCAGGGAGAAGTTGGTGTCTGGAAGGTGGCTGCTTCCCCACCTCGAGCCCCTCCTCCCCACTGTGCTCTGGGGAGGAAATCACCTTTCTTTCAAGGTATATTAACTTTCAGCTCATAGGACTTGACAGGTTTACAGGGCCCAGGCAGAAAGGAGGCAGAGAGGACGTCCCTGGCAGCTGTAGAGATGGGGAATCGCCGGCTGGCGGTGACCTATTATTGGTGTGACCCATTATGCACAGGGAGCTGGTGAGAGACAGGTGGGTCTGCCTGGGAATCCTTCCTCCCTTCTGGGCGAGGGTGGGGTCATGCTCTCCACAGAGGAAAATAGGGCCCAATGGCAAGCGCTGGGCTCCCAGGGACAGCCTGGTCTCACCCGCCACAGACGTGGAGCCCAAGTCCCGCAGGCTTAGCCAGGCCAGCAGTGACCCTGGGGTGGAGCTGGGGGCTGAACTGGGGGTAGGCAAGAAGCTGTACTTGCTAGAAAGCTTTTATCTACACAGGATTTAAAACTTAGTCCTTAGAAAATATTGCACAGTAGACCTAAACCCCATTTTCTCAGTGGGGAAACCAAGGCTCAGTGGGGTTGAGTGAGTTGCCCAGGCGCACCCAGCCGGGCAGTGGTAGAATTAGATTCAGATCTGAAGTTCCGGAGGCAGTGCCCTGCTGTCTCGTGGTGGCCTCTCAGGAAGATGGGTGAGACCTGCACCTAGGAGCTGCCAGCTTATCTTGGCCAGCTGTCTCTGGGCCACACCTGTGGGCTTTCAGGGGTCCCTCTGGTGCCTCCTGCCCCAGCCCTGCCCTTGCCAGGTGTCTGACCACCGGCAGGTCACCATCTGCCCCCTGCCTGGTGTCAGCTCCCTTCATAGTAACAGGATCCAAAGCTGCTGCTGGGTTTATAGGGTTGTTGGGAAAAGTGCCCGAGGCGGTGAGCAGGGAGCGCTTAGCAGGGAAGCTTCGTGAAGGTGCATTTCCTCCCTCTCACCTGCCAAGGGGTGGGCTCTCCAGAAAGCAGCCCGAGAGCTGATGGGCAGTGTGCAGAGTTTCAGCAAGGACCTCGGATCACCTGTGACATGTGTGGGAGGGAGGGAGGAAGCAGGGCTGGACAGAGCGGAGGACAGCCACACTCTGCAGCGAGGGTGGCCCTGGAATTGTCCCTCCTTACTTCCCATAGTGACGAGTCCCTGGGTGGGAGTCAGCCCACCCCGCTGTGACCTTGTGCAAGGCAGTGCTTTGCAGGGTGGGCAATTCGGAAGGGCCCACAGCGCTCCCAGAAGCCGGCACAGGAGAACTTCAGTAAAGGGGCATCTGAGCAGGAGAGGCCAGGGTCAGCCACACCCTGTCCCCATGGGGCCTTGGGCTCCATCCCTCTGACCTGGCTCTGTCCCCCACCCTATCGGTCAATCCCAACATGCTGCTTAGCTCTCATCTCCTTCCCCCACCCACCCTGCAGACTCGAATTCTGGGTCCCCGAATGGAAACAGATGCTAAGTCTTCTGAGCATCACCCAGCTCCTGTCCCCCTGCAGCCTGGCCCAACCCTGGCCTCTAGTGCCCCATGTTCCCTCCCCTCCTGCCAGCCCACACCCGCTGGTATCCCTGCATCCATGCAGTGACACCCAGGCATCCTCCCTGTTTAGATAAAGGAATGGGCTAGAAGGTGAGTAGAATTGCCTGCCCCACACTTTTCTCCAAGGAGCTAAACACACACACCAACAGCACTGATTTCTCCTCCGTCTATTCCCGGGGCCATTCTCTCCCTCGGCAGCCACCTCCTCCCGTGCCGCCCCCTGAAAATGGGTGTAATTGGGAAGAATGGCGCTTCAGCTAAGCAGAGACAGGGAAGCTAATGTTACTTGAAATGAAGAGCACTTAGAGTCCCACTTCCTCAATGATGCCCCCGAGCAAGACACCTCTGATGACAGCTAATAGGACCCAGTGGTGGGGGACAGGGAGGGGTGCCTCCTTGGCAAGGGCTCCCTCAGGGAGAAAACAAAGCCTGGGCCTCTTGCTTTGAGGTGCCAGCCCAGGCTGTTGGGAATTCCGTGCTGCCAAGAACTGCCTCTGTAGGACAGCATCCTGGCTGCACAGCTCTGTGCTGTCTCCTCCGTCACTCATTCTGCGGGGTCGTTACTTTTCCAGCCTGGCCCAAGAGGGCCCAGCCCTTATCTTGCCCTGACTATGAGCTGTTGTCTTCCAGACCTTCGGATCCCACTACAGCGGCCCCCAGCAATCCCTCCCATCCTCCAGGACCCTTTGCACGGTTTGTTCTGGCCCCCACAGCAGGGAATGAGACATACATAGCCAGGTGTCGCCTATCCTAAATGGCTCCAGAGACCGGACTTCACGAGCAATCTGTCGCCTTCTTTCCTTTCCTGGTGCTGGTTCTGACTTCAGGCTTTCGCCGGCAGCTCCCTCCTTCCCCGGGTTTAATCTCACGGGGAGCACACTGGGGTGTGAAGCTGAGTGAACAGGGCTTGGGGTCGAGGCTCGGACCTGTGGCTTTACCTATATGATTCTCTTCTGGCCTTAATATTTTGTGACTCTGCTTTTCTGCCTAACTGTGAAATACCAAATGGTTACCATGGAGCATCCATTCTGCGATGGAATTGTAGGGTAGGGTACAGCTTCAAACTGCTGGAGTCCACAAAAAGATTCTGATGTGCTAACAGCTCCTAACACAAACGGAGGACATTGATTACGCTAATAAGCTATTAGGTGGAGCGAGATTAATCTTGTCAACTTCAATTTAACCTATTACCTAGGATCGTAGGACAGTAACCACAGCCACACACTTGCGCTTGTCTGCATACATTCCTTCTATGCAAAAATCTATAAAACTAATCCAACTGGCAAAGAAAGTTTCGTGCTAATAAGGTTGCTAATGGAGCTTAGGACTAGGGTTTAAATAACTAACATTGAATGCAGAAAAGAAACATTTTAATTATTTAATAGGGCTTGAAAAGGAATTCCAAAGTATTTCTACAGAAGCAATCCCAATGGGTATAATTTTGGTCCCCAAATTTTATTCTTATTCTTTGAAGATGATGGCCTGAACTTCTTATTTCATTGGATTAAAGGAATTGAAATTCTCCAGGGGAAGTGGTAGGAGAATGTGCCAATTTGGAGACCAGCAGGGGAGGCTGTATCTCAGTGAAGGGAGGCATTTAGGGGGAGATGAGGTGTCCCACAGAAGAGATAGAAGAATCGAGATGCGGAAAAATACATCTTGGGACAACCCTTGGATCCTTATAAATAATCATGATAATTTGCATCTCAGTAGTGTTTTATTATTTATAGCTTTCCTATATTCCTCCTCATCAGTTACTCATTAGAACCCTCTGCAGAAGTTGATATTACAGACAAGGAAACCGAGGCTCAGAGAAATGACAGGTCACCTATGCCGTAAGCCCCAATTCAACCATACTCTTCTCCAGGATGTGGGGGATTTCTGTGTCACACTGAGAGTTCTGGCCATGAGTCCCATCCTTTCCAGAAAGGCAGCCAGGAAGCTGGGCAGAGCTGGGGCAGGGAAAGGCATTCCCCAGGGATGCTCCGGATCTCGGTACTCGGACACTGAAGCTCAGCACATTGCCATGCTTCTTGGTTGCTGCAGAGCCTGCTCATTAATACTGAAGATGGAGGAGCCCCCACGCTGAGCAGGACCTTGGTCTAAGTCCAGAAGCAAGGAGAATGTGCCTCGAGCAGGCACACGTGTCTTGCTAATTTCTGGGAACTTCAGCATCAATGCTCGGCTCTCAGCGGCGTCCCAACTCCATGGGTTTGGGCTATTCTGGGAGCTGGCCCTGGTGAAATTGTTCCTTGTGCCTTTGTCGTCCAGACCCTTAATTCAGCCACCCGGCCCCTCCCCACGTGGCCAAGTATTCTAATGCTCTGAACCCCGCTCAGAAGAGGCATTTCCTGGACCCCAGAGACAGCCCACGGCCTTCCCCTTTGAAAAGGTTGATGGAGAGGCATGTTGATGTAAAATTCATCTGAACTCGTTTGTGGTTTACAGTTTTAGAAGCAAAGTTTTCCCTTGCTGGTACATTCTGTCTGCAGCTGGGGCCAAACATATCTTCAGGAAAGTTGTTTTGTAAGTAACAAAGTCCTTTAGCTACCAAGTAATTCTTCTCAACTCTTTTGTTAGGTTCAAGCAAATCCTATGTTGGATCAAATGCGCTAGAACCTATCACCGAGTTCACGAAGCTTAAAGAGCCAAAGAGGACAATCCGCACCTGTCTGGATCTATGCCTGCCCAAAGGCAAGGCAGGGAGTGGGTTAGGAATTTCCAAGCAGAGTTCCAGAAGAAGAAGTCACCACTTGTGGGTATTTCCCAGGTAGGTGTTGGCTTCGGGGCTTGTCTGAGACAACTGTATCTTTGCAGAGTTCAAGTGGATGAGGGAAGCTGTCCTGAATCAGGGCCTTCTTCCCCGCCCCTGAGTCACGATCCCAACTTCACCTCCAGAAGGATCTGAATTCCACGAGCTGTTGATTCCCAGCCAGAGAAGGCCGTGTACACGTGGGCCCACTGACAGAGGCCCTGGGGAAAAGGAAGAGCTCTCTTGTGGCTCAGCTAGTTGAGCATGAAAAAGGCTGTTCACGGGGATGTGGCTCCTCTGTTGGAGACCGTCGAGGGGCTCTGGGAGGCGAGCGGCGTGTCCAGACATGTGCGCCGTGAAAGCACGCGTATGAGGAAAAGTGCAGCGGGCGTTTCCTCACAGAGAGGAATGAAGTGGACTTTTTTAAAACTTTTTTAAAGTTAACAAGTGGTATTATACATGATTGCAAAGATGAAAAAAGATATAGAATCTTACGTGACTTATTTTTTCTCCTTTTCTCCATTAGGAGCAAATGAACACATATATAGACACACACATGTTTTAATTGCATGGACATATATCTGCATTTAATATGTACAGTATAACATATATTTTTGTTCATCAATGTATATGTTGATTCATATATGTCAATGTATACCAATGTATTTATAGAATCTATATTATGTATTTTCCCTCAAATTGCTTTGCTCACTTGTATTTATTTTCATTTACATTACTTTTTTCACTTAATAATATAGCAAATAATTTTCTATGCCGAGTTCCATGAAGCGTACTTTCTAATGGCAGCAAAAAATTTCATAGTTTAGGTTTAATTAACCATTCCCCTACCTTACAAGTTTTGCTATTTTATAAACATTGCTGAAACGATCATCCAAGTATGTATATTAAGTTATATCATCATATGACATGTTGCATATTATTTCAAATATACTTGTTCAAATGTATCCGTATTTATAGTTTCCTAAAAATACAATTTTTGGGTCAATGGTATGCATATTTTTATATTATTATAAAAAAAGCTAAAATAGTATCAGTTTTCACTCCAATAAGCTTTGTTTGAAAATGCCTGCTTCCCAAAACTTTTGCCAATTACATTTTTAAAAAGGATCTGCTAATCAGAGGGGTGAAAATTGTATCTCAACTTTTAAATTTTCACTTCCCTGATTGATAATAGGGCCTATGCATCTTTTTATGCATTTAGTGGGTATTGTGTTTATTTTTCTTGGATTACCTGTTTATAACAGTTAGTTGAACATTTTTTCTGTTCTCTTGTTTGTATCTTTCTTATTACCTCTGTGTGTATATAAAAAGGTTTCATAATTTTCCAAGGTACTAATGTAGTAAAATTATCTATTGAGAAAGTAACTTTTATTTTTCTTACCGGTAGTTGCTCCTTAAAGAAATGACAGGTATTTCCCCAAACTGTGTCCCCCACCCTCCCCCTCCTTCCGCCAGGCGCGGTGCCAGGTTTTGCTCTTAGCGTCCACACTCTCCCTAATCCCAGGGCTGGGAGGGTTTTGTGTGTTCCAGGCCCGGGGAGGGGAGCGTGCCAGGTGGCAGGCGCCCTCCCTACACAGGTCTTTGATTTCCACGCCTGGGCCCACTGAGACAATTAAGCTGGATCTGTCTGACGGGGCAGGGGATCAAAGGTTTGATGTTTTGAGAACTGAGGAGGAGAAAAGCTCAACCTGAGACGGGGAAGGAAAATTCCCCCAGGACAGGGGTTACAAGCCCCCCAGTGGTAGGGACCTGAGTTGGAGAGAAAACAGTTCCTCCGACATGGGAGACTTTGTTGGTGCCTGGGCGGCCTGGGCCCTGTCCCTGAGGCCTGGGAGCACAGCAGGAGGGACCCAGGCAGAATGTCTGTCCTTGGACAGGACCATGCAGGCTTGAGCCAGGGACTGGGCTGCAACATCCTGGATGGAGGCCAAAGTTGGGCCCCATTTTCCTGAGTGGGCTCACATAGGATCAGAATAGCATCCTCCAGGTGTGGCACTGAAGGTGAGGGCTGACTCTTGGTGCATGTACAAGCTGTCTTTGTTTTGATTTAAACACACAAAAGGAGGCATTGGCATGACAGTGGGCGCAATAAAGATGAGCATGGCCCCCGGAGCCACATGGCCGGTGTTGAGCTCTGGCTCCTCTACCTACGTGAGTAACCCAGGGCAAGTGACTTCTCCTCTGTGTCTCAGTTTTTCCATCTGTACAGTGGGGGCAGTAAGAATGCTTTCCTCAGGGACTGTAATGCAGTCACCTTTTGTAAAGCACACACCAACTGCTTTGTAAGTGTTTGCATTAATGTTGTATTGTCATTAGGACATGCTGCAAATGTGTTCTCCATTTCTTAGCTTCATTTATGGTGAAGTCTGTCATCTAAAAGTGAACTGACGGTAGTAGTTGTAGTTTTACTGGAGAATTTCCTAGTCTGCTTGTGCTACTACGACAAAATACCACAGACTGGGTGGCTTAAACCACAGAAATTTGTTTCTCACGGTTCTGGGGGCTGGAAGTCCAAGGTCAAGGCGCTGTCGGGTGCTTTGTTTGGTGAGGGCTGGGTCTCTGCTTCCAACACGGTGCCTCGAAGGCTGAGCCTCCCTCCAGGACAAGTGCTGTGTGCTCATAAGGCAGAAGTCCAAAGGGCAAAAGGGCCGAAGGCTACGAGAGGCCTGTTTCATAAGGGACTTAACCCCATTCAGGAGGGGAGGAGCCCTCATGACCCAAGTGACTCTTAAAGGCCTCCCCTCTTAATATTATACCATCATATCGGCCATTCATTTTCAACACCTGAATTTTGGATGAGACATAGTCAGACCCACATTAGCATCTCTCTGTGGCTTTGGGTTTGGCATCCTTCTTGGGAAGACTCTCCCACCTCTCCGTGGAACACAGTCAGCCAAGACTTCCTCTACTCTTTGCACTGGTTCCTTTGACATTTAAATGTCTGACCTCACTTCCTCTCTAACTCAAGTCTTGGCATTCCTCACCTGCAGGCACCAGGTACGGGCCAGTGGGCTCCATTCAGTTTCTAGATCACACCAAACCTTCCCCTGCCTTTGGTGTTTCACGTGTCTTTTCTTCTGCCTGAAACTCAACTCTACCCCATGTTTCAGATGCAAGGCCCTCTTCTGAGCAACCCATTAATTAAGACTCCTCTCCTCTCAGTCACAGAAAGGGATTGGTTTTCTTCCTGTAACATCTTGCAATTGTAATAATATCTTTATCACCTTCCTTGCAAGAACCATTAGTTCATGGCCCACGTCTGTTCCTTCTCCACTCTGCTCTGAAGTGCAAGGCCTTGGCCCACAGATCCATGGATGTTCCATAAATATTTCTAACATGAATGAACAAATCCATCTAAAATTATTTATTTGGGGATATAATTTGCAGAAGGTATTTGATTATTTTTTCTCCCCGTAGACAACCAAATATAACTTCATTCTTTGAATGCATCTTTCCTCCATTGGCTTGAAATGCTCTCTTTGCTACACATTTTATTCCCAGACACATGTAGGACCAATTCTAAACTCTCTCTTCTCTCACGTTTCTCCATTTATCTCTTCCTGGCTAACGTGACACTGTTTTAATTATTGTGGCTTGATGGCCATATTTATGGCATTTGTAGGGCAAGTTTCCCCTTTCATGATTCTTCATTTAAAATTTTTTCTTTGCCAATTCATGCACATTTTATTTTCTAAAGGATTTTAGTGCTATCATGTCAATTTCCATAAAAGATTCCATTGGGATTTTCGTTGAGACTACATTGCTATGTAGATTAAATTGGACAGATTCAACATCTTTATACCATTCAGTCTTCTTATACATGGTATTGTGTGTCTCTCCATTTATTCGTGTCTTTTTTTTTTTTTTTTTTAGCAATCTAAACAACTCTAGTTTTCTACATTTAAGTCTTGGACATTTCACAATAGTTTTATTCCTAGATTGTTTTAAATGTAGATTTTGATAGTATGAATGTAATTTTTTCATTACATTACTTTGCAGTCTATAATAATGTCAAATTTAATAATTTCTAACACTACACTTTTTGTGGTGACTCTGTGACTGAGATAATAGTAACAGTAATGATAAACTATAATAGTAACCCATTATCAAATGTAAGATAAATTACAGGTTGAGCAT
Source organism: Cheirogaleus medius (assembly GCA_008086735.1). Classification (NCBI taxonomy): domain Eukaryota; kingdom Metazoa; phylum Chordata; class Mammalia; order Primates; family Cheirogaleidae; genus Cheirogaleus; species Cheirogaleus medius. The sequence goes on from VBSM01001979.1 coordinate 4,631,536, forward strand.
GCCCTAATCTGAAAATTCAAAATCTGAAATGCTCTAAAATCCAAAACTTTTTGAGTGCTAACATGACGCTCAAAGGAAATGCTCACTGGAGCTTCTTGGGTTTCAAATTTCTGGCTTAGGGATGCTGAACTGGTACTGCAAATATTCCAAAATACAAGAAAACCTGAAATCCAAAACACTTGTCATCCCAAACATTATGGATTAGGGATATTCAACCTGTACAGGATCTTGTTTTATATATTATATGTATAGTATGTTTATATATTATGTATTCATTATATATGTTATCATATCTTGTTTAATTATAACAAAAATCCTGCAGAGTTGGTCTAATCACTTTGTTTGTGTTACAGGTGTAGGAAGCTAAGGCTCACGGAGCCAGGGTGGCTGGTGCAGGACAGAGGTCTGTCTGATGCTGGGCACAGCCTTGTCCCACTGTCTGTGCCTCCCAGGTGAGAAGTTCTATTGAAGGAGGATGTTTTACTAGAACCTATACAATCATAATAATCAGCAATTTTACTCTCTGACTTTTAGAAATTACCAGAATTGTAATGTACCTTCCAGTTCATCAAGTCCAACTTCATTGCCTAGGGCTTGCAGACCCTTAGCAGTGTCTGTCATGAGACTGTGCAGGTGTTTACACGCCTCTGGTAGTGATGAGCTCACCACCCCGCACAGCAGCCCACCGAATCTCGGGCATCTCTTCCTAGGGCTTGCATGAAACCCGTGTCCCTCTGATCTCCACTCCTCGTCCCGGGGTCCCACTGCTCCCTGCACCTGCGCTTCATGGCTGGCACTTGTTCATCCAAGCCTTTCTCTGGAGGCTTTAAGCTGAATAAAGACAAAAACTGTCTCACTTCTATTTTCCCCTGAATCCCCAGCACCGAGCTTCCTGCTTGACATGGACAAAGTTCTTGATAAGCATTTGGTGACTGAGTGGATGAGTTGCCTTCCTGACTCACCCAGGACAAGCCTGTTCCCATCTACCAACGGTGCTTTTTCAGTCTTAAGTTAATTCGTTATTAGGCTTCCCTGAGCTGGCTGACGAGCCCCAGTTCAATCCATGATTCTCCTACGGATAGGGATTGGAGAATACCTTTCTTTTCGTTGCTTCCTCTGGATGTGGTCCAGGGTGCAGTGTCCTTACTAGAGTCTGGTGTCCTGGATGGTGCCATTTCTCTAGCAGCCATCTGAGCAGACCAAGGAGAGAATCACCTCACACCTCCAGCGTGTCTGTCCCATGCTTCTCTGGCAACCACAGTGTTTTCCAGCTTTCTCCACTAGAGTCTCTGGCCTCAATATGTGTTTATTTTACTTTCAATCCAACTAATGTTATAAATATCACTGACCTGGTATCACTGGGGCTAGGGTTAGTGCCCTTCCTTCTCAAATGCAAAGAGTGTAACTCATCAGGAAATTTGTAGACTGCACAGGACAATACCTAGTGGTCTATTTCAGTCCATTTCATGTTTCAAAGGTATGTGTTATTTGGGAGAATGGTCTGGCCATTTCTCCACTCAGAGGTGATGCAGCGGGACCACAATGGTATTACTTACAATAATAGTCATGAGAAAGGAGGCATCGGCTTCTCCTGAGTTTTGGCTCCCTGCCCTCCCTGGGATGTGAACACTGACTGGGGGTGGCTGGGTCAGGCTGCCATGGAGGGACTAGACTCACAGACACAAGAGAACAATGGGGGGCCAGTGGAGGGGGGCAAGCAAGGCTGAGAGGGACACTTGTACCCCTGTCTCCAATGGGCTCCAAACCCTCAGGACAAAGCAAACATTGTGCAGAGGTCAGGATGAAAGGCCCTGCCTTGTACAGTGGGAAAGGGCCCTCAGGGAGGGAGTATGTGGGGAGGGGGAGCTTGCGGGGCAGAGAGGATGGAGAAACAAGAGAGGGCGGGCTGGTGCCGCGAATGCAGGTGGGATGCAGAGACAAGGGGACTGGAAGAAAGGGGGGGAGGCCATGGCCCAGGCAGGGAGGCACAGAGGAGGCTGGGGAGGAGAGAAAACCAGCAAAGAAGAGTGAGGGACAAAAGGCAGGAAGAACACAAGTCCGGAGAGAGCTGGAGTGAATGAAAGGGGAGGAAGGGGCCAATAGGACCTTCAGAAGGAGGGAGAAGGGGATGGAGACGCTGGCAGGAGGGTGAAGTGACATTGCTGGCATCTCATGGCAACGGTGTCACCCTCGACTTGTGTGACCGCCTTCCCAGCTGTGCTGGTGGCAATATGGAGGGTGGGGTGGGGGTGAGATCCAGGGCCCAGGGGAGCTGCTGGCAGGAGGACCAGCCGCTGTCCTCTGGGTGCTCAGATGGCGGGCAGGGGTGGACGTGGAGGCAAGGAGCCCAGGGCCACTACGGCCAAATGGAAGCAGGGATCTGTCTGAAGTCTGCAGGGCTGCCTGGGTCTGTGATGTTAGAGGTCAACTGCAAACACAGGAGGAGTGGCACGTGCCAAGAGTGTGCATCACGTCACGTCCAGGAGGGTGGCATAGCTCCTCCTCCCCCAACCAGGCCAGCTGTACACGTGAGCCTGCACCCCAGCGCTTGGTCACGGTGAGTTTGGAGTGGAAAACCCTTGTTCTCCACGTGCCCGGGAGGCACCCTCCTTGGCATTTTACCTGTGGCATCTTTAACCACTTGGGTGTGGCGCTCACCGGCCGCGAGACCTCGCCCACAGCCGGCACTCACAGTCCACACGATAGTTTGTGCTGTGCATTGACGACGGATCTGTTTTGCTCTTGTGTGATGAGGAAAGCTTTAAAGCACTGAAAGCTTGTTTTACTTTACAGGCAGCTTTACTTGTAATGTAAATCAGAATAGGTAACATACATATATGTTTTCATTACGTTATTTTTAAATGTTCACAATTTTATTTTGATAAATGAAAAATTAGAAAAGTCATATCACGGCTGTCGGCTAAAGTCGACGCCCGGCTGTGCGCGTCCATCTGTGGCTGTCGACTATAGTCGACGCTCGTACCGAAGTGGTTAATGCGTCTGTGGTTGGTGTTAGCTTCTCCACTTAAAAAAAAATGAGGAAATAGACATGTTCAGTTAATCTGGGAAGTAAAGAGTTAAATGACTCTTCAACGTGCCCACTGATTACCCGATTGAAGTGGGGCGTCCTGTTAGGATTCTGGTGATCCCATTTTGGTTGACCTGGATTTTAATTTTCTTCCTGACCTTGGCCAAGACATTTAGTCTCCAAGAACCCCAGTTTCATCCTGTTTAAGCTGAGGATAGGGCTCTGTGTAGTGCAGAGCTCTTTTGCGATTACACGCGGTGGCTTGGGGAAGCACAGAAGTGCCACCTACCCGAAGGGAGAGTTCCAACTTTGCTAGCTGTCCTCCATGTGCTTCTGATCCCAGCTTCCCCACTGACCTTTCTGTAGTATAGGAGTTTCCCACATAGGACGTAATTTTTAGTTACAAATTAAGCTTTAAATGAGCAATTTGAGGGCATCTTGTATATGAGATGTTCTGGCCTCCAGTCTCAGATCTCTTCTTGGGTGCCATGTGGTCCTGGGCAGGATATCACACCTCTCTGGGTCTTTCTCCTCGTCTCTTTAAGATAAGGTTGCTAACATTGCCTGCACTAAAGTCTTATTTTGAGATTTAACTCTGGGCATGAATGTAAATGCACTTTGACCCCTGGAAATCCAGGAGCAACTGGGAGGCAGAGTCAGTCTCCTGGAGAGTGGCCTGTGGTGGGTTTCTGGAGGCTGCTGAAAGAGCGAGTTCATGCCTCCGAGGCAGATGAGCCATCTCCATCCTGAGTTTCTTAGGCAATAAGGTTCTGTCTCTCTCTCCCTCATTCTGTCTCTCTCTCTCTCTCTCTGGGCCTGATGTTTTATAACATTTCCAACATAACCCAGGAAGACTGACTAAGGTTAATGAGAGCAGCTCCCTGCAGCTCAAATCTGGATATTGCATACAGCTGACTGCGGAGGCAGCAGAAACCAGGGTCCTGCCAAGTCCTCGCTGGTGCTCTGGACCCAGAGCCAGAAACCTGCTTACCTGCAGTGTCTTAAGATGCTGGAATGACAACCACCATAGCGTTGAGAAGCAGCACATAAAACCAGGCTCTGCATTCCCTGTTCTCCCCACTTATTTAACCACGTCAGCTCCCAGGCAACTCGAAGGCACGAAACGGCCTCAGGATGCCTCCTGGACTATGTTCCACATTAACTCACAGCTGGTAGCAGTTACGGCAAAATTAGAAAACATTGAAGCAAAATTGTCTTTTTTTTTTAAGTTAAAATTCTTTGAATTCAAGGTTGTAAGCAGTTGGGATGGGTGGAGTGGAAAGAAAGGGGGAGAACTGTGACCTCAACTTTCCAGTCATGCCGTGCTCGTGGCTGGGGTCTCCCACTCCAACATACGTGTGCATCTTTGAACTCCGACCCCATCTCCGTCTTGTCCCAAGCCAAGATTCAACAGAGAAGATGCCTCGGGACCCCTGAAGTCCACAGAGTTATAGCAGATGACCCAAATCAATTCCACTGAGGGTGAAAATGTTTGCTATCTCTTCATCCTTCTAATTTATTTATTTTTAATGTAAAATTTTTATCGAGAGAATTTCAGATTCATAGACAGTTGTGAGAAATGATACAAAAGGAGCTGGTGTAGACCTCACCCGGTTTCACTGGACGACGATGTTTTACAAAATCATCCTGTGAGGTCGCAATCAGAGCAGGGACGTGGATACAGTCCACCGACCTTATTCAAACTTCCCCCATGTGACTTGCACTCACTCCTGTGTGTATCTAGGTCTGCTTAGGCATCCGCTACCACAGGCAAGATCCCAGAGCTCCATCACCACGAGGATCTTTCCTAACCACACCACACCACACCACACCCACCTTCCTTCCTTTCGCTCCATCTCTCCATCCCCACCCGCAAGTAATCACTGATGGGTTTTCCATCTCTATGATTTTGCTATGTCAAGAATGCTGTATAAATGCAGTCACACAGTATGCAACTTTTTGGGCTTTTGGCTTTCTTGCACTCAACGTAATTCCTCTGAGATGCCGGTATCCATAGCTGATTTCTCCTTATTGCTGAGTAGCATTTCATGTGACGAATGCGTCAGGGTTTGTTTAACCATTCACCTGTTGGAGGACATCTAGATGGTTTCCAGTTTAGGGCTATTATGAATAAAACTGCTATGAATATTCATGCCCAGGTTTTTGTGTGAACATATGTTTTCATTCCTAATTATTTTTGTGTCGAGGTTGGCGATTGTTCCTGGTGAGCAGGAATTGAAGTCAGGGACGTTGGTCAAATAGTGCTGTTAACCAGCTGAGCGGCTGAAGGAAAATGTGGAAAATAAGGCTAAACATCCTTCCTGCAAAATTGTTTGGTGGATGGAATTAAAGATTGTGTATGAAAATGTCCTCACTTAGAAGCCTGTAGAAATGTACATTAGCATCGCTATTGCATTTCTGAATATGTCCAGTGTAATTTTCTTTGGACTAGAGAGAAAGAAGGATGAATAAAATATATTATTACCAAAATGCCCCACACCCCATGCATGCACACAAGTAAGGGAGCCAGCTGGAAGTGCCTGAATGAGCTAAGGTATTTTCATCTACAGCAGATGATGGGGTACATGGATGTAACTGTTTCTTGAAAGCAGCATAGGGGTTTGGTTTAAGAACAGGCAGGCTCCCGAGAGATTTACTGTTAAGAGCTGTGTGATGTGAGCACATGAGTGACCTCTCTGAGCTGCAGTATCTTACTGTAAAGTGAGCATGGTTAAAATGCCCTCCTGGGGGGCTGCTGTGCTGATTAAATGAGGTAATATCTATACACCCTCAGTATGGCAGTGGCTGACGCAGAGTGAGATCTTGATAAGTTGCTTTAAAGTATGTATCAAGAGCTTTAAAAATAAATATATTTTTTGCCTCTGGCAACTATAAGGCTAAAAATCTGCCCTTAGTAAATTATCCAAAATTAAGAGAAAGTTTCACTTTTAAAACAATTCAAATGCCCATTCATATGTAATATTTCACAATACATATTACTATAAGTGGAATATAGGTAAGACTTATTGAAACACTGAAGATTTCTAAACACCTTGTTTTAGGTGAAAAAATAAGTTCCACATTTATCTACAGCGTGATATTATTAATGTTCAAAAACAGTATTGAAAGGAGAGAAAAATATTTTTAAAAGCTGGCAATGGTAATATCTGGATGCTAGAATATTTATTTTTCTATAATCCTCTGGTTTTATGTGTTTTCTATGACAGAGGGTGTTAATTTTGCAATCAGAAGAAAAATCTAGTTAAAATATCCTATAGGAAAAGCTATTTTTGGAGGCATGGAGTTTTGCCAAAGGAGGAGGTGAAGAGTGAGCGGCTACCTTTGAGGAGCCCAGCAGACAGGTGCAGAACACCCTCCCCTCTCTACCCTCCCCCAGATGGACGTCAGCCGCTGCTGGAATGGCTGAAGGAGCCCAGAGCATGAAGAAGGGGCCAGTTAGGAGGACACATACTTGTCACCCTGTGTGGACTCAGGGACAGAGAACCTAATCTCCCCTGGCTTCTGTCTTCTCCCTTGCCAATGGCAATAACAATCCCTGCTTCCAAGGTTGCACTGAAGAATAAACATAAAGACATTAATACAGTGCCCCGTACTTAAGTTTGCATCACATAAGTGGGAGTTATTATAGACAAACCAAAAGAAAATTAAGAGTCTGATAATTGTCTCCTAATTAGACCCACATATGCAGAATTGAGATCTGAGGGAGGGAGACAGAGAAAGTCCAGGCACTGCCAGGCACCCTGGAGCCAGCTGGAAAGGACAGTTCTAATGAAACAGGACGCGAAACCACGAGCTTCTGGCTGCCCGTGCCCATGAAGCCTTCTCCGTGCCTGCCCCGCTTCCCAGACGCACGGCTTCGCTTCCTCGCTGTGTCTCGGGGGATGTTAGCTGTATCCTGCCACCACGGCCACCAGATTTGATGCATGGCGGTGGTGCCTCCTCACGTCCTCACGACGGGGTTCTGGGGTCGGGCAGGCTGGCTGAGCGCCCGCCCCACAGCCCCACGGCCGTGTGGTCTTGAGCAAGCTACTTCTTTGTTCTGTCCTCAGTTTTCTTGTTTGTGAAATGAGGATTAACATAAGAAGTGACTTTAAAAGGTCTGATATGAGGATGAAATAAATTTACTCCATGGAAAGTGCTTACTTAGCGTGGTGCCTGGCACATGGTAAGTGCTTAACACACACGATCCACTTATTGTTAATAAACCGCACACAGTGATGCCTTGTTGATCTTTGGGTCCTGTGAAGTCTTAGGATGAGGTGGTACATAATGCATCACTTCGGTTTATGGACCATCGACCGTGTGCTAATCTCAGTTCTGAGTGCTGGGGATGAACTGATCACAGGAGAGGCAAAATCCCTACCCTGTGGGGATCCGTTCTCAGTGCATGCTTAACCAAATGCATGCTACCGTGCCTGCTGGTAACACGTGCCGGAGGCAGAGAGAGGGGATTGGGAGCGTGCTCCAGACCAACTGAGGATGTTACATGACACAGGGTAGCCACACCAGGGCTCCTTTCTAAAACCCTGGACAGCCTGAATTCCAAATATCCAGGGATTCAGTGAAGGATGTTGGAGCTGAAGGGGACCTTCACATGCTGCATCTCATTTAAAGCACCAGCGAGGCGGGAGTGGTGTTAGAAGCACTGGAGAGAACCGGGGCTCAGGAGAGTTAAACATTTTGCCCATGGTCACTCCAATTTGGAAGGACAGAGGGGGTCTGGGTCTCACCCACATTCCTTTCCACACCAGATTATGTGATTCCAGAAACTTCTCTTAGAGTTGAGCCACATGCAAAGCCCAGCACCCCTGCCCATGGCTCTCCAGCGTCCTATTCTGCCTGTAAGCCTGAGAGAGGAGGAGGAGCTGCCAGCGGGTCACTCAGAGGCCCCCGCACTCAAACAGACCAGCTCTCAGTATTTCCCCTGCACAAAAGGAATCAGGGTCAGTATTAAACATAATTACCGTGCATGGGGCTAATAAATGGTATTTTTATCCCGTGTGCATTTGCTGGGGCAAGGAGGCCCCACTGCGGCCCCTCAGGTCACCTAATCCTCCCTGTGCTTTTATCCTGGTAGTCTGAGCAGATGGAGGCCAGGGCTCTCAGGTTACCTCTTCCTTCTTCACTTTGAGTGCATTCTCCACCCGGCAGGGCTTCCTCTCTCTGCTGTGTCCCCCTGTCCCGCCATGCCTCACTCCTGCCTTGCTCTTCCTCCACTTCCCACCCCGCCCTCGGCCTTTCTGTAGCTTGGACATCTTAAATGTTCCCACGTGCAAATCTGGGATCTTGGAGATTTTTCCCTTTCTGAACTCAGAACGTATGCCTGACTTAGTTGTCCCAGCCTGCAGCAGAGGGGGCGGGGTAGGATTTTTCCAACTCCTTTTATGTCACTGCTGTCTTTCCTCAGCTGCTATGCTGAAGCTCATGCTGACCACCTTGCATGAGCCGGTCAAGTGGTAGATGCTCCTCTGACATTTTGATGAAGGCAGGAACTGGACCAGCCCTGCCCACCAGGGGACCCAGCACAGGTCACAGCGTGGTCACGTCGTGATTGTAGATGCCCAGTAAGTGTGCAGTGAATGACTAGCATGTGTGATACGGTCAGGGGAGGGCATTGAACAGTGTCTAGGGATGCCCATCGATCTTGATGCCCTTCCCCCTTTGATGCCATTGAAGACCAAGCACTGGGCCAACAATTAGAATACCTGACTCAGGCTGTTCTCTGCCCTGCCACATGGGAGAGTTTTCCCCTGGGACTTGGCCTCACATGTCTAAGGAGTAAATGAGGATATTAGATATGTGATCTCCAAAGCCCCTTCTGCACCCTGACTCAGAGATATAACAATGCATAATGAAGTTATTTGTGCCCTCAAATGAGTTCACTGGGGACAGAGGGCCTCAGCCTCACTTTTCACTACTGCAGAAGGCAGTAATCCTTTAATCTTCGGGTTTTCCAGAGAGGATTTTTCAGTGGGGCATGCTGAAAGGAAGTACAGTTGGCTCTGCTTCCAACGTGCACCCGGAATTGCACCGCTTTCCCACTGGGTCCTGGGAAGTCCCTACTCCTGGCCACCATCTCGTCTCCCTTGGATACCGTGTTGGCCTCCCATCCAGCTCCCTGCCTTGACCTTCACCACCCTCCAGTGCCTTCTCCTAGCAACCCCCAAAGATGCCCTCTGTCATCCAAATTGTGTCCCATTACCCACCACAGTCAACCCTCCAGTGCCTTCCCAGAGCAAGCCCAATACCTCCATGTTTCCTCCTTGGCCCAAGATGCTCTCCCTGCTCTGGCCCAGCTCCTCGCCGAGCTCTCTCCCTTGTCTCTGTATCCGGCCACGCTGCCCTCCTATCTGTGATACCCAAGCTCCTCAAGCCTCTTGGCCATTTGGGTTGATACAGTCTTCCCATAAAGGCTACTTAAGAGAACTCAGTGGCATCAGAAGGACAGATATTTGGGGCTACGGTTCTTCTCCAGCTGGAAAAGAATGTAGACCAGAACAATAAGGAAAATGCTATTTGGAGGGCATTTGATGGATCGGAATATGCTTCCATATGCATTGTCTGAGTCACAAAAAATTCTCCATAAGGGTGTAATTTTTAGCTCTATTATACCTATGAGAAAATTGAGATTGGGGGATTTTAAGTGAGGTCAGAGAAGGTGGTCATCAGGTCTTCCCCAAAGAGTAACTTTTGGAGCTGACAAACACTACTGATTCTCTGTGATCCCACAGACAGTTTTGCAGGCTGCATGATGTTGCCTCCCTGTATCTGTACTTTGAACTTGCTCAATAAGGCCAAGCAGGGAGGTAGTGCTGGCCCTCGTTGGGGGTGGGTGCATGGGGCAAACCCTCTCCTGTTGGATGCAGGCTTTCCTAGGGATGGGATGGGACATTCAGCCTGAGACAGGGGCACCTCACTCCTGGTGGATATCCTAGGAGGCCCTGAGCAGGGCTTTTGGGGCCCCATTTGAGGTCCAGTTGTGATTGACTTATGAAACCTCCCGAATATTTAGTTAGAATTCCCTATGAATTGGGCAAAACCAAACTATAACCCAGTTGAGTTGATGAATGATAAAAAGCTTATTTCTGACGCCTAGAAGACCAGGGTTTGGGTCTGGTTTTTGTCATTTACAGCCATGAGACACTGGACAAATTAATTAGCCTCTTTTGAACCCTAGTTTCCTCATCTCTAGAGTGAGAGAAACAATGGCACTCTCCTTGCTGAGGTGTTGTGGGGATTATACGAGGTGATACGAGGTACTTGGTGCACAGTAAATGTTGAAAGGAGCTTAATGAGCTGATTATGGCTGCTCGTCCATCTGCTCGAATGTGTGGTGGGCAGCGAAGGCGTGCCCGTCTCCGCACTGGGGGAGGCTGCAGGGGCAGGCAGCTCAGCGCAGTGCCTGCACACAGGCTGTGGGTCCAGGCGGACCTGGAGGAGACTTGGCGTGCCACTCGCTACCTGCGTGACTCCACATTCTTGTTGCCTCACCTGCGGAAGGGGGCATGACACTGCTCTAGAATTCTTGCTATAAAGATTCTATGACACCATGCAAGTTAGCACATGGTCTAACCTACAGTAAGAGCTTAATCAATGTCAACAACCACCACAATGGAGAATTATTGAGTCTCTGTCCTTGAAGAGCCCATTGTCACTGTGGGCAACAGGTGTATAGAAGGCAAAAAACACAAACACACACACAAAATGAAGCAGTAGAAACTCTGAAATGGTGTTAGGGTAATAAATAATGCTATTTGGGCAAACAGCTCAGAAGAGGGGGTTATTTTCCATGGAGGTACCAGGGATGGCTTCAGGGGGAATGGGATAAATAAACTGGATCTTGATCATGACTATGATTTTCCATGAAAGGGGAGAGACACAAAGAGTTGAGATTGCGATTTCAGGCAGGCAGAGTCCAGCAGGAGAAAAATCCGGCATGTGCAGCGTTTACGGCAGTGCTCACATGGGGGCTGGTGGAGGCAGAGAAGAGTGCCTTGGAGAAGGTGGGGCACAGGAGGGGGCTACTCCCTCAGGGATGCTGAGTTTCAGCCTCATCCTTGGGGATTGGAGTACCCCAGAGGGATGTTAAGCTGAGGAGCAACACAATCAAGCGAGGCCTGGATGGTTCTATGTTGTATTGGATGCATGAGCTTGCTCACTCACTCATTCATACAAAAAGGACTTTTGTAGACAACAGCACAAGGTCATTTTCATGGAGGAGAGTGCTGTTCCAGCCCTCTGTGCTCACAGTCCACCAGGGGAGAGAAGACGTAAATCATGTTATTTGGAGGCAGAAAAGTGCCCAAGGACTTGACAAGACAAAGTGCAACAGGCTGCAGGGAGTGGGGGGAGACTTCCACTGGGAGAGGGAGCAAGACTTTGAAAAGAAGCTGCATTTCAGCAAAAGGGAAGAGTAGGATGTGGGGAAGTAATGATGGCAAAGACAGGAAGTCTGGGGGAGATACCAGTGGGAGCAAAACCCAAAAAGCAACAAAGGAAGAGACCTGCACGGGCAGAGGGAGCAGAAAGAGAATTGTGGGGAGTGAGATCAGAAAGCAAGGCTGCGCCTAGATCTTCTGAGGCCCTGGAAAGCCAGGCAAAGGCATTTGTGCTTTTTCCCTGGAGAACTGGTACAAAACAGAGAAACAATAGCATGCAAGGATGCTTGGCTACAAAAGGACTTGTCCCAATCACCATTTTTAAACCTCATCTTTCACATTTTTTAATTTTCTGATTCACTTTCTCAACTTTTAATCCAAAGCTCGGTTGGAGAAGCTGCTGTTTTCAATTTGTATTATCTTTTTTCACATTTTAATCCTCTTAGATCCCATTTCTGCTGGGTTAGTGAACCCACTAATCAGGTAAGCAGCGAGTGGCAGCCGGTCCAATTACGAAGAAAAATCAGGCAAAGATGGGTCAGGGCATCAGGGGGTTTCATGCTGCCACGGAAACCACCCTGGGGCATGTGGGTCCCCATCACAGAAACACTGAGACACCCCCTGAGGGCAACATCCGGGGGCTGCTCATCACCAGGTGAGAGTCCCTCTGCCCCCTCACCTGGCTTGGTTTCCTCATCCTCCCTGCCACTTCACAGGTGGCAGCATGTCAAGTCCTCCTTGTTCTTCAAGGCTCAACTCAAATGCTGCCCCCACTGGAGCCTTTTGGAAGGGGGCCAGGCTGACACAAGAAAGACTCAGGCAATGGGTTTGCATCCCAGCTTTGCCACATGCAGCCTGTGTGACATGGAGGAGGCAGAGTGAAACACTTGTGAGCCTCAGTTTCCTCTTATTTGTTGACATAATAGGGTTGTTATGAGGATTAAAAAATGAAAGTGCCTAGCATAATTATGATCACATGTGAAATGCTCAGTATATGTTGTGATTGAAGCACCTTCCAGAATCCTAAACACATGGCAGTTGGTTTTCACTGTGAGTTACCATAGCACTCTTTCTCTTTCAGGTGACTTATCACACTGTGTTGTGACTACTTCTCCATACCTGTCTCACCCACCTGTCCTCACTGTCAGTTCCTTGATGGCAGAGATTATGTCTCCTTCATCTTTGAAACACTTGGACCTATCACAAACCTTACTAAATAATTATTGAATTAATAAATAGGTAAACAAATAACAAACAAGGCAGTCTGGTGGCTTGGGAGGCTTTTAAAGGAACTAGAAGAGTTTCTGGCATATAGTAGATACTAAATAAACATTTGTTGAAGAAGTAAATGGGTTAATCAATTGACTAACAGGTAGGAGAAATAATTGAGTTAATGAGGGTAAATCGAGCTCAAGTTCTGGAAGAGTTATCCAGCGAGGTGAGAATGGGTTTGTAGTAGAATCTAAGGACTTAAGTCAAATTAAGGTGAAGGAAAAGGTTCACCAGGAGGAGGGAGTCATTTTTCTGAGTAGTTAGCACTTCTCCTTCCAGCTCTCACTGTGGTCCTCATGCCACATGATGTGTTCCGTGCATGGGCAGGGGGTCCTGCAAATCCCGCCAAGTATTGGCACCCAGCTCATTGTCCCTCGTTTATTCAGCCTTCACCTGCTCTTCACTCCAACTGCTCTCTTCTCCCCTGAACTCTCCTTTAGTCACTTTATGACTTATGCCTTCAGAGTCAAATGCTCCCACATAGACTGTGCAGTGCTTCACTCATTGTGTTGAAATTACCTGGAATTCATTGCTTGTTTCAAGGTCTAAGTTCAGGCCTTACAACTGGCAAACCTTTGTAACAAAATGTCAGCGACTCCCCAAACGACAGGTTTTTCCTTGCCATTAGGATACAACTGTGCACATATCTTGGCGTCTGCTGTAGGTTCCTGGTTCAGAGGTATCCTGCCTTTGTTATGAGAAGTCAAATAGTCCTGAAGAAAAGGCTATCATCTCCCCTTTCTATTCTCCATACAGTAGCAAATGTAATTTGGAGCCGTAGATGCTCTAGTCATAGCATGGCTAGAATGTTTAGTGACTAGGGCTGGCAAACTACTGTCCATGGTGCTGAAATATCATGATTTTTTTTTTTTTTTTCCTCCTAACTGTGGGACATTGGGGTACTCCTGTTGAATTTCTTTCAGAAGAGCATTCTATAGTTATATTCTATTATTATTTTCTTATCTTTTCTAATAAGTTAAAGAATATTGAAATTATTTTCTCTCATGGAATAGTAACTTATAATATACCATATACATGTATACGTAGGTGCATAACTTTTATCATAATTTTAAAAATATTTTTTTGACTGTTAGAGAGCTTGTGGGATATGACCACATCATGCTCCTCCAGTGCTATGTTTCTGTAGGTGCTTCTGTTTGTGAGATTCTGATTAAGTGTGATTAGGTCGATATCAGAGAAAGAGACTTAATATTAGCTCTTCAAATATGGCTTTTTCATGATTTTTTAATGACACAGAAAACATGTTTGGAGGCATGAAGGGGATGAAAGTCCTAGAGTTGCTACATTTCATAGCTCAGCACACAAAGGCAGGTGTTCAGTTTATCAAAGATTTATTGAACACCTACTTTTCACTGTGTATTTTAAGACAACCATTTGATAGTCTCTTCTTCTAAGAAGCTATTAATAATAGACTAGTAGGATATAAATATGTGTAAAGCAATTAGTTTAGTTGATATGATATGTGAGTAATAGAAATATATGTGAAGTGTAGATAAAATCCAGAGGATTTTAACTCTTTTCAGAAAGACAGGAAGCCTCCACGGAAGACGTTTTGATGGTGGATCGGCCGTGCTCTACCCAGGTGAGACACAGTGGGGTAGGTTTTTATGGATGAAGTAGTAACACTTGTAAGTGCAAGGAGGTAGATAATGACTCCAGATAGCTCTGGAAAGGGGTAGAGGGAAGATCAGATGTGATGCTTCCTGAGTGACATAACTCTGGGCCCCATGCAGCAGGCACATGGACAGGGTATAGCTTACATCCAGGAGAAACCCACCATCAGTGGAATTATCAGCCCATTGTGGGTGCTCAGTCAGTGCTTATGGAGTGAATGAAGATGCGCACTCCATTTTCAGAGATGCCTTCAGTCTTAGTGAGTCAAGTAAGACATTGATAAAGTGTGGGGATCCTGGATTTACCCACAAGTTATGACACTTCCAAATAACTTCTGTAATTAAACTCAAAAGTTTCACTTCTAAAACCACACTATTTTATAAGTTAGAATTTCAAGAATACATGCTATTTTAAGATAAGTTACAATATATGCAGTACATAAACCATAATGAAAATATTGGTTATGAAAATTATCCATATAGGGTATTATGGGTATTGTGAACTATTTCCATCATTTTTTATTTAAAGTCACCTCATTTTACCTTTAGAATTGATCTCATAAAACCATAATATCATTATCTAAGTTCTTTGGAATGGCTCTCTTTGACATATTTAGAGACACTGATGCTTTCACAAGCTCATGACACATCTACATTCTCACATACACACACTGTATCAGGCAGCAAGGGCCAAAAAAAAAAAAATGCTCTGTAATGAACCACCCCAAAACCTAGCAGTTTGATATAATAAGCATTTACTCAGCTAGTGGTGTGAACTTTTTCTAGTTATTCTATAAATACTTATTCTATTTCTACTTATGTTAATTTTAGACAGCTATTCTTGTCTTTGATGGCTCTCTCACATGTCTGAGGGTCACTGTCTCTCAGCTGACCAGGGACAGTCTCATCTGCAACAAATGATACAACTGCTCCTGGTGATTCATATTCCACCAGTCTATATTGGCCATGTTCTCATATCAAAGGCTGAAGAGCAAGAAAGACACAGAAGTGTACAAGCACTTTTTCATATCTCTGCTTGTATGATAGACAAATGCTGGCCTGTGAGCCAAAGCAAGCCACATGGCTGGAGGAAACCTCGGCTGTTCACGGGAGAAGCTCAAAAATCACATTGCAAAGGGCATGGATATGAAACAATTAAAACTCAGGGCCATTTAATGCAAATAATCTCTATGAGTTACAGGGAACTCTGCAATTCTTAAGTCCCTTCATAGAACTCCGTCCTAGTGGTACCAGCAGACATCAGGGTTTATGCCCAATATTTCTGTAAACAATTTATTATACAAATTATTCTGTAACAATTTATTATACAATTTATAAACAATATATTGTTTCTATAAACAATATATTATAGGACATAGGAGATATGCACAAAATATTATAATAATAAATTATTCCTTGGTGAGGAGTGTAAAAATTCATATGTAGAAAAAAATTGTAAAAGACAAGAAATGGAAACTAAAGAGAAGCAGCAAAATGTAGTACAAAGAAAAAAAGTCAGAGTAATAAATCCAAATATATCTGTAATTATAATAAATGTGAACAAGTTAAATTTATCCTTAAAAAGAGAGAGATAGGGACTGAGTTAAAATATAAAACTAAATACAAAAAGAAAGCTTTACTTACAGATAGTACTTAATATAGTTAAAACAAAAAAAGCATAATACATTTGAAAAAAGTGTGGAAAATATCTATCAGATAAAATAAAATATATTTTTGTGGGAATATTAACATATGCTAAAAATTCAATATGGAAGATAATTCAAAGTGGGATGTTTTATATAATAAGATATAATATATCCAAAAGATTTAATAGACATAAACCTTTATGTAGCTAACAACATAGTTTCAGAAATATAAAGTAAAATTATCAGGAATGCAAGAAAAAAGTTGACAAATATATAATCATAGTAGGTGATGTTAACATTTTTCAGAAATATAAATAGAGATAAATATGAAAATAGAAGATTTGATTAACGCAATTAAAATGCTGCATACAACACATGGAAATGTATGTCCATATGCACACAGACACACAGACACATATAAATATATTAATATGTATATATTCAACAGACCAAAGTAAATTATGTTAAAACATTCATTGAACCTTTTTATTATTTAACTATGTAATGAGTAATTTAAAAAACTACCAAAAATTTTTAAAAGCAGGTAAATTACAAATTTTATTCACTGACCATAATGACTAAATTAAAATGTATACAGCCAACTTCTCTTCATTTTAATTTTCTTGTTTCCTCAATTAAGCTCAGATTTATCTGGAGACAAAGAATATCTTACAATTCTGTATTCCCTGACTTACCATTTTCAATCAAAACAGTGCTGGGGTTCTAAGTAGATGCTCAAAAAATTCCTTATTAAAATGTTCAAATGTGAGAATATTAATGCTCTTTGGGATTAGTTTGTTTGATTGTTTTACATTGAGTGTGACCAGATTGAGTTGTGGTCTTTCAGGGTCTATCTTATAACTGCAGGGATTTATTATGAGGGTCAAGAATTTACTCTGGCGTTTGGGCCCTGTGGTGGTTAGTTTTAACCTGGCCAGGTTATAATACCCAGTTATTTAGTCAAATAGGAATCTAGGTGCTGCTGTGAAGGTATTTTGTAGAAGTGGTTGACATCTACAATCAGTTTAAGTAAAGGTGGTTTCCTTTGTTAGGTGGGTGGGCCTCATCCAATCAGTCGAGGGCCTTAAGGGCAAAAGCTGAGTTTCCTTGGAGAAGAAGAATGCTCATGTTTCCAGGCCACCAGCCTGCCCTGTGGATTTCAGACTTGCCAGGCTTCACCGTTGCATGAGACAATTCCTTGAAATAAATAAATGTGTGTGTGTCTACTGTTGGTTCTGTTTCCCTGGAGAAACCTGACAGATACAGCCCCCCATCCTGTTTAAGGTATCCTTTCTAAAGCACTCACTAGAGTAAATTCACTGGAGTAGACACAACATGGCCGTTGAAGTTGTATTTTTCTGGGTTTGAACACTAACCATGCTACCAACAAGTCACATGGCTACGCGGAAGTCACTTAGACTTTCTGAGCCCCAGTTTCAGCATGACTAAAATGGAAATAATATCTTCTGCATAGTTTTTTTTTTTTTTTAAAGTAAATAAGGAAAATGAACATAATGTATTTGAAAGTGGTTGGTATTGTGTTTGGGATTTAAGAACTCTTTGTTTCCTACTCTGGCCTTAAAATCTTCTCTGAACTTGAATTCAATCTATAAAAAAATCTCTGCATTTGGGTGCTTGGAAAGTTAGGGCGCAAGATGAAAAGGACATCGCGTGGGAGGGCTGGCGATTTACATCTATGTGATGCAAAACCTGAAATCTGGACAGTCATCATTCCATGATATGGTCGGATTTGTTCCAGCATATGGAATTAAAAGAAAGCATGTGTTGCAGCCAGTCTTCTTCAGAATTCTCAAAAATGTTTTTCAAACAAAGGAATTTAATTGCTCTTATAAAGTCACCGCCATCTATGTGGTAATTAATATGCATATTAAGCATTTGAAATATACATTTTATCACATGGTAACATAAACTGCCTGAAGCGCTGTACGCATATGCACTCGCCAGGCTGGGACGACTGCAGACGCTGCAAAAATCCCTGTGGCTGAGACTGCTCCGAAATGTTCGGGAAATGCAACTATGTATGCAGAATGGTCAACAAAGTAGGATCCTTTCTTCTCAATCCTCCTCCCCTGGGAAGGAGGCATCTTGCTCTATCTAGGGGAGGGGGAGAAAAAGTTGGCAAGTGAGGGATGAAAGTTCCTTGTTTAATTGTGCTTCAGTCTGATTTTTATTTCCGAGGATAGAGGTGGCTTCAGCGTCAGGGAGGGGAGGGGAGTAGTCCAGGAGCAGCAGAGCAGGTGAGACCCCGCCAGGCTGCGGCTGCAGAGGCTCAAGCTACACCCACAGCCGCCTACCTCACAAAGAAGGTTTTCCTTCATCCCGGTAAAGATCACTGTCATTCAAAGCCCTGAAGATGCCTTTGCGTCAAGTCATTTGCAAACAGCAAATTGGGTGAGAGTGCCGGGGTGTAGGGTTAAGGACCTTGACTTAGGATGTCCGTGGTTCAGGGTTTAGATTTCAGTCCTACCCAATGCCAGGTCATGGTCTTTGAGTCTTGGTTTCCTCCAGTGCAATACAAGTACAACCATCCTAACAGCAAATGAAAGAAGTGCTGACCACACATAATGCATGCACCATGTACCACGTGTCCCAGATTGGGGCGAATTTGGGGATCATGAGGGCATTGCTCTCCGGGCAAATGTGCCAATCCTAGATGTGTTACTATTCTGCAGGTAGATATTAAAATATGGGTTGGGTGTGAACAGATGAAGGTGGGGAGACCTGGGGCAGAGGAAACCATGCCTCAAGGGCTGGTGCTTGGATTATACCTGGAATAAAAATGATCTTTTCTGATGTTCAGGGTGAAGAATGAAGTAACAGGAGGAAGGGAGAGGGCTGAGCCTTCTCAGCTGAGAAGAGTGGCTGAGTGCCTGGGAGGGACCAGGGCCTTGTGCTGTGTCATCTCTCCACTCCCCATGCCTGGCAAGTGTCCCATCCATGCTGGAGCCCAGGGGAAGGGAGGAAGGCCTCACTCAGGCCCTGCAGGAGACGATGGGGGGAATAATCGCGGAAAGACAGCAAGACTGACTTACCTAGCACGGGTGAAGGAGGAGAGGTCAAAGAAGCAGGGAGTGTGGGAGGGAAAACCAAGCTTGGTAAGGTCAGGGAGCCATCCCCGAGGGGTGGAGAGACCCGAGTCAAAACCACAATGACCTTCGCATAAAGATGGATTTGTTAAACTCTTCCTGAGCTCCAGAAACCATGGGAAGAACTTCTGTGCACCTCACCTGGTGCTAAAAAGTAGGTTCTGTTCTTAGAATATATTTTTAAAAATTATCGATCCAGTCTTTAAAATTAATAACCGTATTTTTCCCTACCTGTGTAACTATAAACGATCAATCATGCCACACCTCAGTTTCTCCTTCTGTAAACCTGGAGTAGAGTATTGGGGGAAAATTGCTCCTTTGAAAGCAGAAGTTCAGGGAATTAGGTCAAGATCTATAACCTGCTGTGTCTCTCAGTCATTGATTGCCCTCGAACTCAGTGGCTTGAAAGGATACTGATTATTGTTCTCTGTTCTGTGGGGCAGCTGGGTGGCTCTTCAGGTCTCAGCTGGGCTCACTCAAGCACAGGCCGTCAGCTGCAGATTGGGGTCAGCCAGCTGTCGGCTGGTTTAGGATGGCCTTGGCCAGGACAACTGGGGCCTCCTGGCTCTGGCCCATGCATCTTATGCCCTAGCAGGCTGGCCTGTTCTCAGGGCAAGTGCAGAGGAGGAAGAGAAGAAGCAGAAGTAGGCAAGGACGTTTTAAAAATCTGGGCTTATTTCTAATTTTCTAACATCCCATTGTTCAAAGTAAGGCACAATGAGCAAGTCGTGAGGTCCAAGAGCAGGGCAGAAGACCCCACCCACGCGAGAGGGTGCCGCAGCGCTGTACAGCACAGGGCATAGAATCTTGAGGCGGGAAGAGCTGTGTCTGTCGTCACGGTCATCTACCACAGTCATATTGAGCGAGGCTCTTCCCCAGTGCATGCTTCCTTCTCCTACACCCTCAAGACAGTGCGCCAGGCCCTAGCTTTCCACTTTTGGAAATGCATCATGTGAAAAGGGCTAGAGACATGTAAGGCATTGCTGATTATTATTATTATTGTTATTGTTATAGTTACAATAAACAGTTTATTTTTCTGTTTATTCTCTTACTTCTTAGACGTTTGGTTTGGAAGATAGCATTCAAATTGAAATCATGCTTGCCCAGATCTTATCAGTCGCAAGAAAAGTAAGATATAAAGGGGATGATAAAGCCAGGGCTTGGAGCATGACTGCGTTATGTTGTATGTGTGGCTCTGAGCTCACGGGAGGCTTGCATTTGAGCCCCCTGTGTGTGTATGTGTGTCATATGCCACATATTACTGATGCCTTTTATCTCTCCCTTTGTGCGAGTGGTTATAATTCAATGGCCATTGCAACGCAGCTGTCAGCACCATCATTTGATGAACAAAGGCATATTTTGCAGCTATGGCATGATGTAACCAGAACACTATATTTGCTTATGTACAAACCCACACCCTTCTTTTGACCATAGCAACTAGACACTATTTACAAAATTAAAAACAAATTGCACGAGCAACCACAGTGAGTTGCACTGAATAAATCCGTGGCTGGTGCCAGAAATATGTTATAATTGACTAATAATAATGAATAAAGCAGCTCTGAACTAAAACTCTGAGCAGTTTGCAGAGTTTGGAGTTTCTGTCTCACAAGAATCCATTTGATTCAATGGAGTTTGGAAGCTCTTAGAGAGCCTGCCTGTCATGAGTTTTCACCCAGGGCTGAGAGCTCAGCGTTGGATGGTCAGAGCCTCTTACTGGGATGCTGCATTTGTGGAATCAGAAATGGTTCAGATTCCAACAGCAGGCAGACCTGGGCCAGATCTCAGCACTTCATTAGCTCTATCATTTGGGGTATTTTGAGCTTCAGGTATCAAGGGGGGATAAAGAATTGTGCCCAATGTTGAACATCAAGTGACTCATGAGATCATGCTCAATTCTAGTGTGTTTTAGATAAATGTTTCACTTATCCACTCAACACATATTTCCTGAGCACTATATCTCAGACACTACCACACATTTTTCCCAGCCCCTTTTGCTTCATCTATACCGAACTATAGTGGTTGGCAAGCCTGATAATCACTCTTCCAGCCTCTTTTGCGGCTAGGAGCAGCTGGTCACACAATTATAGATAATAAGACATGAAGGCAAGTCTACTGAACGGCCTCTGGGAAAGAGAATGTTTCCCTCATAAAAAGAAAGAGGTTCATGAATAGAGCTCTTTTTTACCACTCCGGTCATCCCTTAATTTCTACCTTTGGTTGTACCCATGTGAAGATGTACTTAGAGCTGTGGCAGCCACTTTGGAGCCATGAGGCAATAAGGAAGGGCATGAAAAGCAATCATGCTAAACATGGTGGAGATGAGTGATGATGGAAGTTAATGGGTTCCTGGTGATCTCACTGAGCTGACAAACCTATCTCGGGGCAGCCTACCTTCAAATTTTCTGATGAATATAGAGTAAATTCTGTTTGGCTTAAACCACTGTTTGTTACCTGCAGACAAGCGCATTACTAACCAACATAATCTACTGTGTTGTAGAAGGTGTGCAAGACTCATAGTGGTAAGCAAAGCATTCACATTCTCTGCCCTCATAAGAGACCTAGGCCTGCAGGAGAGGCTGATGCTATGGAGAACAGGAGGCTATGTGTGGTAAGATAGCGGGAGTGTCTCCAAGCAGGACCTGGGGGTCTACAGCAATTATTTTGTACTTTATCCCCAATAAAGCAGAAACACATTAAAGCATTTTAAGCAGACCAGTGGACTGGTTTGATTTTCTGCATAAAGTCAGATTTTTTTTTTTTTTTTTACAGAAAAAGCACTATGGTGTTTGGACTCTGAGCAGAAAATGAACTCACGTTCTCTCTGTAACCACAGCATATAGAAAAGATGAGGGAGGACCAGGCCTGCAGGACGCTGGAAATAGGGAGCTGCAGCAACATGCACTCATCCTTAGCCCTGCACTGGAGGGATGAGGGCATCTGCAAGTATCTGTAGAAACAAACCTGACATTTACAGACTACGAGCAAGCCAGGGCAACCCCTGACAAACACAGTCTCAGCTGGGTGACCAAAATTAGCATCATCAGTGTTAACCCATATTGATGGTATGTATCCTTGATAAGAGCTGATGAGAATGGCAATTTATCTCTCTGCTTTCTCTCCCAAGCCCACAAGCCTACCCTAATCATGAGAAAAGCATCGGACAAATCCTACGGGAGGCCAAGCTACAAAGTACCTTACCAGTACATCTCAAAACTGTCAAGGTTATCAAAAACAAGAAAAATCTGAGAAAATGTCACAGCCAACAGGTGCTTAAGAATATATGATGACTAAGTAAAATGCGGTACCCTGGATGAGATACTAGAACACAGAAAGAACATTAGGAAAAAATGAGGAAATATGAATAAAGAATGGACTTTAGTTCACAATAGTATATAGATATTGGTTCATTACTTGTGGCGAATTTACCATACTAATATAAGATGTTAATAATAGGAAAAGCCAAGAGTATACAAGAACTCTCTGTCCTATCTTTGCAGTAATTCTGTAAATTTAAAGCTGCTCTACAATAAACATTTAAAACTAGACACTTTACATATAGAGGAACACATTTAAAAATAATCATATACTTCTTGTCAGAAATTATGCAAACCAGAAGATAATTGAATGACATATTTAAATACTGAAAGAAAAAGTAAATTAACCCCAAATTCTATATCCATAGAAAATATTATTTAAAAACAAAGGAGAAATAAAGCCACAAGGATAATCATCTTTAGATCAATGGAACAGAGTAGACAAACCAGAAATAAACTGACGTATATTTCATCCACTGGTTTTCAACAAAGCTCCCAATTGGAAAAGAATAGTCTTTTCAACAAATGGTGCTGGAATATCTTTGAAATTTAGGGTTAGGGGTGGGGACTTGATGTTTATTTCATACCACAAGCAAAAATTAAATTGCAGTAGATTATAGAAATCACTATAAGTTATAAAACTATAAAACTTCTATGAAAAACCTAGAAAAAGTATTTGCAAATAGAGCAGGTAAAGATTTCATTGATAAGATAAAAAAGCATAAATAATATAATTTTAAAAAGTGATAACTTGAAAACATCTGTTGTCTAAAATAAATCATTAAGAAAATAAAAAGGAAATCAATAAGAAAATAAAAAGGCAAGGTACACTCTGGGAGAAAATATTTGCAATATGTATATCTGACAAAAGACTGGTATCTAGATAATATGAAGAACATGTACAACTAAATTCAAAAATGTATACAAGTTTTGAATGGACATTTCATAAAATAAAATATACAGAGATCCAATTTACTCATGGAAAGAAGTCCAACATGTGTTTTTTTTTTTCCATTCTTGGGATATTTCACTTACAAGGATGGTCTCCAGTTCTACCCAGGTTGGGTTAATTCACACCTAATGGTTACAATGCACACTATCTGGGTGATGGACACACTTATAACTTTGACTCAAGCTGTACAAAAGTAATTCATGTAACCAAAACTTTTATACCCCTGTAATATTCTGAAATAATAAAAAAGAAGTTCAACAACATCAGTCATCAGGGAAATGTAAACTAAAACTGTAAGTAGATACCACAACACATGTACTAGAATAAAATTTAAAAGACAAATATTTTCTTCCACTCTGTGGGTTGTCTATTTGCTCTAATGATAGTTTCCTTACAGAAGTACAGAAACTTTTTAATTTGATCAGATACCATTTGTTTATTTTTGATGCAGCAGTGATTGCCTTGGGGGTCTTCCTCAGAAATTCTTTGCCTAGACCAATATCTGATAGGGTTTTCCCCACATCTTCTTCTAGGATTCTTAAGGTTTCATGCCTTAGGTTTAAGTCTGTTATCCATCTTGAGTGAATTTTTGTGAGAGGTGAGAGGTGGGAATCCTGATTCGCTCTTCTGCATGTAGCTAACCAGTTTTCCCAGCACCATTAATGGAAAAGAGCCCTCTACACTTCTGATAAAGGCCTAATAACAAGAATCTATCTAGAACTTAAA
>VBSM01001979.1:4662774-4688762 GCA_008086735.1 Cheirogaleus medius
AAAAAAAAAGAAAAAGAAAAAGAAAAAATCTTTTTTGGGTTAAGGCAGTGAGATTTTGAGGACTATCTCAGTGTGTTAGGTAATGCATTGTGGGTAACTAGGGGTGGTAGAAGGGACAAGAGACCAACTGAAACAGCGTCACGAGAGTTTGGACTCCAAGCAAACAAATTTTAATTTGCTCTGGACTCACGACCTGGCTTGAATAGAGCTTCATATGGAATATCAGAGATGTTCTTTAGTAGGGCAAACTCTGTCTACTCAAGAAATACTGAGTCTATCAGCCGAAATAAGAACCAGAACGACACCACCACCATCAAGAAAAAGACAATATGAGAAAGAAAAGTGTGCTAATATAAATAGTTCTAGAAAAATAAGCACAGTTATATCCAGTGCTTTATATTGAAGAATATTCAACTTAGTATTTTTATTTCAGCCGCATCTCTGAAATAACCCAAATGTCCAATAACAGGGAAATGGTTAAATAAAATGTGTCACGTCTGAGGCACTTCTGCCTTCATGGGTCGCTTCCTCTATAGAGATTAGGTATATGATGATTGCATTGGTCTGAAGACAAATAGTTCAATATTATGTATTAAAACATTTCTTCAACCTAACAGTTCATTTTCTACTTCTGATTTGAAAATAAATTAAACCATTTTCATGGGCCCTCAAAAGTATTCTGGACCCCAGGCACCTTGCCTGCTGCCGCTAATGGAGAAGTTGGCCCTGGTTGAGAGCAGGGGAACGTTTTTCCTTAAATATTCATGACAAGTCAAATTTTATATGTTGGGCTTTCAATGGTGGGACTTTGGATCAATATTCTATTTTTTTATTTTCAAAAATCAACACTAATAATACAGTATAATTAGGAAAAACATAGACACGAGCTTTCTAAGATGTAGGTTGAACTTTGAGATATCTCTCCTCTGTTCTCTTCAACAGATCTCTTGTTTCCTATAAACGTGTTTCTTCACATGTGCAACCAGGGCTTATGCACCAAAACTGTTCAGCAGACAAGTTAAACATGTAGATTGCAGAGTGGGCATGTAACTCTACTCCGTCAAAGTCTTCGGAGCTGGGGTCAAGAAATCTGCATCTCATACTCCCTGGTGTTTTGTACACATAGAAAATTGGAGAAACATCAGCCATGGGACAAATCCCCAAATCTTTTTGAGTTGAAATGTGGTATTCAAGAACCGGCCTCTGTCTACTTAGGCATTGCCTATAAGCCATTATATCTCCTAATACTTGTTTTTACCTACCTGCTTCTCCCCAATCCTTTTTCTCCTGCTCACTTTCACCAAGCAGCCAGGATGGAAATAATCAAGGCTTTGCCCCAAGGCAATGCATCGTTGAAAGGGAGCCCACAGATGTAAAAATATTGGACCTAAAAGATAAAAACAATTGAGTCCTTTGTTTGCTGCATCCTTGCCACGACTCTCCTGCCTTGAACTCACCAAAGGAATCAGGGTCTGATTCCTGGGGCTCCTCGGTTCAACGGTGGATCCCCCCTCCCTGTCCCCTGTTTTCCCAGCATGGTCATCCTGTACAGCCCCACTGTCCTTTGCCTCAGAGGGACACACCCACATCGACACCCACACACACCCCGTCTTTGCCACCACACCTCTGTGCTTTTGATACTTTTTCTACCTGGAATGCTGCTTCTTAAACTTCCAGTCCCAACTAGAATATCTTATTCTTTGGGCCACTGGGGTAGACCTTTATTATCATAGCATGTCTATTCTTTCATTCTCATTATGATTTTTGTTTTTATTTAGGTACATTCATTTTAAAAGGAAACTTTCAACAGAAGGTAATTGCAGAAATAAATGCAATGCAAATAAAAACCTGAGTCTTGCTCTGTGTCGCCAGGGAAGGTTGGCAGTGTGAGAGATGGATTGAAGACACACATTAGCACTGAATGGGGACTTTGTCCTTGTGTACAACAAGGATGGAGGAGGACTGTGTTATAATTGTTGTTTGGTGTTGAGGCCTGGTCAGTGCATCCCCTGATGCCACATTTGGGAAACCCACGTGTGGTGGGAGAAGCCATGGACGGAATCTCAGAAGACCTTGGTTAGAATCACATCCTGGCTCTTCCAGCTCCCCAGGCCTCAGTTTCTTCATCTCATAAATAGGGATAAGGATATCAGCTTTGCCCATCTCACTGGATTGCCCTTAGGGGCACATGACATCAGTTTTTAAAAATATTTGTTCTATTGAACTTTCAGGGTCTAAGCCAGGCATTTTGGAAACCTAGGTGTCCCATGTTGACTGTCATGACATTAGAGGGCAAGGGACACTTGCCGTTAGGCAGTAGGCAGTTAGTGGATGGGGCCCAGAGAGGCCAGGCATGCTGAAAACGAGATATGGTATTGACCAGCAAGCAGCAAACCTCCTGCAGTCTGCGGACTCACAATGTCCCCCCCTCCCCCGAACGTTCAGGTGAGTCACCTGCTCAGCGTGTCCTGAGCCCAGGACTAAGTGCCATTTTACATATCAACAAAGTTTTCTTTTCTTCCTAACTTTTCTCTTTCCCTCCCTCCCTTACTCTCTTCCATTTTTTTTTTTTTTACAAATGTTTTATTCTGAAATAATTTTGGACTCACATAGAAGTTATAAAAAATAGAACAGAGAGTTTTGGATACCCTACATCTTGACCCCTAGTGATGACATCTCATCATCTTACATCAGAAAAGTATCCATGGGTCAGAACCAGGTGTTTGAAATTGGCACAGTACTAACCAAACTGCGGAGCTCATTCATATTCCATCAGCTTCTGCGTGTGCTTATTTAATCATTTTTGGTGTTTAGCTCTATGAGATTTTATTCCATCTATAGATGTGCGTATCTACCCTTTACAATCAGATAGAGAAGCGTTCCATCACCCCCAAAGAAACTCACATGTCCTATCCCATTACTCATCCATTTAAGATATTCTTTTAGCTCAACAAATATTTGTTGAATGAATTAATAAAATAATGAATCGGTATATAATTGAAGCCTCATTTCTTGGCCCTTTAGAAGAGTCGATGTGACATTATGGCATGAAAGAACAGCTTCTAGTGCTAGAGCACATTTTTGAGGATGGCAGTTACACAGTGGTGAACATCAGTAGTTGAGTCAGGACGAATACTACTTCATGCAACATACATAGTTTCCTAATGCCAAGTCTGAGTGAGATCAATTTAATTAAGTAACAAAAGTAGTTGTTATGGCAACAACGCTACTAATCTATTTCATCAAGTACTCAGTATGATTGACCTGTTGCTAGGCAACAGCCAATAGGTTGGATGGCAGATGATGACAAATTTCATCTGGGGCAGATGTTGAGATCAGGTCATAAATTATGCCTCTGGTCAAGGCGAAGTTTCCCAAAGATAATCACTGAGATATTGAAATGATATTGCTGAGGAACAACCACCCCAGTGGTACCCAGAAAAAAAAACAAAACCAAAATCCGTATCGTTTTATTATAGAAGTTAAAAATCTCGCAAAGCAGGTATCATGAAAATAAGAATGAAGATCTGTATTTCTAGTATGCTCTATTTAAAATGGTATAGTTTTTAAAACAATTTTTATAGGTCTGCTAAAAAATGTTTCCTCTATTTCTTTTTATAAAGATGAAATGTACATTTATAAAGATACAGCTCACGCATAGAGAATAAATCAGTTTAGGCAGAATTGTTGGGAGTAATGCAAGCAGAATTATTTTCTTCAACTTTTCCTCATCCTTGGAGAGCTGCCCCTACCTCCTCTCTCCCCTTTGGCGTTCTCTCATTCAAGGTGGTCCATACCTCCCGCTTAAAACCTCACTTGCTTTCATTTGAGGTACCTGAGTGATGGTTTCCTAGGCTGCCAAGTAGGAGACAGATCTCTCATTGCCTGTCTCCTTAAGCTGTAACTACAAGCGGTGTATTCAAATGAGCTCCAAAGGAAATACAAGTAGACGTGCCCCGGGTTGTGGGCTGAGGACAGTTACTGTTGGGCTTACCTAAGGGGCTGCCTGGATAGACCGGCCCAGGTGTTCTTCCTAAACTGCTAAGGAGGTCAGCTCTAGACCAGTGTTTGCAAACTCACAAGCGTTCAGGTGCCAGGTGGGTAAAGTACAGGGCAATGTAGCCATACGCGGGGTGATGGGGCGTGAGCACTAGAGAGTAGGTTCTACCGAACAGCATTAGAGTAAGGATAGATTTTTTTTTTATACAACACTTTGCCCTTTCACCCACTCACTTCTCACAAAACTGTGAAGTGGGCCTGTTCGATGGCTGGGTTTACCCCTGATTGGGATACAGAGGTCACACGGTGTCCATGCAAGACTCACAGGGCTCAGACTCTGAGGGTTGGGGTTCATCATCTCAGTTTCTGATGCTCTTAAGTGCATGACCACGGATAAGTCACTTCTTCTTGTGGGCTCGGGGTCCCCGTGTGTTACAGGAGGTGGGATCCAGGAAGGCCTTCCTCATCCTTGGGAACTGACCACATGGTTCCAGCTAAGCACTTTTTGTTTATTTAGTGGAAGAGTTTGAGAAGGATTTCATCCCAGCCAGCCCATTCCCTTCCCTCCTGGCAGGCAGGGGCACTGGGGAGGCCAGCCCTACCAGTTGCAAACACTGGGGATGCTTTCTGTAGAAAGGGCAGAGTGACAATCATGACCACAGTCATGCTAAATAATTACTTACATGGGAAGGCTTCACGAGAGTTGCCTTCCTGCACAGAACTCTGCCAGGAAGATCAAATATGTCTCCCTGATTCAGAAAGTGAGAAGACCAGACAATATTGTAACTAAGTAAAAAGAAGAAGGGGAGGAGAAAGTAGAGGGAGAGAGAAGAGAATAAAACAGAAAGGAAGCAGGGGAGGAGGGGGGAAGGAAGGCAGGAAGGAAAGAAAGGTGAGAAAGAGAAAGGAAGGGTAGAAAGAAGGGAGGGGGAAAGGAGACAGAGAAAGAGAGAGAGATAGAGAGAAAGGAAAACTGTTATTTCTTGGGAGTGTAATTCAGATATATTTCAAACATATATCAAAGTGTCCTTTTCTGTTAATATACCTTCAGGCTATTGGTCCAGCATTTGATCATATATATATATGAGTCTTTTTTGCAGCAATTCAACACCATCAACTAAAAATTATTGCATAAGGGGAAGCTAATTTGGGAGGAGCAATTTTCTCAGAACTGATTGCAGAAACAGCCATACAATTATCTCAACAGAGCACTTAGCACAGTGCTGAAAGGGCTGTGCTTTAAGATTTACCCCCATCTCCTGCGTCATGGCTTAATTTCGTGCATCCAATCACTCTCAGAATGAGAGAGACTGAAAGCTTACCTCCTGGAAACCGCCACCGATAAGGGCATGCCCGGGAGTGGGCGTCTAAATCTCCCTCTCCTGCCTCCATATCCCCCCCTCTCTTTGCAGACCAAGTTCTGAAGCAGGAGCCTCGGTGCTGCAAACCTGACCTCACGCAGCCTGCTCTCATGTCGAAAGATCCCTTGACCAAACTGTGTCACTTTTCTCAGGTCCGGTTATTCAACATTTCTGGTGGAGAATATTTCCAAGTGTGCTTTGTAAAATGCTATACAAATAGAAGAGGTAGCAATTTGGACATGCTCGTCTTTGGCTGAACTTCAGAAATCAGAAGGGTGTGCACACATACATTCCAGGCACTAGAGTTCAGACAAGATAAATGATGTGCATGTTCGGGGCGCCAACTGCTGGGGTTTGAAGTCCAGCCTGTGACACCTTGGGCAAGAGGCTTAATTTCCCAAATTTCCGTTTACTTTTAAGTAACCTGAAAAAATTAACAGTGCTTCCTTCATGGGGTCCATGCAAGGATTGAACTCTGCCATCTGGGTGAAGCGCCCCGCACCCTGCCATGGTTTCTATCCCAGAAATGTTGGCCATTGTTAGCGCTAATACCATTAGGCTCTCCTGACAACAGTCCCGCGAGGTTGGCATCCTCCCCGTTTGCCCAGATGAGGAAAAGGAGGCTCAAAGAGGGGAGCCGGCTGGCGCAGCGTCCCAGCCCTGATAAGGGAGGGCAGGGGCTGAAGCCCAGGCGGCTTCCGAAGCCCACCCTCTCTCCGCGCAGCTTAATGAGGGCTTCGGCTTCACGCTTCTCTCCCCTTGATTAGGTGTTAAATATTTACCATCTCGCCTTTCTCCCTCTCTACCCTCTTTAAAAACGGTTTAATTAAAATCATTCGTTGAGCTCATGATAAAAATATGTAAATGTGATGATTTTTGTGAAATGAATCTATTGTTTCCCTTTCATTCCCGAAGGACTGCGGATAAGAAGGGATAGATAGCTGGGTCTTCCAATGAATTTGAACAAGCATTTGATAATACGCTGTAGAACCGATTTCAAGGTCTGGTGGCCACAGGACCCAGCAATTTATGTATGTGAAGCACAACTGGATTCCTAGGCGTGGGGTGGGGTGCGGGGAGCGCTGCTGCCTCAGTGTTTCCAAAAGAACCAAGCGGACTGCGTGTGGGGAGGCAGAGCCAAGAGGAAACCTATTCTTATTTCTTCCCGTCTGCCTGCAGCCGCCCTCAGTAGAACGCAAAGTGTGCCTTTTGCTTGTTGGGCACTTGCTCTGTGCCACGTGCTGGGGTCTAAGTTCTTGCGTTCAGCACACGCTCACCCACGGAGACTCCACGGGCCAGGCACGGGATAAGGGAGTGCCCCCTTGCGTATGGTTTCAGGAAATCGAGGACTGGTCACCGTCATGTCTACTTTAGAACTGCTGGCCTAGCTCGGGTCAGGGGAAGGACAGTCTCCTACACTAGCACCTTGCACATTTCCCTGCTTCTTGCCAACCATAATAAAATGCACCTCTGAAGTTTACTCCTTGGTCTAACCTGGCTGGATTGGGAGCCTTTTTTTAATGGTCTCCTATATCCGCCCCCTCATTAGATAGGTTAAGTTGCCATAGCAACAACCCTTGCATCTCAATGACTCAGCACAGTGAGGGGTGAGGGGGAGCTCTGCTTGGTGTAGCTATTAGGGGACCAAGACCTTTTGCTCTGTGTGACTCTAGCTTCCTCTGGCTTTCTCAATGAACAAGGATGCTGTAGGGGAGGTTTTATGGGCCAGGAAGTGATGCAAGCTTCTGCTCATGTTCCTTAGCTCAGCCACATGGCTGTGCTGCGAGGGGGGCTGAGGAGTGGAGTCTAGCTCTGGATCCAGAAGGAAGCAGAGTATATGGGATATTAGGGAAGGCCACATCTGTATTTTTTTCTTTCTGTTGGTTCCGTTACAACGAGGTCTTTGAGGGCAGGGACTGGCACCCAGCCACACATGCTATGCTATGCACCTTGCTTGGTTTAGATAAATGGTAACTTCTTCCTGGAAAAAATAGTGAATAAGTAAACAATATATAACCATAATGCAATAGCAAATGAATAAATTTAACTAAGAGCATTAGTAAAACTTTATAAAATGCTTTTCTCCAATTTGGTTCCAACATATACTTTATTCCTCTTTGTTGTGTTGGACAAAGCAGGAAATGGAGTGGAGCGTGACCTGTATGTTTCAGACTCCTCGAACCTTTTGACATTTCTACTGGAATTTCTGCACTCTCACATCCCCTTCTCTGGACAAAAGCTCAGGGGTGCGAGGTTTAGCACCTTGAGGTGGTCTTCGCACCAGGGCCTTATTCCCTGCAACTTCCCTCTTCCTCTCTACGACGCCAGTGTTTTTTTTCCTCAGCCAGTGTCTTAAGTTTGTTCCTGCTGCTATAACAAAGTACCTCGGACTGAGCAACTTATACACGACAGAAATTTATTACTCATAGTTCTGGAGGCTGGGAGGTCCAAGATCAAGGCACTGGCAGATTCTGTGTCTGGTGAGGGGCTCACTGTGTTTCAAAGATCACACCTCTGGCTGTGTCCTCACGTGATGGAAGAGAAAAACAGGCTCCCTCAGGCCTCTTTTATAAGGGCACTAATCCCATTCATGAGAGCTCTACCCTCATGACCTGATCACCTCCCGAAAGCCCCACTTCTTAATACTTTTGCATTAAGAATTAGGTTTTAACATACACATTTCATGGAGACACGAGCATTCAGACCATAGCAACCCATCACAGAGAAAATGGTCTGAAGCTATACCCTGCACCACTTCCTACCAAACAGCCCGTGGCAAGCCCTTCAGCTCAGGCCTCTAAATACCGTCCTGGATACAGAACCAGTCTCGTGCAGTTCCCGGTTAGCACACCCAGAGACCGCTGACCTCACAGGACCTGCGGTGATGGTCAGTATTATTGCCACGTTGGCTGGGCCATGTGTCCAGTCGTTTGGTCAAACATCAGTCTGGATGTTGCTGCGAAGGTATTTTTCAGATGACATTAACATTTAAATCGGTAGACTCTGATGGAATAAAGCAGATTGCCTTCTATACCGTGGGTGAGGTTCATTCTATCTGTTGCAGGTCTTAAGAGAGAGCAAACAGGTGCGCTGAAGAAAGACAGAATTCTGCCTCCAGGAAACTTGAAAATCTTCATTTAAGAATGAAGATTTGTAATAGTTAAATATCTACTTATATTTATTTCATTAATTTATTTACACATACATATTTAGAAAACCTGGTAAAGTACTTACTTCAATACTGTGAATGAAATAAATCTTAAAAAATAAATAAATTAAACATAGACCACTTGGAATTTACCAATCACTTCATCAATTTGCATGTACTTTTTGGTTTTGATTTGTTTTGAATTTCACAAAATCAGGGATTTTTAAAAAGGCATCACATCAATAGTACTTACTTTAGTAATTCAGCTCAGGAATTATATACCCTTGGGAATTCTCAAGGAAAATGAATGTTTTCAGAATCTTGTTTCTCAAGAATTCTCCTCTACTCTCCTTAATTTTGATAAACACAATCTTTTGGATAATGAAAGCAATCATTTAAAAAAAAAAACTTGAGAATTTCAGATTTCTACTTACGTCACCAAAATGATTTTCAGAAATAAATTTTCAAATGTCAAAATCCTTGCAGCTAAAATGCCTCTTAAGCTTCAGGAAATGTGTAGTAACTTTGAGAGATTCCTGACCACACATTTGTTATTTCACAAAAAGCAAAAGAACCACTTTGGAACAGTCAAGCATGATTAGAATATGGGCAAAGGATCTAAAAAATTTCTTTAAACTAATTTTTTGTTCTGCACGAAATAGTGGAGGGGTTCTCCTAGGTCCCTGAGAACCCACAGGGAGAGCAGTTCCTTCTTTCTGAGGGACATTTACAGGGAAAACACACTGTTTTATACGCCAGGGTATAAAAGAGAGGCTGGGGGATTTTCAACCCAGAATGCTGGTGGGTTTGGTGTAGACGAACTGTCCTGGGGGCCACTTCAGAACAATCCTTTCTCCTCTCCACCTACCAACTAAACTCAGCACAGCGGAAATACAGGAATGAATGTTTTACATTCTTCAGATGTGACCTACCCTCGATTGAGTGGTGCCGGCCAATAGAAATATAATTTGAGGCATATACACAATTCTAAGTTGTCACAGCTAAAATTAATTTGGAATAATATAATTGTTCCAAACAATGTATTATCATGCTAACATACAATCACATAAAAGGTATCAGTGAGATATTTCATATTTATTTTTTTCCTGCGGCTAGGGGCTACCATATTAGACAGTGCAGCTTTAGATGTAAGGTGTATATATGTGTGTGCGTGTGTGTGTGTACATATATGTATGTTTATATATTTTTCCTCCTGTACGGAGAAAAGAAAATTCTGAAGTTGCCAAGTGATTGAGTGTATATATTTTTTATTATATATTTTTTTAATTTCAGTATATTATGGGAGTACAAATGTTAAGGTTACGTATATTGCCCATGCCTCCCCTCCTCCCTTGAGTCAGAGCTTCAAGTGTGACCATCCCCCAGACGTTGCACATCTCACTCATTATACTTTTAAAGAGTGAGTTAGGGAAGTGGCACATTAACTTCTAGGCAGTTTTGTTCCGAGCACACTGTTGTGATTGCAGAAGTAGCTGCTTCATCAGTTCAGATCCTGCCTTAGCATCATCCTTGCTAGGCCCAGAGCGAGCTGGTGTTCTGGTTCCCCATTTCCACGAGTTAGATCATTCCTTTTCTGTTGCTGCCCTGGGTTGTGGAGAGCTCATATTTTTTCCAGTCCAAGCGGTTGTGGAATGCTCACTTTTTTGGATACAATGTTAACTAAACTAAAAAAAAAGCACACACACACAGTATAAAAAAGAATATACACCATATGACTCTAACTTCATAACTCACAGATGCATACATAAACACTTAAGAAGAAAAATTCTTGCTGGAAAACACATTTATTGTGGTTATCTTAAAGTTATAAATTACAAGTGATTTTTGTGGAGTGCAATTTCTTTATGTTCCAAGATTTCTATAATGATCATATATTAATTTCTCTCCCTTAATAAGAAAAAAATGTATTTTTAAGTGGCATCTCTAGTTCCCGGGAAAAGTTCACTTTTAATGAAGACCATTTGATTCATCAAATAAAGTTTTCTACCTCCTACACTTAATGAACTATTTTAAGTCTCCTCTTTCCTTAGACTCCCACTGTTCCTATTAATTCTAACACACTATCAACCCTCATTATAACACCCCTGAGGGACTGTAGGAGCAAGTGCATCCTCCGACAGGCACAAAGTGAGGTCGTGAGGAAAGGAAGGAAAATTGGCAACTTTCTCATTTCTCCGTGACTTGACCTAAGTGGTTTTCCCTAAGCAAGTAAGGCTTCTGCGAATGACCGTGTGGATATCATAACAGTCCTAGATGAAGTTGATCTTTTATCCAATAATGATTTCCTGCTTTAGTTACAAATGCCAGTTCATTCCATAGGGAGGAATTTAACTGCTTAGCAAAACCTGGAGCCTCTCTAAGAGGGGAGTGAACCCCAACTGTGTTTCTTCAGTCCTGGGGATTGGGAAAGAAATCACGGAGACACGGATTTGATTCTCTGCTCCTCTCCCTGGGAAACTTTGAGCTACTCACTGAACATCCTGGCGACGTAACAGCCTCATCTGTAAAAGGGAGCTGGAATCTCTCCTCTGAAAGACGTGGTGTGTGTGAAATGGGGCATCGGCTAACTCTCGGTGTTAGTTGAGGGTGCCTTAGAAATGAGGACCTTTGCTCTCCAAATGCCAGTGTGGTTGCTGGCTTCTTTAAGTCTATTAGGAAACCCTTCGCCAAATTCTCCAATCAAAATTAATATGAATTTGCTCGAATTTTAACAAGGTATAAGGGTCTCTCCAAGTCTGCAGGGAGACTGAAGTGGAGTATAAAAGGATTGTGAAGTCAAGAACAATGATAATCATGTTCTTGGGTGCAATGGCCAGGTGTTTGAGATTCGTGGTGGTTTGATTGCTCTGCCTGTGGGTGACCATTTGTGCATGTGTGTATGTTTGTGTGTGTGTGTGTGTGTATGTTTGTGTATGTGTTAGGGTGAATAACTGAGTTGAAAAAAATATATCCCTAAAAGTGATGCCGGCTTTCTTTCTATCAGAATAGTCTGTCAAGTAAGGGTCATGATGCCAGGGGAGACACTGCATTTCAAGTCAGAATGATGTGCTTCAAGGTCTTCCTATACCACGAACAGGCTGGGGGACCTGTGTCGAGCTCCTTCAACTCTCCAAATCTTTCTCTTCTGGGGAGAAAGACTGAGACCCTCTGTCCCACAGGGTTATGACAATGAGAAACGGATAGTGGATGCACTGCAAAATAATGGGTTATGACTACTGCACTCTAGTTAATAGACACACTCTTCCTCTAAGGGATTCAGCAAAAGAAAGCATGTTACCCAAACATTCTTTGAATGCAGACTAGAGTTTAAAAAGTGTTCTTACTATGTTTTCTCATTTATAGTCACAAGTAGAATTGCTCATGGTGATAAAATATGAAACTGTGCACTAGATCAGACTCAAAACCGTAAGAGTCCCAGGGGCTTGTCGCTTGGGTGTGCCCTAACTTCTCCCTGGCAGGTGTGGGGTGAAGGAAACAGCAAGCCCAGATCTGTACTTTCCCTTCCACTTTTGTCTTAGGCACTGGGTCCTCCATCACAGATGCCTAGAGGAAGGTTTATAAGAGAACTGAGAAATTCTTTCTGTGTCTTGAGAAAGTTGTTTTTTTTTTTTTGGTGTGGGGGGGCTTTATAGGCCAACATGAAATAAAAAAAAAAAGTACTTTTATGAAAGCTATCCATCAAATGTCAAGGATAATAATCAATTTTCTGTCACAATGAACTGATAAAAGCTTTCAGTAATAATGTCATGGGGGGAAAAATTTGTGTTGGAACTCGAAACGCACAGCCCTGATATCAAACGAATTCATAAAGGCTCAATGCCGCTGTAGCCCTCGGAGGCATGACAAAATACAATTTCTCATCCACAGGATATGGAATAATTCTCCCCCCCTTTTTTATTTTTACACTGAGAAAAGCAAAAGGAAATCTGAATTTCAAAAAAAAAATATTGCACGATCCCGCTTTTGCAGGTGAACATTAGCGATCATTTTGGCCGCTGATATCAGAAACCGTTCTGGTGATTTCTCTCACATCATGCAAATGGCTGCATAATGCCTGCTCCTCTTGGAATGTACAATCAAATCAGCATTCTAATGCTACAAGCCGGTGATGAGCCTGGGAATAAATATGCAGGAGCGCATAAAAAAAATCAAGGCAATCAAGAGGAGTCAGCGTCCTCGCTCGGACTATAAATCTTTGTCTATTTCAATCGTAGGGCTGGCCGAATCAGTGTAAAATTCCGGCGGGGATGTCATCAATTTCTGTTAACCTCTCTATTCCTCTTTGTGTTGGCTCTGGGGTGATGGATTGATTTTGTCACTTCTGCTCGGTTCACAGTATGTTAACATGGAAGGGTGCAGGCAGGTTATGAGGAAAGGTTATTGCCGTCCCTGCCTCGACCCTCACGTGCGCTCTTCTGTAGGATCCTGGGTACCTTCCTGTCTGGGGAACGTGGTGTCTCCTGGTCCCAGGATGCTCAGCTCAAAGACCACGTGTTGGCTGGTCTAGTGTTGGATCCGAGGTCACTCTCTGGAAGTGAAAACAGGTCTATTGATTCAGCTTCCAGAGGAGCAGCTGGCAGTGTATTAAGACAATGGAAGAAGACAATTAGGAACGCCAGGCTCCCGAGAGCCCTCAGACTCTGAGTCACTGACTGGCTCCGGCTGTAGCAGTGTTTTTCTGTGTCCATGTTCACTTTCCAAACCATACCTGGTTTTCCCCAGCCAGAGCGTTATAGTTCCCTACAACGATTCTAATGGACTACTGAAGGTGTTCATTTCCTCTAGAGGTGCATTTGAACACTGTACAAGACTTGGTCTGCACAAAATATGTGAACATAGCACGCATATGTACTTCTGGGTATTTATCCAAAAAAAGTTGGAATCAGATGCTTGAAGGGATATTAGCACTCCCATGTTCATTTCAGCACTATTTATAAGAGCCAAAATGTAGAAACAAACCAATTGTTTATTGATGGATAAATGGATAAGGAAAATGTGGTATATATGTACAAGGGAATATTATTAAGCCTTAAAAAAGGAAATTCTGCAACATGGAACAACATGGATGAGGCTTAAGGACATGATACTAAGTGACATAAGCCAGTCACAGAAGGACACTTACTACACAATTCCATCTGTATGAGGAACCTAAAATAATCAAATTAATGGACTAAAATTGGGGAATGATGGTTTCTAGGGGCTGGAGACAGGGATGTAGGGAGTTGCTAACCAACAGGATAAAGTTTTAATTAAGCAAGATGAATAAGTTCTAGAGATCCACTGTGCAACATTGTGCCTATAGTTAGCAATGCTGTATTATACACATAAAACTTCATTAAGAGGGTAGATCTCATGTTAAGTGTTCTTAGCAAAATAAAATAAAATTTTAAAAAATAAAAAATGAAAACAAAAAACCCAAAAAACATTGCAGGATGAGTTATTTTTGTTGTTGTTGTCACAGTTATTAACACACAGTTAATATGTTAACCACTATAGTAGAAACTAGCTACATGTGGCTAATTAAATTTTAAATTCATTAAACGTAAATAAAAATTACAACCAGTTCTGTAGTCTCACTAGCCAAATTTCAAGTGCTTATTAGTCACCTGTGGCTGACGGCTTCTGTATCAGACAGCACAGACATTGAACATTTCTATCATCATAGAAAATTCTATAGGACAGAGCTGGCTTAGACTGCCTTAATCTAAATGGGTTTATGCCTTTCAAAGTAGTCACCAGGGGAAGCCAGATACTTATTTCAATAAGTTGCCATTGTTGAAACATGGAAGCTTAGTTATGCAGCTATTAATCAAAGATGAGGCATGCTCATAGGTAATGGCTTGCTTGGAAATTGACTAAAGGAATTCCAAAGAAGTTTCAAGCTTGTTTTGAGTGATGGCAAAGTTATTGAAATGAATATGATAGAAAGAGCCTCTGGGCTGTGCTTCAGACTCATCTGGAATCCAGATACAAATCTGACACTTTCTAGTGCTGAGACTTTGGAAATTTCATTGAACCTCCCTGGGTTTCAACTTTTTCACGCACAACATACGAAATAATCACATCTACTTCGTAAGTTCTTTTTTTCCTGACATTTAAATGAGCTAACATTGTAAAGAAGTCTAAGAGGTGGCATTAGACAGAGCAGGAGCTTAAAACATTTGTTCACATGACCTTAAAAATTCTGCAGGCATAACAAGATCTTCAAAAAGGTCTTTGAAACAGTTAATAGTAAAAAGCATAAGTGAATGGCATTTTCAAAATCACTGGAACATGAGATCAAGCACAAACTACCCACCTTAAGGTAGATGCTGTTATTTATTTATTTTTAAGAGGGGGGTTTGCTAGGGCAGGTAGATGGTCTCCTGGTTCATAGTCACATCTAATCTCATCTGACCACGTAAGCCTTTCTGGACTTCCAGGACCTCCGTTTGCAAGCTTGGCTCTCCATGAAATGGCAAATAAGGCACGACACCAGCAGGACATGTACTGGCAGGCTCTGCCCTCGATACGAGTTGGGGGCCAGGGTGATGCCAGTGAAGGATAATTTCCCAAACCTGGGATCCCACGTGGGCACGTCGATCAGGTTGCCCATAGTCCCATCCCCGCGTATCTTTCACTTCCAATCAGAACTGGGACCCTGTGTGCAAAGGGTGAGAGTCTGAGCCTCTGAGCAAAGCCCTCCTCCTTTATTGAGGGGCCTTAATTTTCCACCCTGGTCTCTGCACTGTGAACCTATTCAAAAGGTCAAGAGCCTTTCCTCACCCTCACCCCAAAAGGCCAGGATATCACTCTGGACCCTAGAATATGGCTGAGGTGGGGGCGCCCTGCAAAGGCTTGAAGGCTGGCAGCCTACCTACCATGTTTCATGTCGTCAGGACACTTCTCCCTCTGGACAGTCTACTCGGGTGGCGTCTCCAGCCTATAGATCTTTGTCTCGCACATGATAAGTGCTGTGTAAATATCTCATAAATGATAAGTAAATGTGAACAAATGTTACATGCTAACATTATCACACAACATAAGATATTTATTACCAATGTCAAGGAGACTGGTTTGCTTAACAAAATAGCAGCATCATTTTATAGCTATATTTAAGACTCATCCATTAATTAATTGACCAATTAATTCACTTACAGGTTGGCATATTACTTTGTTCTAAGATTTAAGGCCAGTAGCAAGATATGGGAATACATACAATTAAAAGAAAATAAATGGAAGAGAAGAAAGGGAAAATCATGTCAGCATTAATGCACATTAGATATAATACATCCTAATAATCAAAGATGAAAAATACTTAGTGAAATTTCATTGAATTTCCACTATGGGTCAAAGTATTTTGCCGTATTATTTCTAACCCTCAAAGCCTACTTATTTTTTAAACCAACCAATGTGCAGAGAAGTTATGCTACTTGTCCAGGGTCACTCAGTGAATGCAAGATTCCAGACATCAGTCCAGGTCTCCTTTCTTACCACATAGGGCATCTACCACTATAAAATCCAGTTTGGTGAACATCAACATGCAGGAGACTGTCCCAACAGCCAAGGCCAGTGAATTCCATGATTTGGACAAGGTATTGTGTTTAAAGATGAACCTAAGCGTATAAAATAAAGATCTGCAAGATAAAACCTTTAGCTGAGATCTACAGTCTGGCACCCACATGATGTGGAGAGCCTTTGGTCTGTCCTGGGAAAACCAGCAGCTGTAGTTTAAAAGCAACTTCACCAGCATCACTTTCCAGGGGAGCTCTATGATGTGGCGAAGCACAAAGCCACTGAACACAGACTTCCTGCAGTGAACTCTCTGCTCTGCACCTGACAAGCTCCACGACCTCGAGCAAGCTGTTTTCAGCCACGAAGGCTGAAACCATCCTCAAAACAGGGATCTTGGTACCTGCCTCACAGGGCTACCGTGGAAGTTAAATCTGATAATCGTGTAAAGCACTTAACACAGTCCCTACTAGGGCTCAGCCTATGTCACCCATTAGCATTCTCACGGTAACCGGTGCTTTCACAGTGCTCTTCCACACGCGTGATTTCACCTCGTCCCGGCCTGCTTGAGCCAGACGTGGTGCTCACAGTACAACCCCATTTTCTTGATGAGGAAGCTTAGCTTCGCAAAGATGATTGACCCACCCTCATGATCCCCAGCCAGGAGGTTGCACGGTCCAGGCGATTGATTGCAAGTCTGCAGTATTTAAAGACAGTTGGCCGAGGGAATTTAGGCCTTAAAGAGAAGGTTTAACACACAAATTTAAGTAAGAGATGGACCTTGCTGTGGAGATCAAATTAAACCAGTGAAAACTCTAGTTTGAGCCACACATGCACACACTCCCCACGCATGGGGTTGGATAATTAGTTTTAAGGATTTAGTATGACTTGACCCCAAGGTGGTGGCAGTGGAAGGGTCTGGGAAAGACCAGGTAGCGGTCAGACGCAAGTGAGAGTCACACCCATGCCAGCGTCTGCTAAATTGTAAGTTCCAAGAGCACAGGGACAGGCCTGTGGTGTCTGCTCTGTTGAAAAATACCTGGTAGAATGCCTGACATGCCATAAGCTTGTGTGATCAGTGGATAGGAGAATAAGGGGAAGATTGGATGGAGAAATTTGTGAAGCCAGAGGGGAAATCACTCCAACTAGTTCAGTGGTTCTCGATAGAATCCTGATAGAATCATTTTGCGAGCTCTTTATAAACTCCGGAGCCTAGATCCCATCACGGACCAGGAGAACCAGAATCTCTGGGCATGGAGCTTGAGCAGGAGCATTTTTAAGAGTTCTCCAAGTGGGTCCATGTTCAGCCAGGATTGAGAACCATTGATCTAATACCACCCTTTAATTTTCAATATGGAAACAGTGGGGATCTGTGAGCTGAAAAGACTTGCCCAAGGATACAGGACATATCAATGGAGTGGCAAGAGTATTTCGTGCCCGTGTTTGTATGTGTGTGTGTGTATGTGTGTGTGTGTGTGTGTACCATGATTTCTCGTGCCGTCATGTCTTTACACATGCATGTGATTCTTTTGCTTTTGAGAGTCATTCTTCATTTGTCCTCTTCCTGTGTCTTCTTCCCCTATAAGCCTCTCTTCTAGGGTTTTCTCCCTTAGAAACCTCCACTGGCATCTTGCATCTGCAGGCTGAGTGACCTCCCTCCACTGTGCTCCCACCAGCCTCTGGGTTTCCCAGAGCCATGGGTCCCACTGCACCGTGCTCATGAATTCCTACTCCTGTCCCCGCCATTGCAGGGTGAGCTCATCAAGGGCAGAGAGGATGTCTCTTTTCGCTACTTGTCTTCAGGGCTTAACACACAGGCTCAACGAATAGATAATGAATAAATGGAGGCCAGTTGTTTTACATATATAAAAGTGATTTGTATGCACATATGCATATTTGTGTAAGTATATATCATTTGTGTAGGACCTAGTTAAGGGATACATATTGAATGTACATATGATTAAATGTAAATGAGATAATTTAATTTAATTTGACAGAATCTATTGAGCACCCATGATATCTAAAGCGGTTTGTAAAAACAGAAGATTAACGATGAGTAGGACACAGTCTCTGACCTCACCAGACCTTGCAGGCTAATGGGTCAGGCTTCCTAATTATAACACAGTGCATTCTTCAGAGGCGCTAGCTCTGATGACACACCAGCAGACCAAGCTCTGAGGGAGCAGAACTGAGCTGGAAACACTCGGCCAAATGAAAC
The DNA here is from genome assembly GCA_008086735.1 of Cheirogaleus medius. NCBI lineage: Eukaryota > Metazoa > Chordata > Mammalia > Primates > Cheirogaleidae > Cheirogaleus > Cheirogaleus medius. The sequence goes on from VBSM01001979.1 coordinate 4,681,013, forward strand.
ATTAGTTCAGGGGTTCTAAGTTTCCTTTAGAGGGGAAGTTATAGGTCTCTTTCAGACCTTGATGGAAGCTACGGATTCTCTTCCCAGAAAATATGCACAAGGCATATCGTTTGTAGACCCACCAAGGATTATTCATGGAAAGCCGGTCCTGGCCACCACTTCAATGTGGTTCAATGCCACCCAGCCTTGAGTTTTATGTGCCATGCACTGAGCCAGGGTTTTTCCCATTCATACAAGTTAGCAATGCAGACACCTCTTGCCTTCACCTTGCAAGGGCTGGGAAGAACAAGAAGGAGGTTCATTCACCGCACAAACACCAGGAAGCCACACACCTGAGTTTCCTCCTGATGTGGCACAGCCTTGGCATTTGATCTGGAGGAGAAAATTCTGGAGCATCACTGACCAGGTCAGAGTTCAGCCACTACACTGTCCACTGAAAGAAGCAAATTCCCATTTTTACAATGGGTACAGTCACTTCCTGATTTGGGATTGGTGAACAAACGTCATTGCCCTCAACATGGACTTTATTTCTCCTGTAACATCCTTCATCAGCTCCTTGGATGAAATAACTTGTGGGAAATTTCTATCAACTACTTTTTCCCGGATATTATTTAATGCAGTGGTTTTCAAATTTTGGGATCTCACTTTACACTCTTAAAAATATTGAGGACCCAGAAAGCTTCGCTCATGTGAGTTTTATCTATTAGTACTTACCATATTAGAAATTAAAACAAATGTTTACAATGTCTATTTATTAATGCATTTAAAAATAATAATAACAAATCCATTACTTGATAATAAAAATTAGATGATTATAATGAAACATAATGAAGTATCCTCCCCCAAATATCACTGAGAACAGTGACATTGTTTTACATTTCTGCAAATCTCTTTCATGCCTAACTTAACAGAAGACAGATGGATTCTCATGTCTGCTTCTGTGTTCAATCTGTCATGATAGGTCATTTTTATTGAGATGTATGAAGAAAATCCAGCTTCACAGAGTTGTGTAGTTGGAAATTGGAGGAGTATTATAAAAGCTTTTTCAGATACTTGGGGATATTATTCTTTGATACTACACCAAAACTCAACAAGTGGTAGTTTCTTAAAGGTTAGTTGTAATGTGAAATCTGAAACCATATCGGTGAGCTTTTCATGCTCTGTTACATTAACATCTCTTGGTCTGTTTTGAACTTTAAATGTAATTAATCATAGACTCATACATGATTTTGTAGCATCATATATTTTTCATTTGGAAAATACACTGCTGGTTCACGAAGTTATGCAGATCTTCCAAATGCTGACACATTTCTTCATGCATTACAAAAAAAAATGCATTCATTAATATCACCCCTGATCTCATGAGAAAAGTCTTTAAAGTATTAGAAAGCTGTCAGGCTCATGATATTATCGTAGACACAAGATTTCCAAAATTCTAATTTTAACTTGAAATCTCTAATTTTATTATTGGCAAAAGTACAATTGGTTGTTTTTCAGGGCTATAAGAACCTGAAACTGTTTGTGTAAAATATTTTTAAGTATTCTCCTTAAAAGAAATGTTCTATTTGATTGATTGAAAGCAATAATTGAAAGTTCATAGCAATGAAAATGGTAGAACTGAGGAAACCAGAGCCGTCTCTGGGCAAAGATCCAGGAGGGTGCACAGCATCCTCCCAGCCCAACTCTGCAGCACTGGACTAGACACAATGAAGTAAAAACTTAAAGCTCACTTTGTTCATTTTCAAAATTTGTGTCTGCCAGACCCCAAGATCTGAATGATGATGGTTTGTCTGTAAGTTGTTGCTTCAAGTAAAAACAGCATTCCAAGAAAAAGGCTCCGGTTTAGCTCATTACTCAAACCACGGGCACCTATTTCCCTGAGACCATCACACTTCCTTATGCAACTGAAGCGCTTTATGTACACCTCCCATCTCGCCAGTCGAATACCACAGTGGCTTTGTGCTAGGAGGAACAATGGCCCCCAACAATGTTTAAGTTCTAATCTCTATAACTTGTGAATGTTACCTTAGGTGGCAAAAGGGACTTGGCCGGTGTGATTAAATTAAGCACCTTGAGATGAGGGGATGATCTCAGATTGCCTCGGTGGACCCAATCTAGCCACATCAGTCCTTATAAATGGAGAAATTTTAAGGGCTGTATTCTGAGCAGGGAGGGAGGTGTGACCACAGAAGAAAGACCCAGAGAGATGCAGTGGTGCTGGCTTTGAAGATGGAAGGCAGCCACCAGCCAAGGAATGCAGGCAGGCTCTGAAGATGGAAAAGGCCGGGAAATAGATTCTTCCCAAGAGCTGCCAGGAAGAGAGGTGGCCCTGTTGACACCTTGATTCAAATCACAAGGTGACACTGTGTCAGATTTCTGACCTGCAGAGCTGGGAGATAAATAAGCATGTTGTTTTAAGCAGCTGTGGTTGTTTGCATGGCAGTGGTAGAAAACAAATACAGACCTGAACCTCTGGGTCAAGATATAACAACATTAATAATTTTTCTGTTTCATCAAAGGTGTTTGTAAGTAACCTGGCAGTGAACACAATGACCCCAATAGAGTCTGGGGCCACTGCCTTGACTAGTGCTAAGACGCCAGGAGTTGTACCCAACAGTGCTTTGTATGATCAGTGCAAATGTCAACACAGTGAAAAGGGCAAATAGCATCTTGGTATGACCATAAAAGTGTTTTTGACCTCATTTTGTGTGTGTGTGTGTGTGTGTTAAAATCACTTACTATGATTATAGCTTTATTAATCCATCCTTCATATTATAATACATTTTTGCTTTCATAATTTTAAGGCTACACTGTTAAGTACATAAATATTCTTGAGTATTTTATCATCTTGGTAAGTGAGTTTTTACCAATAGGAAACCTTTCTCTCCTTGTTTAGTTTATTGTTTGAACTTTATTTCATCTGCTATTAATAGTACTTAATCTTTTTTTTCCTTTTTTTATTTTTAAAACAGGTGTTATTTACAATTGCATATAAAAATGTTTGTATTCTCATATTTTCTTGAAAAAAAAAGTAAGAGTTTGTATTGTATTGACCTCATTTTTAAGAGTAAAATGTCTCAAGGACCTCCAGAATCTGGGGACAACAACTAGAATCACTGATTTATGTTGTACAATCATTTTTCAAAGCATCCTGAAAATTTTACCACTTATCACGTGTTAAATTTGTGAAGTACGTACCCAAGAATTAAACTCAATAGTTATGGGCATCAAACAAACTAAGGCGAGTTGGAAATTTGGGGATCTTGTATTTCATTTTGTGAGAATTCTGTTCATGATATTCAGATAAATGGGCAACTACATGCTGGGAAATGTTCAATGCAACTTTGGATTTTAACACATCAATAACCTTTTGTACATAAGCATTTTCAGTGATTTAATTTTGGTTTCTCTCTATCTAATATATCCCAGCATTTATTGATTTAAGTAAAATGAAGACATAAATACATACATCCTTCCATTTCAATATATATTTCCATCCATTTCAATCAAGTTACTCACTTACTTTCTTTCTCAGAGAATAAAAATGATGATGAAATCAATGAAGTTTTCCCATGTGGGCAAACTTTTTTGGTGAGCAAATTCAAACCCTGCAAACTAGAATACTTGGAGCTAAAAATGTACACTGTGGGCTTTCAGAAACTGAAGGTGTGCATTTAAAAAGTTTTTAAGTATTATTAAGAGACATGTTCTATTTGATTGATTGATTTTCAAAAAAAAAAAAAAAATCTGCCAGTGAACTAATTCAGCAATAGTTGAAAGTTAACAGCAATAAAAACGGTTGGACTGAGGAAACCAGAATCCTCTCTGGACAAAGACCCAAGAGCCCACAGGGCATCCCACCATCTCAACTCTATAGCATTGAACTAGATACAACAAACAGGTCCTTTATTTCTGATTTCCAAAGGAAGGACTGGACGATTTAGCTGAAGGAAAAAAAAAAAAAAAAAAAGCATTTAGTTTGAGATCACACTTAGAAATTCATGACCTTGGTTCCCAGTACTGAATATCTCTAATTGTGGCTCCCTTATGTACATGCAGTTTTTATTAATAACTTAATGTCTTCTAAAGTGGGTGGATCACGAACTCTGACAAGCCACGTGCTTCCTAAGGACTCTCAGGAATGTGTGGCTATGGAGTATGGAGATAGAAATGGAGAAAGTGCTCTACTGTACAGAATAACTGAAGCCCACACGTCCATATACGTCAGAATGCACTGGCGTGGCAGACCTGGTGGTTAGCTATTTATAAACTTGGTGGAAAACAGCTTTGGAATTCACACCCTTCCATACCCCTGGAGGCCTGGACCCTCTTCAGGGCTCCCGCTGAGCCCTTGAGCCCCTTGAGCAAGCAGCTAAAAGGATAGTTCAGGTCCCCACCTCTGCGCTAAGGCCAGAGGCTCATGGGGCTGGCCAAGCCCCACTGACGACATACAACCTGCTCCAAGCAAGGTGTGCTCCATGTGAGGTGGTGACATGGTAGTTTATATTTTTAGAATGTACATATTCTTAAATCCCTCAGTTAGGTGTAGGTTGGAGGGTGCGGGGCTGGAATGTGAGAAGTGTCAGTTCATGTCACTGGGAGGAGGACGGTAGATGGACAGTTGGTGTCCACTTTCACCAGAGAAGGCAACGCAGCACGCGTGTTTATGGGATAGAGCGCTTGTGACCAGCGAGGGACATGTGACACACACATCTTCTTTGGGTGCAGTCAGCCCAGTAAATGTGTTGGAAATCGCGAAGTGTGCACCCCATCATCTGATCCGTGATTTCCTCCTCCTCCTCGTCCTCCTCCTTTGTGGCTTTGAAGACCTTGCCTGGTCCTTGGTGTTCCCTGTGGCTTCCGGCTGGTGCTGACCCTCTGTCTGCAGTGGTGTGCCTGCCACTCCCTGCTAGAGACTTCTGTCTTCTTGAGAGTCTGTGTTCACCAGCTCCTGCCCGCACACAGTATAACGCAACCCTGAGGAGCTTGGGCAGGGCTCTAGGATGGGGTCTGCTCCCTGTCCTCAGGAACTGTCCCTCTCAACGGGCCAGCTGGAGTGTGCACCAGACACTGAGCCACTAGCAGGTAATGACGTTGTTGAGAAGACACATTCTTGGGGATCCGGCATTCCAGGGCATGCTTATGAGAGAAGGGGCCGTTCAGGCTTGGCTTTCATTTCAGTCCAGTGTTCAAGACTTATTTTCAAGTGCTCAGTTGACTATTTGATATGCACAGAAATTTTTCCAAGTCAGCTGTGCATCGAATTCAGGCGACCTCCCTCACTCCACGTGGACGGCAGCCTCTAACCCGGAGCCGGTGCTCTCCTGCCCACAGGGACATGGGGCCACGTATATGATGCTCTTGCCTTTGTCTTCATCCCCCACCTTCCTTCCACCTGGGCCCCCAGTTTTTCTTCCGGTCTCACCCCCTAATACTTGATTGTAGACTTCGCCTTCCCTGGCCTCAGCCCTTGCCACTCTCTAAGGACATTTCTTTTGCTAATCCCGCCTGTGTTCACTCTGAACTGCCTTTGGGCAACACGGTTACCAGCCACCGGCTCTGGAAGCCCAGTCCTCATTTCAACCCCCTCGGGTTACGCAGGGGGAGAACGAGGCTCCATGTGGATGAGACGAGCCTGGCACTGACCGGTGGGCCTGTCTTGTCCAGTGCTGTGCCTCTCTGTTTCTAGAACAATACCCAGCACTGAACGTGGAATAAATAAATGGGAGAAAGTGCGTGGAGATGGGGGAAGCTAGCTAGGAGCTGAAACAAAAGAAAAGTTCATGAGTAGTTGCTCAGTACAGTCCTTAGGTTGACAACTTGGTAACAGCGTGAAAACAAATTAAGCCAAAGAAATCCCTCCCCTGAGAGGCTTCATTACTTTCCCCATCTAGGTGTGGATGCCATTAAGGCAAATTATTGCCTCTCAAATATTTTTAGCTCGATGCCCATTTCCGTCTGCATTTGCCTTAGAGGTACATGTTTTCAACTGAGTAATAGGACATACAAATTAAATGCAATTTCAAATTTAAACCTGTACAAGTGTCACTTACCAAGTCCCCCCCGACAGTCCCACGGGGCTGCCCATAGCACTGTTGGAAAGTATATTACTGTACTTGCTTCCCATTATTTAGTCCGAGAGATTCTTATTAAAATAAAAGCCAGCAATAAGGTTAATATTTTATACACTGTACAACCACAGCGCATGTTTGGGCTCTAAGAAATAGATTTATTTCTCATATCCTTCTTCTCATTTATGTTATTTTTTATTTTATAATGCACCCACTGACATACACATATAAACACCCACCTAGGACATTGCAAGATTAAAAGGCAGCATGTACTGTAAGCATTTTAAAAATTAAAAGGGGTTCTAGAAAAAGGTTGGCATATGCAGAATTCTGGCTGGAGCCTGAGCTCCAAGAACCTGGTACCGTGGCCTGAAACTCAACTGAGGCGCCAGCCAGGTAGCAAGGTGGACTTTCACAGGGCACCTCATCAGCTGACGCTGGTACTGGGGGCTCTACTTTCTCTTGATTGCTTTCCCTGTCACACCTGCGAGTCTGGCCAGTCCCTCCCATGCTGGTCCGGGTGTATAGACTCCAGGTTCACCACCCGCACTACTCGGCACCACTGGGAGGGAGCTGATTTGGTTACTAGACCCCGAGCTCCTTGATGGGAGGGACTATGCTGACTGGTCTTTACTTTCCCAACAATCACACGGTGCCTGGTGCTGCGTAGGCACCACGTGCAGGAGGTCCTGTTGGGGTCAGCTTGGATTTAGAGCTCTCTGCTGCCCCGCACCCTGGCTTTGCCCAGCCACTGATGCTTTGTGTCTCCCCGATGCAAGGGCATTATCCGTGCTTACTGTGGGACATCTGGATACTGACTTCTGTTCTTCTGGTATCTAACTGCTAAGTGCACCTCCTTTTTAATTTTTTTTTCAGCCAAACATAGCAGGAAGACTTTGGTCCCTTAAAAAGTATAGATTTGAATAACTCATGGACACTGCAAGTTGCTTTAGGTAGATCAGTCAACTCCTTCAAACCCGTTTATTTGTCTGGAAAATGAAGGAACTGGGTTAAATAATAGAACTTGTTTATGCTGGTCCTTGGTTCTCTATTTCTGATTTCACAGGAATCTGGATATGTACTATAATTGCAAACACAATTAAAATAGCAATCTTTGTGGAGTTCCTATCCAACACTGCTGGTTATACAATGTGATCTCTCCATACAATATGTGGATGGAGATCTTTAATATTGTAAAATTATTTCCTCGAAAAGAACCTGTTTTCCACCTGAGAAAGACATTGCCACAGTCTTGGAAGGCAAAGCAAATACTCACTGAACGAGGAGGCTCAGAAAATGTTTACAGGGAGCTTGGGAAGCCACTGGGTTCCAGGTTTTTACCAGGCAATGTAGCAAAAGCATAATGATTTAAAAGGAAAAAAAGGAAAGCAACTCATTCATTCAAACATGCTCAGTAAAACCTGGTCTGTGCTGCAGACACCTGTGTCATGAGGCTCAGCCAGAGCATTTAGAAAGCAGGGCAGAGAAAATGAAGTGCAAGCCTGCCTCCAGCCCTGAAGTGAGCATGCATGTGTGGACGGCGTGTTCTTTAAATTTTTTATCTCTGTGCATGCAAGTGTCTATATACTTTGAAAGATGGCAGACACATGATTGGCATTCTGTTGTGCTCATTTTATATTAATAGCATAAGCATTTTCTTTTTTTTTTTGTTTTTTTGA
>VBSM01001979.1:4704142-4754465 GCA_008086735.1 Cheirogaleus medius
GCCTATCTTCCACATACTCTTTTCCAGCTGGGCCTAGGCAGTCTCTGAAATTGGAGGGGGTGGATGGGACGCTGGATTCAGGCTCCAGGCCCAGCTCACGCTCCCTTTCTCATGACAAGTGTGTCCTTTCGTCTTAAGCTTCAGAGAGCTCTCTCTACTCTGGACCATAACTTAAGAGTTATGTCAAAGCCACACCCTTAAGACAGTGGACTTAAAGTTCATCTGTGTTTTCCTCAAGGAGGTTTTCATGGGGCTGACTTGGATTTGTTCATCACCAGGGATGTCGTGTAGCATTGTGACCAAAGTATGGATTTGGAGTCTGACAAACTTGGAGTCCAGTTCCGAACTCGGAAACCGCCACCCATATGACCTTGGAAACATTATCTGACCTCTCTGAGCCTCAGTCGCTTTATCATTAAAATGAGTTTAGTGACTGTTAAGTGAGTGCCTTGGTCTGTACAGGCTGCTGTACCTTAGACAGTACCTTAGACTAGGTGGCTTATAAACAGCAGAAATTTATTTTTCACAGTTCTGGAGTCCGGGAAGTCCAAGGTCAAGGTGCTGGCAGATTTGGTGGCTGGTGAGGGCCTGTTCCGTGGTTCATAGATGGAGCCTTATTGCTGTGTCTTTCCGTGGTCCAAGAGGCATGGCATCTCCCTGGGGCCTCTTTTATAAGGACATTAATCCCACTTATGAGGCCTCCATTCTTACGACATATCGCCTCCCAAAGTCCCCACGGCCTAATGCCATCACCTTGGTGATTAGGTTTCAACATATGAATTTGAGGGGGACACAAACCTGCAGACCACAGCGATGAGATATTGTGTGTAACCCAGATAAATCCCAGGGCCTCACACGGTACTATCCCAACATAGCATCACATTCAAACAAACACATTCCAGCAACCAAAGGGTAGTTGAAAGTACTTCGTATCTTATTTATGCTCTTAAGGAAATGTCAAGGAAAGAAGAAGAGTACATAATTAATCCACATCAAGTGTCTAAAAATTTCACTTTTCCCCTCTCTGTCTCATATACAATCCCCCAATACCTAATTCCCAAAATCTTCACTCTCCTGACTGCAATTCCAAACATAGCCCATGTAGCTTGTCTGTTTTTCTTTCCCCCTCTACCCTCTATTATCTCTGTATTACACAGATTGTTTGGTCTTTCTGGATTTTTCCATCTTCTCTCTTCCTTGCTTAATTCCCAAATTCTTTACAACAGAGGAGAGCCCTTGATCTGACCCAGCATGCAGGGATCTTTCTCCTTCAGAAGATAGAGGAGTTGGTATGACTGTGATTATTCATTTGCCAACAATATTGGTCAAAAAAAATACTAATCTTTGCACATGGCCCACATGACAAATGCCAGTCACAATACCCAGCACATAATGGAAACTCAATACTGTGCAGGCCATTTTTTAAATACAACCTTAGGAAGAGTCGCGAGTATAGTTTTCCGTAGGAGTGTGCCCCATATCCCCAAGTGGAGAGTGAGCTTCTGGAAGTCTAGGACCATGTCTGGTAGCTTATTAAATACTTAGGATCAAGAACTATTTTCTAATGAATGTAGGTCATTCATCTGAAGCCAAGTAGTCACTCACTTAAACAATATAGTGCTCCTATTACATGTCTAGTATCAGTCCAGGCTCTCAGGATTTAATATAAAGGAGACATATTCACTACTTCCAAGAATCTCACGGGCTAATGGAAGGGAGCCATGTGAAAAATATAAGGTAACTGAGTTTGCAGTAGACCCTCGGATCACTTCTGCCAGACTGGTGTGGCCATCCTTCAGCTGCCCAAGTGCTGGCTGCCAACAGCTCACAGCTCAATGCTTCTCCAGGAAAGTAACATGGCCAAGGGCACTACCTTGCCCAGTGATGCCCAGGAAGTACTCTAAGTATATCATCCTTTTCCAACTTTCCGACTATCTTCACTGCAATGCATCTTTCAAAATGAAATGCAATAGCCCTACACAGTGAAGCCTTCCTAGATGTCTCAAGGAGTCGTCCTCTCTCCTCCCTGCCCACTGTACCTTGAGCCATTAGTCAGGACATAGCCTGTAGCCAATGACTGGCTTACAGGGAGCATGAACACTGAGCCCCTGATTTCAAGGCAGGACAGCTCATGTTTCAAAGGTCCCCATGGGATCAGGCTGAGGCTAGACTTTAGCTGAAACTGTGTTTTCTTCCCTGGCACTATCTTGCTGGACATTTTCCTTATTGGATCTGTGCTTTGAGAAGATGATTCCGGCGGCAGTGGGAGGGTGGATCGGCGTGGTGAGCAAGGGAGATCAGACAGTCATCGCGACAGTCAAGACAGGAGCAACTTGGGAGGTAGAGTCGATCACTTGGCAGGATTGGGGTTTTGGAGCTGGGGTTATGGTCAAGGGATTTTTAAAAGAATGGCTCTTCAGCATGAAGAGACCAATTTAGAGGGAGCAACCCGCCAATATTATAGTGAGTGATGCTATTCCGGCATCTGGCATCTTGCAGTGATAAAATATTAAACTTGAACGAGGATTATTCTGTTAGCTATATTGGTAAAGAGACAATTGTAATGAATGGTGCCACCCAAGTAAAACGTACATTATCCTCTTATATGAAAACTCCCTGTAATTTGAGACATCACAGTTGTATTTAAGAGAATGCATCGTTGCAAGTGGTAGTAGGTCAACATTCATTAGCAACCCCGCAATAATAGCCAACAAGTGTGAGGAGGGAGCCTGTGATTGAGGAAAACAATTTCGGTTGGAAAATAGACTCTCATTTCTATCTCTCACAAGGTTATTATAGCAACGAGAAAATGAAAACACTTTTATTTTTCAAATTTATGAAAAAGCCTTCACCACTACTGTCATTCTAGGCAGAAAAACATCTTTAGCCGATGTAGCCTTTTCTTCTCTGAACTTAAATAAAGACAAACAGCTATGAAGCAACAAGGAGAATGGGAGATTTTGATGGTTCCTTTACAAAATGCAAATGAAAACTGAGTTGTTAGAGAAGATCAAATGTTTAATACAGAAATTGAATTAGATTTATATTTGTTCCACTGGGGTGTGTGTGTGTGTGTGTGTGTGTGTGTGTGTATCTGTCTGTGTTGTCTAAACTGGACCCTGGATTGTGTGTGTGTGGTTATCTGAGATTGCTGGAGGATTCAACATACTTCTTTTCTTTTTTTTTAACAGTTAACAATACATTCACATGTTCTGTTTCCTCTATTCTTCATAAGAACCCTGCTGGATAAATATTAAAAAGCTATTTTAAAGAAGAGAAAAGTCAGCGCTGGAAACGTTGGGTGACTTACTCAAGATGACTGAGCTAATAATGCAGCAGAGGTGGGTGGGGGCGCAGAGGAGACAGAGACCTGGAGCCGTTTGGTGCTTCCTAAAAGTCTGCACACACAGTCAGGAGGCGGAGCCGGGATGTTAACCTGGATGTGCTGATTCCCAAGGCTCATCCCTCACTGCCTCCTGATCAACTCGTCCCCTCAACACTAGGATGGGAGGGAGCTTTATAGGCTGGTGCAGCGGTTCCCAAACTTGTCTGCATGCTGAGATCACCAGGGGAGCTTCCGAAAATGCTGGTGTCTGTATCCCACCTCTCCGTCAAGATGGCAAACGAACTGGCCTGGAGTATGACCTTGGATTTGGAAATTTTCAAAGATTCCCAGGTGATTCTAGTGTGCACACAAGCCTGGGATCCACTAAGACAGTATTAATGGTAGAGAACAAGTTCTCTGTAGCCACACAGACCTGGCTTCAAATCCTGGGTATGAGACATACCAGCTCGGTTACCTTGGGCTGGCAAGATGCCTGACCATTGCCTCAGTTTCCCCATAGTACCTACTGCATAGGGCTGTTGTAAAGATAAAATAATTAATAGATATTAAGCACTTGAAGGTGTTTGCCATTACCATTTCTTCAAAACGGCAATAAATAAACTAACCAAAAATAGGCCCCTGACTTCTATGCCTGGGTATCCGGGAAGAAGAATATGCCCAAAGAAGACCACCAATGTAAATAAGGCCGGCGTCAGAACTTGGGGCAGGGAGGACTTCAGTGGAATCTTAAGCCATCAGAGACAGAAATGGGCCTTAGACAGCATGCTCCCTCCTCACCCGCCAGTGGCAGGTTTTACTGGTAATAACGAACAGGCTAAAGGAGTTGTCCAAAGCCACACCATGGTGACAATGCTGTTGGGGTAGGAACTGTGATTTCTCTATCGCTCTCTGGAGCAAGCTCTGCTCTATGGTGGCTGCTCTTGGAGGGCTCTGGGGTCGGGTGGGGCTTACTAGGGTGGGCTGTTGATTCCAATGGTGGAAGCTCGCAGGCTCCTGAACACCCCCTCTGACCTGCAGCGACCCCGAGTTGCACACTCTTAAGGGACAAGCCTCAACTGACCAGCCATGTCTGTACCTGTCATATCCTCTCTGTGTGTCTGTTCAACTTGCCCTGGGTGGTGGGGAGAACTTCTCTTTAGAGTCCCTGAATTGGAATCATCCCAACAGGTTCGATTTGCCTTTCGGCACTGTACAGGGAGGCGTTTGACTTGTGTACGGGAGCAATCAGCTCAGCCCTGCGCCCACGAGGAGTCTGCCGGCGAGGTGCAGCCACACGAACTCCAATCACAGTGGCAGCGCTTGACTCGCTCTTGCTACGTTCATGTTTTCAAAGGCCACTTAACTGGAACACGTCTTTTTCAAGCAAAATCCTTGGGAAAATGTTGGCTTTTGTGTGAGTACGAGGTAGCAGGAGAAAGGTGCTCTTCGGAATGAAACAGACACGGTTTTTATGCTGACGTGGGACTCCCGAGTTACTCAACTCTGCTGTGCCTCAGTTTTCATATCTTTAAAATGGGGATGATGCCTGCCTTGCAGTGAAGCTGTGAGGTCAAATCAGATAATGCACATATCAGATAATTAGTACGAATATCTGTGCCTGGCAGATAACTAGGAAATAGAGTTTCTCGCTGCTCTGATATTTCACGTGGAAGACATTAATTCAATTACTAGAGTGCATCAGAAATTATTTCTAAGGTTTTTCCTGGAAAGTGCCCTGTGGGCTATGAAAGCTTTATCCAGCAGCAGCCCTGCCCTTGAGGAGTTTGTGGTCTAGTTAGGACATTGATAACATTAACAAAACAAATCTAATTTATAAGTCAGATATGGTTACTCAAGCAAGGCAGGGTGTTAGAGTTGGCTATCGATGTAAGACAGGTCAGAAGCTAACAATTTCTAAGCTATCTCAGGCCAGTGGATAAGTTTTAGTTGGCTTCTTTTAATAAAGGAAAAATAAAATATGAAAACAAAGAACAAAAGACATTTGAATTCATTGCCAGGATTTCAAACTTAGATTTCACTTAACAATCTTTATTGCCTGATTATCTTTAAAAGTAAGAAGAAATGAAAACCCTGAGACAGCGGTCCCTGATTTTTAATCCCAGCTGTGGCCTTTAGATGAAGCATGTTCTGTTTAGTTTGCCGCAATCCCCACCACCCCCTACTGTCTCTCCAGCTGGGATGAGCCTTAAAATTTTACCCACATTGTAATTCTAAGCATAGCAGAGTTAAGAAGAAAGTGAAAGGCACCAGGAAAGTGTCTCAAGGAAAATAAGAGAGAGCAAATCATGATATTAACAAAAAAAGACCATTTTTTTTTGCATGAGTGATATACAAACCAACAAAGATTTATGTGTTATAAGAATACAACATAAGCCTTCATTACAAAATAAAATATTGCCAGAACTACACATGTATGAGGGAAAATGCATAAGGAAAAGCACAACTGAAAATTGATGGAAAAATCCATCCTGGCCTAATTTATTGATTGTCATTAGCCCCCTGGCAACTGTTCCTCTCGTATGCATCTTGGCATAGAAACATATGCATGGAATTGAATTCTTACTTTGCCACACTTTTGTTGCAAGATATAAATCTTTCTGCGATTCACTGTTCTTTTGCAAAATGAGGATGGCAGCATTGACCTCCTAGGATCTGGGGGAGGACTAAAGGAACAACACGCAGAAAAATGCCTGAAGATCAATACGTGTTAGTTGAACCTGAATTCAAAGGGGTGGGGGAGGAGTTTTGAGGCCTTGAGTAATTGGGAGACGTCACTGGGAATGTAGGACATCACTGGACTTTCCCAGAGAAAGAGTAAGACGGAAGCAGTGGGATGTCCTAGGTGAACAATGCCAGCTTAGGATGCGGATGGGGACATTGGACATTGAGTTTCCTGACCCTGCGGGGCGGAGGGTCCCTGGTGATGAGGTGAGTCGTCCCACATGGGTGGGATGAGTCTGGTCCCCAAAGGCCTGGCCATAGGGTCTCTCAGCTTCTTCTCTCCTTAGTAGTAGGGTCCAACCCACCATGATTTGTTTATCTCTGTGTGCCAGTCATTGGGCTGGGTCTTGGGAGCAGAGAGATGTCAAAACTTAGATCCTTAGAAGGTATTCTGCCTGAATTCAGACCTCAGCTCTGTCACTTAGAAACTGTGTCACCTGGACACATCCTTACCTACCTCCTCCTCAGACTCCTTACCTGAAAAATGGAAATCGTTGTGGGGGCTGCCACATCCCGTCTTGTGAACCGGGAGTGTTGGGAATGAAACCAGGACTTGACCCATTTGAGCAACTATTTTTTCTAAGGCCGGGACCCTGATCCCAAACTGCTCGTCATCTGGGGTCCAGGGAAGTCACGCCCCAGGCTTGAGTGGAGCAAGTGTGGAGACTGAGATCGTCACCTGGGCTGCAGAAAGGCAGAGCGTAGCATGTCTGGCTCCGTCCGGTGACTCAGGACTTAGAGAAGATGACGGGAGGCTTTGTCAGGGCCTGGAGGGCCAGGAAGCTCTCTGGGAGGAAGAGCAGGCAGCGGGAAGCTCCAGAGTGAGTAGAGCAAGGGAAGAAGAAGACAACTGGTCTGCCCGGGAACCACAGAGAGACCCGTAGACCAGAGCCCGGCAGGGAGCAGGCGGGCTGGATCTGGAAGTTGCCCCATAGGGGCTGAAATGAGAAGGGCCTTGCCTGTCGCATTGAAGAGTCTTTATTTTCTCTTATGGGTGATTGGCGGCCTCTGTGTCACTTAAAATGAGAAGAACAACCCCATTAGGCTTGGGGTAGTATTTTAAAGCATCCACTCTGTCAGGTGGTCAGCAAGCGGGAAGACTAGGGGAGCCCCTCTTTCCGGCAGAGGGCAAAGCAGACGGCATGAGGTTGGGGCTTTCTCTTGCAAAGCGTCTGGCCTTTGCCCCATGCCGGCTGCCCAGATCTATTTAGCATCCTCCGTGCTCTTAATGCTACACCCATTGCACACTATTGCCTCTCAGGGTCGCTTGAGAGCAGCTGTTGTTCCAAGTAAGATTGATCCAAGCGTCCACACGTTTCCATCCTCCCTCCACCACGCCGTGGGGAAAGTGTCGCTTCTGGAAAAGCCAGTGGTGTGGATGTTTAGTTTCCCAGAGGTGAGAGCTGGGCGGGAGAGGATGGGAGAGAAGTGGAAGGTTCATCCCAGGAGCCCCCAGGGATCCCCAAGGCTGGGGATACACTCAGCACTCAGTAAATACTCACTGAACAGATGAACAAATGAATGAACGAACAAATGATCCTCCCTACCTCAATGATACATAATATGTGGAAGAAAAAAGAAAATTAAAAAAAAAATGTATGTCAAGTTGGGTTTTTTTAAAAATTAGTTTTTAAAAAAGTTTTTAAGATTCCTATGTTAACACCTTCTTGACATTAACCGGGGTCCACCCGTTTAACCCGTTTCCCTGTTCACCACGTGTAGCCGTGACTTTGTGTGGCTGTCTGTACCCGCAACTGTATCTCCAGGTGCTTTTCAGGAGATGACATGGGGATTGTTTTCCTCCTCTGAGAGATGGGGAAACTGAGGCTCAGAGACGTGACTGCTGCTCTGTCAGCCACCCTAGGCTGCCCTCGGGGAAGTTCTCACCTGGGTCCCACTCCATGTTCAACTTTGACTGGAGAGAAGAGCCAATCGCGTCCATGCTGGCCCGGGCTGCTGGAAGGCGGGGAAGGCAGTGCAGAGGAGAGAGTCTACCCTGTGCCGTCCACTACAGTTGCTGCTAGCCGAGCCTGCCTCTTGAAACTTAAATTTAAATAAGTTAAAATTAAATAACATGAGAAGCTCCGTTCCTCTGTTGCACTGGCCACATTTCAAGCACTCAATTGCCACATGTGGATGCCAGATTGGACAACGCAGATGCAGAGCGGTTCCATCATCGCAGAAAGCTCAGCTGGACAGCCAGCAGCAGCCAGACTGTGGACCACCGCTGCAGAGCGAGGGCCTGTTCAAACTATGTGGAAAGGAGAGTTTTCACAGCTTTCTTTTATGTACATTGATGTTGAACTAAGAGAGGTTCTCCCATTGTGCCCCAGACACACCGAAGTTCAGCTTTTCTGTGAATCTCTTTTGCATATGCTGGTGATTCTTCAGGGCAGAAATATCTCAACCAGTGTACAAACATTTTCCAGACTCCAACTTTATTCAAGGTCAAACTGATCAGACCACCAAGGGTTCTGCAGCATGTTTCCTCGTGGAAGGCCTTTAATGGAGCTGAACTTTGGTGTTACCACCTCTGCTTGTCCTAGGTGTGTTGAGATGTGGGCTTACCTTTCAGAATTGCCACTGGGGATATTGTCAATTCTGCTCACAACTCCCAGTTCTTTTTCATGAAGACATTCTGCAGAAATGTATTTTAGACTTGAATTCTTCTGAGTGATTTGTCTTATAGTTTTCCTTTCTCTGATCTTATAATTGACTGTGTTTCCTTCTCTGCTTTAGCTGCTGGGAAGCTCAGAGCTACATTTTCAATTCAACTTTAACAATTACAAAGGACTACCTATCATACATTGCTATAAACTATTTCCCCTCTATTATTTCCCCTCTATTTATTTTACTAATCTCCTCTCTGCCTTCTTTCACGTTGAATTCTTTATCCTATTATTCATCTCATTGTATCACAGGGTTGATTCCCTCCCTCCCTTCCTCCCTCCCTCCCTCCCTTCCTTCCTCTCTTTCTCTCTTTCTTTCTTCTTCCTCTCTCTGTCTCTCCTTTTTCTTTCCTCCTTCCCTCCCTCCCTTCCTTCCTTTCTTGTATTCCTGCTTCAACACCTTGAGACGGAGCACACATGAATAAGGCAGAGATGGAGGTGTGGGGTGGGCAATGGCCTAGCTTACCTCTTGAGTTCAGAAGGTCACACCAAATGAAAGCCACTCCTTCAGAATCATGTAGCCTTTGCCCCTGAGGTCGGCCTTGCCACATTGGTGAAGGCGGGAGACTTGTCTGGGCAATGCAGACTTCTGGGTTCCAAGTTGGGATGGCCCCACCTGTCCTGACTCCTGATCATAATCAGGAACATCTCAGATGAGTCACTTGAGCCTTTGGCCTCTCTCCTTGCAGGGAGTGGCTTTCCCAGAACTGCGATGTCCCACCACCCTGACCTCTCCTTGCAGTGAGTGACAGCCCAAATTATGGTTCAGAACATGGTGTCGTTCATCTCTCTGGCCTTCCCCATGTTAGGAGCTGACTTACTCCTTGTATCAATTATTCATTTCCCTGGGGGAGGAGGCTTTTATAAGACCTTGGTCAGCAGAACCGAGCTAGCTGGAGGGTGTGTCCTGCCTGTGGACCGAGCCAGGCAGCTCTGTGCTTCTGGAAAACAGCAAGTCCCAGCCAAATGGAGACGGTGCATTGCAACCGAAATGTGCTTCCATCATGTCTTGTATCAGGATTTGATTTAATTTTTACCTGATGCTTCACCTATTACAATGAGACATAAAAAGGGAATTTGCAGCTGCCTGCTTATCAGAAAAGATCAACTGTTTCTGTAATTAATATGGAAGATAACAATTTAAAATAATGAAACACCCATAATATGCTTAGGGGAAGCAGCTTGTTGCTATAATTAGAACGAGAATCAAATTGTTCTGATGGCAAACACATCATTTATTGAACTGAAGCGACTCTATGGATGGAAGTAAATAGCACAGCATGAAAAAAAAAATAAGTAAGAGACGTTTCATAAAACCGTGGGTCTGAGAAAGATCTCAGAATCATCCAAGAATGGGGCTTAACAGAACCGGACCTTCCTGCGCTGCCGTGTGAGTCTCCACCCGACCTCCCACGTGGTGTTTGCTTAGCGACCTTTCAGCCTGGAGATTTCTCTACAGTACAGCTCTGATTATGCTACACTTCTGCTTAAGCCTCCCCACACACGTTGAATATAATAAGATTCATATCTATAAGCACATGCACACACGCACACACATATTCTATGATACTGATATGGAAATTTCTAGAAAGATGCACAGGAAAGTGCTGTTTTCTCTTCCGTCAAGTTTGGCTGGGAGGTGAGGATTGAGGAGGCACTTTCAATTTATGCATCATTTTGTACTCCCCTGTCTTTAAAAAAATTCCATGAGTATATATTATTTTACCATTAATTTTAAAACTAGTTTCCCCCTTTCCCCCCATGACTCTCCCATTATTTAAAGGTTTGAGTCCAAGTTCCCTGGGTGGCCCTGCCCAGCTGAGCATGGTCAGTGTCACCTCTTGCACCAGCACCAACACTCTGGGCCACAGCCTCCTGGACGGCGCCTGGATTCGTGACCTCCCTGCACTTTTAAGACCTTGTTCCTGCTGTTCTCTTGGCCTGCAATTTCCCCCCCTTCCTCTCTTGCCTAGGGGACTCCAGCTTTTCTGTAAAGGCCTGAGGCCAATGTCACCTTCTCTCAGTAGCTTTCTCAGGCCAACCTTTTCCCCTGGAGGCAAAATTAGCTTCTTTCTCCTCTGAACCCTCAAGATATTTCCCGCGAACATATATCGATGCATTATATTGCACTATATATTTCCCTCGCCCACGTTCCCCACTCTCAGCACTTGTGTGTGTGTGTATATGTGTGTGTGTGTGTTTATGTGCCTGGCACATAGTAGGTATAAATGTTTACTAAGATGGTGTTAGATTAATTTGGGTGAACAAGGACACATTTTGGGTTCATTAGACATGTTAAGATATTTTTAAAGTTTTGTGGTTTGAGTAAAATTTGAAATGCGTCTTGCCAAGTATGTTTCTCCCTATTTTGTAAAGCCCATATGTCTATTAAGGGAGGAAAAGCCATATGGTTCTGATTTCTTTACTCATAGATCAGCATTTCATTTTTTTTTTTTCAGGCTATCTGATGTTCAAGATGCTGCCTGTACTGTGTGCATTGGTCCCTCTTTTTGAATATGTTTTTCTTTGAACTGAAGGAGATCGACTCTCCCCAAAATAGAAACTTAACTCTCAACAGGTTAGATGAAATTTTCAGTCCTCAGCTTGTGAGGCTCTGGAGATGGATCCTCAAATGAAAACACTTTTCTGTCTTTTCTTGCAAAGAAAAAAAAGGTGAAGGTCCTTAAAAAAGATCCTTTGCTCAGGATGAGCTGAAGCTGGTGACAGTTCACGTTGGGTCATATGGGTTTATTTTTGGTGTAACTGAGGTAATCCCTCTGCACTGAGGATATATGAACCAAACAAATTAATGATTAACAGGTGAATAAATGAATGAAAGCAACATAAAGACGGGTTATGCCATGAACACCAGCCTTAAAATTAGAAACCCTGGATTTAATTCCTATTGTTCTTAACTTTGTGCCTTAATAACTGAGTCTTGTGCCATCTCTTTGCCTGTCTGAATATGGTCTCCTCATTAAAGGATGAGGCTAATTATGTTTTGAACGTCTTCAAGTTTTAATGATGATAACATGAAGATCTGTTTGAGCAAGGTTTGCCAAACTTTAGCCACTCATCTAATGCTTTTGCAGTCTTATCACTTGCTTAACATTTTTGCTAAACAAATTTTTCTTTATCTGATAAAGTACATAAACAAATACATTTGCAAAGGGGACGTTATATCTCTGCTGTCCACGAAGAAGTGATATTCCTTACTGTAAAGAAGCTCTGTGCTGTAGAAAACAGAGATACTTGGTTTATGTTCTAAATATTAGTTTGTGGACTACCTACAACCATATCACTCATCACCAGCGGTACCCACGCCCACCTCTGGAAAGCATCTATATAGAGAGTATGTCTGGGAGCATTTTGTACAGTGCATAACTCTATGAGCATTTTAAATAACTATTACTGTTGTTATTGAAAGGGTTCACATAGGGTCTGTCAGAAACTGTGACTAAAACCTCAGCCAAGGCATTGGCATTAAATGGGAGAGAGAAGTAACTGAACTTTTCTGAGCTATAGTGTCCTCATCTGAAAAACAGAAAGAGAGTTGTTTAGAAGCGTGGGCAAACTTTCCGGACCCCTTGCGCTTTTTCGTCTCTAGCCCAGTGGGCTGCTAACACCTGAGTGGAACGTGGAGGCCACTGTGTCGATGTGGCTAATTCTCTGGCCTCTGCCAGCTCCTCATCACGTACTGACATGCGTGCTGCTGGCGGCTCCTCAGATAACTGCGGTATCTCTGTGGGGCAGAGGTCGTGATCGGGAATCCCACTTTAAAAGTGAAGAAATTGAGGCTTCAGAGAGGAGACATACTGTTCTCAGGGCCTCACAGCTCACGAAGGGCTGAACCGGTTCTAGAAGGAGTCAGGGCCTTCTAGCCACTACTGGTCGTGGCTGCTGGTTTTTGTACCACTGAACAGACAACACATATGGCCTAGGGCAGGTCGATGAAAAATGGTGAGAGGTGAGCCTCACTGAGAAGGTTGGATGTGTAAAATCCTCAAAAGATCTCCTTTATCTTCCTGTTTGTTTGAGTGGAGCTCTGAGAGGACCCAGCCCAGAAAACCTATCTGTGACTTAACAGGCTGTCTTTTGAACTTGGGGAAATTTAGCCAATGCTGTATTGAAATAGAACATGTCAAAATGTGGTATATGTATGCCACGGAGTACTATTCAGCTTTAAGAAACAATGGTGATATAACGACGGCGATATATATATATATATATATATATATGAGATACCCATTCTACTAAGTGAAGTATCTCAAGAATGGAAAAACAAGCACCACATGTACTCACCAGCAAATTGGTATTAACGGATCAACACCTAAGTGGACATATAGGAATAACATTTATCAGGTGTTGGTGGGTGGGAGGGGGGAGGAGGGGATGGGTATATACAAACATAATGAGTGAGATGTGCAATGTTTGGGTGATGGTCACGTTTGAAGCTCTGCCTCAAGGAGGGAGGGGGGGCATGGGCAATGTACGTAACCGTAATATTTGTATCCCCACAATATGCTGAAAGAAAGAAAGAAAGAAAGAAAGAAAGAAAGAAAGAAAGAAAGAGAGAGAGAACATGTCAGGTCCTAAGAAAGTTGCAGAAGAAACAGAAATCATTCAATCCCATGTCTTCCTGAAAGAGTTCACAGTCTGGTCGGGAGACAAACTGATCAGAAAATGCACCCAGAACACCCAAGCAAAATAAAACAAAATTAATGTAAAGTCATGGCCAAAATAACGTTATGTGCAATGTACCCTAGGAGAGGAGAAGAGGTACTAGAGCAATTATTCATACTGAAAAGCATGAATGTGTTGCATTTCGAATGGAAGTTGATAGGGTCCAAGCCCCCATACTGTTTTGTTTGACTTTTTTTAAAGCAGTCGTTTATAAAGAAATGTATCTTTTTTTTCCCCTGTTAGTAATACACTGGTCATTTTTTCAACCAAAATCTCTTTCAGAAGATTTTTTAAAACATCTATCTCAGAATGTGACGTGCCCGTGAAGCACGCAGGCTGCAGGTTTGAGGAGGTCCCGAGCATTTTACAGCAGATATTGGAAAAGTCTCAACAATCAGAGCTACTGTGAAACAGAATCTTAAACTTGGCAATGAGAAGCAGAGGAATTCATTTTTAGATTTTAAAAATAAAAATGTCCATCTTCAAGTCAACACATTTCCCTGTTTTGGCATCTTAAACCATCTTAAAACCAAAAAAAAAAAAAAAAAAGCCAGATATTTTTCAGCTTACCTTTGCATCCATAAAATAGCTTTTAAAAAAATTCCACATTACTAAACCCTCGCATGACTTGCATTAAGAGACAAGACTATGACTTTGCAAGCACAGACTTACTAGACTGGCCAGCCATGGGGCGGGGGTCACTCAGCCACGACAGGTCAAAATCCAGGTGAGAGAAGGAAGAGGCCAATCTAAAGAGAAGCCAACAGCTTTGCATATTGCATCAACCCCTGGGAACACAGAGGAGCTGAAGACCCACTGACTTTTGGCCAATAGCTGAGAATGGTTGCCAAGCACCTCTGCAGATGGAAAAGACCATTTTTCAAAGTAGCCTCAGGCAGGCACAGTGGCTCACACCTGTAATCTCAGAACTTTGGGAGGCTGAGGCAGGAGGATTGCTTGAGCCTAGGAATTTGAGACCAGCCTGGGCAACATAAAGAAACCTGTCTCTAACAACAACAACAAAAAAAAAATTAGCTGGGCATGGTGGTGCATGCCTGTAGTCCCAGCAACTCGTGAGGCTGAGGCAGGAGGTTCACTTAAGTCCAGGAATTCTAGGCTGCAGTGAGCTATGATCATGCCACCGCATTCCAGCCTGGGTGACAGAGTGAGACCCTGTCTCTAAAATAAAGAGAGAGAGAGAGAGAGAGAGAGAGAGAGAGAGAAGGAAAGGAGAGAGGAAAGAGAAAGAAAGAAAGAAAGAAAGAAAGAAAGAAAGAAAGAAAGAAAGAAAGAAAGAAAGAAAGAAAGAAAGAAAGAGGGAGGGAGGGAACTTTAATCTTCTAACAAGTAGAAGAACTTGGTCTGGAAGCCAAATTTACCTCTTTGTGCTTGTTTTGGTTTTATTTCCCAAATACTAGCTGTTCTGTTACAGAGCCATGAATGATAGGTTCTACCACCTGAAGTCGGTGAGAGTTCTCTAACCCTCTGTGCCTCAGTTTCCTCATCTATAAAGCAGGGATAGGAATGGCACTTCTTTTACAGAGCTGTGTGAGGATTATTTCCATGAAACATACTTAACCTGATGCCTAACATATTTTAGGGTACTCAAAAAGTCTTACCTATTAATGCTTGTGAATAATGATAAGTTATCAATTTTTGCTAATCCTCACAAAAAAAATTGTGCAAAGTAGGTTGGATTGCATGCATTTTGTGGATGACAATAACTGAGGCTAAAAAAGCTGAGCTAATTATTTCTTGGACATAGCTAGAAACATTGCAGAACTTAAAATTGAAGCAAGATCTATTTGACTCGAAAGTCCAGTCGTACCACCGTCTCACGCTGCTTAAGATGTAAATGATTTTTGGGTCTCTCAGGCTGGTTACAGGATTTTGGATTGAAAGGTGGAAAACTCAATCATTCAACTTGCTGTCTTGACTCTACAAAGCCCATATATCAGATTTGTTTTTCTTTATTTTTTGCTTTTCAGTTTTTTGTTGTTTTTTGCCACTGATTTGACTAAATATCACAGGTAATATGACCGTTTGCAGAAGATGCGCCTTGTGAGGACATCTGAGACTTACCTTCCCCGACAGCAAAATGAGCAGCAGGTAAAATCATTCCCATCTTGTCACAGTCCTGTCCATGGCTGGACTTTGAAGTGTTTCCCCAGTTCTTGGGCTCCCAGCTTGGAGGAATCGCAAGCTTTGGCCCATGCAATGGAAAGAGATGACAGACACTCAGCAAGTATGCGTGAAGAATTTATTGTAAGGAAAGTTTAAGGGTGCAAAGCGAAAGTACCCTTCCTAAGGGGAAATGGGTTTGTGTCTCCCTCAGTGGAGAAGACACTGTCTTCTTCTATGTTCCTCCTTTTGTGTTCTAGCAGTACATGTTGATGTAAAGGTCAGTTATAATTATTATGACTATATGTCATGGGCTATGGGGTCTGGATTTTTCCTGGTATGGACATAACTTAAAGTTTAGGTTCCAGACATTCCTTTCTCCTATACATGTGTTAGGAAAAGTCACCGTTTATGGTGTTTCCTCTATTTTCTGATTGGTGGTCAGTGTTCCATGGGCTAATTACCCCATTCTTTAAGACTGAAATAACTGTTTGCCTTGGTTATTTTTCTGTAACTATATTCTTCTTATTGTTTTTCTGTAACTGTTTCCTCCTTCTTGCTTTTCTGTCTCTAACATTCCATGACCTCTTGTTTTTCTGTCCCTAACGGTCTTACTGGTAAGTGGTGGTGGCAAAAATAAAGTTCTAGTCTGTCCAATTCAAAAAACTCGAGCTCTTTGAAACAACTGGCTTTTTACAGCTTGTTCAAAGTCTCGAAGCAATGGGTCCAGAAATTCTTTTCATTTTCTCTGGAGAGCATATGAGGACTCTGGAAACAGCACTGGCAACATATGAGGAAGCGTGAACTTTCCTAAGTGCTGATGTGCCTCTTGGGCGGTTGGAAATGTCGTCTGTGATGCAGCCGGAGAAGCTGATTCCATCATAAAGTGATAGAGTGTCTTCATCTCCTGTTTTCCCAATCTTTGGGTCTAATTATGGTTGACACTCCCCATATAGTGTGAACTCCTTCGGGACAAAGAGAAGTGTATCTCTATTAAAAGATGAACCAACCAAAGGCAAACTTATTTCGAAAAGCTCTTGAAAATAAAACATAATGAAATGCATTTGGAAAACTGAAAAAAGAAATTGCAAGAATAACTGCATAATCTCACAAAGAGTTCTACTGAACTGCGTATACTGAGTCAAACTCTGAAGCATTGGTTCCTGGGGATTAGCTGTGAGGTACTTTGGAGTCTAAGTATTCATTCCTGTGTTTAAATTATTTGAATTGTGAAAAACTAGGAGAAATAGAAAGATAATTAGGTACCAATGATTCCACCACTCACAGAAAAATAGTTTTACCTTTTGTTTTCTTTTAAACTTTTGTTCCATGTTTTAAAAAATGTATGAGATGACAGTATGTAGATTTATTTGGACCCCAAATTTAATTATTTGGGAAAAAATTGGAAAAATATAGAAAAATCCCAAAAACAACTGTGTTCTGTAAACATTAAGGTATATTTTTTCCAGCCTTTTCTTTTATCATAAAAATGTGTCAAATGATATAGGAATGCCTCCTCTTTTAATAAAGAAAATAAATTAGAAAGGCCTAGATATCTTCATTTTTGTCCTGATGAGACAAGAACCTTTAGTCTTTAGTCTTTATCTGCATCCAGTTTGCTTTTTTAACATTTCTGTAGAGTATTTTATTTTAATCATTAAAGATTTCTTTTGCAGAATCTCTTAATTACTTTTTTTAAACAGGCTTGAACTTGTGATTAAATTATTTTTATGATAGCATAAATAGATTTGAATAATTAAGCTTATTTAATAAAATATAATAAGTTTACATTTAAAAATAAATTGAAATAAATAATTTTAGAAGAAATGTAAAACGTTTTCTGATTGCTCTATTTGGTCTGTTTCTAGTAGCTATCATGTGCTGAGTTTTTATCTTTCTTTTATGATATATTTAATATATTAAGGGAATTTCTATTTTCCTCCCATCACGCTGACATTTGGAAACACTACCAGAAATATGTCAGTGCAATGTAAGGAATCTATCTTTTCTCTCTGGTTTCTTTTAAGACTTTCTCCTTGACTTTGGTGTCAACAATTTTATTATGATGCATTTAGGTACAAATATGTATTATTGTGGTACTCTTTATATAGAGTAAAATGGTCAGATGATAAGTGTTCACTATGATGAAGTCTGACAATTTGTACACCTCTTTGTAACCCCACCTCCACTCCCACCACAAACATATACCCAGTGGAGAACATTTCCATTATCCCAGAAATTTCCCTTTTTCCCAGAGGTACTTTTAATTTTTAAGAATTTTTGATTATTTGTGGACTTTGCATAAATGGAATTGTATGACATATAAGAAAATATACATTTTTTTCACTCAATATTTTTGAGATTCATCTATAGTGTTGTATATACCAGTACTTTCTCCTTTTGTATAATTGAATAGTGTTCCATTATATTATCATATAACAATTTATTGATCTATTTAATAGTTGATTGGTATTTGGGTTGTTTATCGCTTTTGTTTATTATGAATAAGGTTTCTATGGACATTCTTGTCCATTACTATGTAAATATATGGTTTATTTTTCTTGGGTAGATACTTAAGAGTGAATTTTCTGGGTCATAGGATAGGTTTATATTAAATTTTATAAAAAACTGTCGAATAATTATTCAAAGTAATTGTATCATTTTATAAGCCTCCCAGCAATGTTTAATATTTCCAATAACTCTGCATCCTCACAGATATTAGTTATGGTTAGTGGCTTTTATATTAGTTATTCTAGTGGGTATAAAGTGGTACCTCATTGTGGTTTTATATCACATCTCTTGAATGACTAAAAATGTTTAACACGTATCCACAAACGTATTGGTCATTTCAACGCCCTCTTTGTATAGTTTCTGCTCAAGACTGTTGTCCAATTTTTATTGGATTTATTATTAAAATTACTACTACTACTGACTTTTGTATATTCCTTATATATTCCAGACATAAGTCTTTTGTCAGATATATGTACTACAATTATTTTCTCCCACTTTGTGGCTTTCATATTCATTTTCTTAATCTTGTATTTTGATGAAAAAAATGGAAAACTTGATGAAGTTCAATTATAATTTTTTTTCTCTTGTGGTTAGTGCTTCTTATGTCTTTTCTAGCAAACCTTTGCCTAACTCAAAGTCATAACAATATTCCCTGATTTCCTTCTGGAAGTTTTATGCTTCCAGTTTTTCAGTTTAAATCTATAATCCATTGAGAAATAATTATTAAGATTTATTTTATCCCAAAGATGAAACTTTTTAACTAGTTGCAGTCTGTAAACCAGGTAGTGATTATATTTTTCAGGGTAATTTTAGCTATTCTAGATCTTTTGCTTTTACATATAAATATGTATATCAGCCTGTCAATTTCTAAAATACAGAGCCTGCTAATTCTGATTGGAATTATATAGAGTCTGTATCAATTTAGGGACAATTGCCATCTTAATAATATTGAATCTTCCATAAATATGGTATATAGCCCCACTAATTATGTCCTTACTTTTTAGCAATAATTTTTTTTCAGTGTAAAAGTCTCGCACATCTTTTGTTAAACATATTCCTTGTTTGATATTTTATGATACTGTAATGAAAACGTATTTTAAATTCCATTTTCAAATACTTTTTTCTGGTATATAGAAATACAATTAAGTATTGTATATTAACCTTGTATCTCACAACATTAATAAATTTATTATTTCTAGTAATATTTATGAATATACCACAGAATTTTCTATGCAGACATTTATGTTCTCTGTAAATAATAATCATTTTACCTCTGCCTTTCTAATAGTTAAGTCTTTTCTTTCTTTTCCTTTCCTATTGCACAGGTAATGAGAACAGACATTTTTGCCTTGCTCTTGATCTTAGGGAAAAAGTGTTTAATATTTTGTCATCTATTATCATGGTAGCTATGGGTTTTTCCTAAGTAGACTTTATTGGATTAAGGAAAATATTGTTCTGAGAATTTTTACCAGAAATGGATACTGGATTTTATCAAGTACTTTTTCTGTATATATTAAAATAATCTTATGATTTTTTTTCTTCTAATTCATCTATGTGGTGAATTATATTAATTGCTTTTCAAATACAAATAGTCAATATTAACCCAACTGAGGCTAAATCTCACAGTTATGATATATTATCGTGTTATATATTGCTGGATTCAATTTGCTAATATCAAGTTAGGGACTTTTTTGGTCCTGTGTTCATGAAAATATTATCTATAATTTCCTTTGTAAATATGTTATTGTCAAGTTTTGGTATTAGGGTTATTCTGATGTAAACAAGTGGGAAGTGTTTTTTTTTCCCCTATATTTTCTAAAAGAGTATAAAGTCAGTATTTTTTTTTCTTACATTTTTTGGAATTTACCAATAAAGCCCTCAGGGCCTGGAGTTTTCTTTTTAATCAGGTATGGTAGACAGAAGTATGTCCCCATAAAGATGTTTACATCCTAATCCCCAGAACCCGTGAATACATTATGTGGCATGTGAATATATGAACATGTGAGTATATTGAGAGGCAAGAGGGAAGTAAGGTTGCAGATAGAATTAAAGTTGCTTATTCATTGTCCTTGATATACAGATTACCCCCAAGAGCCCAGTGTAATTACAAGAATTCTTTAATATGGAAGAAAAGGCAAAGAGGAGGTCAGTGTCACAAAGATTTAAAAATGCTTTGAGGATGGATAGTGGGGCCATGCCACGGAATTCAGGAGGCCTCCAGAAGTTAGAAAGGGTGAGGAAATAACTTCTTACCTTCAGCCTCCAGAAAGAATGTAGTTCAACTTTTGGGCTTCTGACCTCTATAACTGTAAGATAATACAATTTTATTGTTTTAAGCCATTAACATTTTGTCAGTGCTAACATGTTATAGCAACAATAGGAAACTAATATGGAAGGTGTTAAGATACAAAGTACATTTATTTAGTAGACATAGAGATTTTAGAGATTTTTATGCTTGCTATAAATATAAATCAGAATTCCAGTAGGCTTTTTGCTTTAGAAATTGACACAAATATTTTTTCTTGTAAAAGCTTCTGCAAATAGTGTTTATTAATGCCATGTATTTTTTACATTTTCAATTTCCTTTTTTTACAGACCTTTATATTTATTTACATGTTTACCCTAATGTTCTTCCTTCCTTTCTGAAGATCAAGGATCTCATCTGTTTTGATTTCTCTTCAACCTGATGAACTTGTTCTGGCATTTTTTTCAAAGATCACGTCTACTGAAGAAAAATTCTCTCAGCTTTCATGTCTTTGGAAATATGTGTATTTTGTATTCAGTTTTGAAGTATATTCTTGCTGGATATTAAATTTTAGTGTGATAGATTTGTTTTGTCTTTCAGCATTTTAAAGTATTCCAATGTTTCATGGCTTCCATTGTTTCTGATTATAAGTTAGTCATCATTCTTACATTTGTTCATGTATGTATATGTCCATTTTTACTGCTTGTTTTAAAATTTTTATTTATTTTAAGTTTCTGGCTCTTTGATTATGATGTGCCTAAGTGTGATTTCTCTTGAATGTATCCCTTCAGCATTCTTGGATTTGTTAGTTGATGCTTTCACCAATATTATCCACAATCCCTCTACCTTTTTCTTTTGCTTAATTCTTTCTCTCCTCTTTTTATGGGACTCAAACCAAACTTGTATTAGGTTATTTAATATTTGGTTATTTTGATCGGCCTGCCTTCAAAGTTCATTGATTCTTTTTCTCTGCTATACATAGTCTGTGCTTAATGTTGCCTAACAAATTACACATTTCTGATATTATTCTTTTCATTTAGAGAATTACTATTTGTTTCTTTCCTTCATGGTTTCTGTCTCTCTGTTGAAATTCTACATTTGTTTATGCACATTATACACCATTCCACCAGACTATTTAACATGTTTATAATAGCTATCTTAAATTACTTCTTTTGTAATTCCAGAATCTAAGTCATTCGTAGTATCCTTTAATTTTTCGTTTATTTTCTCAATCACACATCACCTTTTCTTTCTGCTTCTTATTTCTCACAACATTTAATTCTGTGTTGGACACTGTAGAGACTAAATTACTCCCAGAGTGTTCTCCTAGCAGAAAAACATCCCCCTTCTCTCAGACTACCAGTGGCCAGTGTTACACTAACTGAATGTGCGAGAAATGTGGATTGGATTTTGTTATAGACATTTTTGGATTTAATTCATTACTGGCTTTGAGCAGGTTGAGGGCACAATTGAGATTTTACATTTAGCAAGCTGGAAATTTAAAATTTGGCAAGAATTTGGAGATCTTCTTATGCTTATCAGTCCAACTTCCAAGCTGAAGATCTCTTTGCTTTAAACTTTGGCTACTAGCTTTGGGGAACATTATGGAATTATCTTCCCTCCCAGCTTCATCCAAGTTTTCTTTGCATTGGGAGATTTCTCAACTCCTTCATCTTTATCTCCAATCTTCCTAGGGCTGCTGCACTGCCCTTATTAAAATCTCGGGTACCTCTAAGGGTTTTCTCTTAACTCTGTGTTTCTGCCCCTGTCTTCAGAAGCCACTGCCTTACACGAGGGGCAGGCTATGTATTTACTGCAGTTAATTGGTCATGTCTGATAGTCCTTGTTTCCTGAATCTGAGAATTTATGTCTTTCAATAATTGTGGAAATCCTTATGTATTATTGCTTTAAATATTATCATTTTCTTATTTTACATATTCCATTTATTGGAACTTGGATTCGAGTATATTTCCACATATTTTATGCTATTCTTTCTGTCTTTTTTTGCTCATATTTTCAATTTTGTTATCACTGTGCTATATTCTGAATAATTTCCTGAAACCTACCGTCTAGTTCACTGATTCTCTCTTGATTGTATGTAGCATGTTGTCAATTCCTTCCATTAAGTTTTTAACTTCATTGATAGAATTTTTCATTTCTAGAAGTTCTAGTTCGTTTGATTTTAACCCTACCTTTCTCTTTTCCACACCATCTGCTATGGACTAAATTATATCTCCCCTCCCCCATTTCTACATTGAAGGCTTAACTCCCAATGTGATGATGTTTGGAGATGTAGACTTTGGGAGTTAATTAGGTTTAGATAAGGTCATGAGAGTGAAGGCATCATAATGGGATTAGTATCCTTATAAGAAAAGACAACAGAGAGTTGTTTTCTCTTTCTTTCTCTCTTCCATGTGAGAGCACAATGAGGAGGCAGCCATGTATAAGTTGGAGATAAAGCCCTCATTAGACAACAACTATGCTGTCATCTTGATCTTGGAATTCTGTTCTCCGACTATGAAAACAATTTTTTAAAATTTTATAACATATAAATATTATTTAAGCTGCTTAATCTGGTATTTTGTTATGTCATCCCAAGGTAATACAACATCTTATTCTCTTCCTATGTTTTATGAATAGTTTGTTGTTAATGATTTTAATTAATTAAAAGATATCCTTACTTTATCATCTCTATATTCTAGATTTTCTATTATGTAAACATTTAGTTAATTAAATCTAGCCATTTTGCTGTGTTTCTTTTAACTCAAAGTGAATTGTTACTTCATTTATTTTATAGTTTTTGGTTGTGAAGTCTTCTTTAGTGGGATTCATAAAAATGTTGTTCTTTTTTTAATGTTATTGATAGTCGTATAAGGGATTCTTGCTACATTGTATCTTTCATTTTTATGTGCTTCTGTAATGAGAGGAGTTTTAGATTATAAATAGTCTTCTAAATTGCCAGAAATGAAAACTAATACTCATTTAAAAAATGTCTCTATAATTTGATGTCAAAAATGGATATGGAGAGTAATGTAAAAGAAAATTATAGGCTAAAATCACTAATGACTATAATAGCAAAGTCCTAAATAAAATTTTTATAAAGAGAATCCAGTAATATATTAAAAGAATTGCATGTCTTAAAAGGTAGAGTTTACTTAAAGAATGAAAGAATTGGTCAATATTGGAAAATCTGTCCAAATAATTACTATATTAATAGTCCAAGCTATAAAGGTCATATCATTATCTCAATGGATAATGTAATCATTTAACAAAACAAAATATAATCTTGAATAAAATAGAGACAATAGAAACCTTTCTCAATCATAATCATCAGAAATCTCCATCATATCCTTCTTAGTGGTAAAAGTATTACACAGTAGCATTAATTTGCCATTCATATAGTAAAAATGCATTAATCACTTATTATGCAAACATTATTATAGTTATGGCAACATAGCAGAGTAGATGACAAATTCCTAGACGTTGAGGTTAAATAACAAAAGCAGACAAGTTAATTTCATTTTATTAAAAAGCAACAATAGTGCCATAATTTGCAAGTGATGGTCTTAAAGAATCAACTGGCTGACTATTAGTACCAGTAAAGGAGTTCAGCAAAGTGACCCGAATTAGTTTAATAATCAAATGTTATATTTTCCTATAGGTGCATCAATTATCAATTAGGAAAGCTAACCAAAATATTTCTGAGTAGCTATGATATCAATAATGAGTATGGTAACAAACCTAAATAGAAATGTGCTCAATGTTCTTAATGAAATTTATAACATTTTAATAAGGAACATTAAAAATATGAATACATTGAGAAAATACTTATGGTTATGATTGGGAAGAATCAATATAAACATTCTACAAAATTAATCTATTATTTTAATGCAATTCACTCAAACCCAAACAGGATTTTTTGTCCAAGGACTTAAACAAACAAGTTCTAAATTGCCCATTGTGTGTAAAAATTCCAAAACAAATCTGAAAATAAAAAGAAGAAATAATGTGGGTGTGTTTTTTTAGGACACTTTTGAAAAAAAATCTATAAGGTAAATTATATTATAAAGCCAACAAGGAATCCAGAAGCAGACTTACATAGGTAAGAGAATTTAGTTTATCTTAAAAGAATTTCAAATGACTGAGAATAGAATGGACTATTTCTTCCATGATATTGCGTCAATTGGCTATATATTTTAAAAGGAATCCTCAGTCTTGGCCTCAAGCCATTTAGAAAAATACATTTCAGATAAATTAAATTACTCTCATATTCTCATTTATAGTGTGAGGAAATTTAGGTGACTATGTTCCTGATTTAATGTTGATATGTCTTTTTAACAGGACACAAAATCAAAAACTATTAAAGGAAAGATCGATCTACCTAAAAATATCAACATTTTTAAAAAGTTAAAAGGCAAATAATAATCCAGGAGAAAATACCTCCTTACATATGTAAAAAATAAAGATATAATATCAAATATCTAAATATATATATTAAACACATGCTAATAAATAAAGTAATAATAACATAATAAAAAGACAAAATATATGCACTAGCAATGAAGAGTAGAGGAAACACAAAAGACCAGTAAGCATGTGAAAATATGTACTCCTTATAAAATAGCATCAAGCAAATGTAAATTAAGACAACGATGATATATTAGCTTTTACCCATCAGATAGGAAAAAATTACAAAGTTATGAGAATTAAGCAAGGAAATGACATTATGGGGAAACTTTAAACTGCTAGTGGGTTTAGGCAGGAATAGTTGCTGAGCTATCTCAGCGCCTTTAAGAAAGGGCATGTTCCAACTAGGGTTTATCCACATCATAGAATCATACACATCCATTAAAACCAGTGGGGTTTTACTGTGTGCAGAGACTGGGAAAGCACTTTAATATGCATTACTATATGAGAAAAGAAATGTGCAGGTCACTGTGTAACCTATCATACTATTTATGTGAAATCATCACATACATACACACACTGATATATTTCCATAGGCACCATATTACAAGTAAGCAGGTGCACAGGAAAATGTCTAGAAAGAGAAATTTCAAATATAACAGAGATTGACTTGGGGCAGAGATTGACTATTTGCAAAGGATTTTAGTCTTATTTATACTTCTTAATTTTTTTATGCTGAAAATGTTTTCATGAATTACTTGTATTTTATAAAGAACTAGATTATGTAAGGAAGATGAAGAAACAAATCCACTTATTTCAAAAAGTATTATTGCAAAAGTCTTTCTTGCTCATTGTGTCATTCTCATGCCTGACTCATGCTCATAAGTATTATCTCTCATACAAGCAGAGTCTTCCACCTGTGCTGTGCATGCACAAATAAAACTCTTCCAAAGTTCCTATGGAGCTTGCAAAAACCATTTCTCCACCAAAACTTCATATGTTCTCTCGAAGAGGTATATAATGACCCAGAGAATAAGAGTGGTAATTACTTAGTAAATGGTGACTCTAAGGGTGATGATAATAATCTACAGATGAATATTTGTTTTGAGTCAGGTCCAGACTGTATCTACATCCCATATCTAGTGGGCTCCCTCCCTTCCTTGTTTCCTTTCTTCCGTCCCTTCTTCCAGTTTTCTTAGCATCCACTATGTATCAGGCAAAGTGCTGAATCCTGGTAAGATGTAGATGAATAATGGGTGCTCCCTGTCTTCAGTTACTCTCCATCTCTCAGATAACTGTTGTATAGGAGGGATGGTCTTTGTAAAATGAAAGCAAAAGCTTTATGGAAATCTTCTTCAGGTATCTTCTTATAAGGTTATCTACTATAACCTTAGGGGCTAGCACTTGGTCACCTAGCAGACTTCAGCTGCAAGCGAGGCAGGAAAATGCAAATTTTAAGTTTTCTAATTTCTTTGGAAAAGGTCAGTAAACAAAAGGAAAGTGGCAATGAAAGCGGATTGGGAATGTGCATTGAGTGAGACGACACTTGGCAAGCTGTGGGCTTGCAAAGAATAATTATGATAAATACATATATTTTTAAGATATGACCAGAATACCATAGTAACCCCCTCTGAGGTCTCTTACAATAGGTTTCCCAGTTCATGGCAGTGCAATTACAGCAACACAACCATTGAGTTCCTCTTCATCATCATCATCTTCATCGTCATCATCAACACTTTGTGCCTGGAATAGTGGCTAGCACAGTCATACAGCAGGCACTCAATATATGTTGAATGAATGAAGCAAGGTAACATAAATATCATCATCCTCATCATCACAGCTGCCAATTATTTAGTGTCTACTTTATGTCTGACCGTGTAATAGCCCATTTCATATGCACTATTTAATTCAATCTGATGGTTCCTTTTTTGAGGCAGAAATTGAGATTTAGAGAGGTTATACAACTTACTAAGGATCAAGTGGCTACCAAGTTAGAGCCAAAGCTCAATCCCAGTTGTCTCTGTTTTTGTTCTCTTTACCAACATTAACTCCATCCTTGTGGACAACATACCTATATGAATTATTAGTATTTTGTTGGCTGCATTCATTTTTTTGTTGTTGCTGTGGTTCTCAAAAAATCTATTCCTTTAAAAGAAATACAAAAAGGATGGATTTTTTTAAGACAGCAGCCAATGCAATTTTAGTAAATATAATATTTATAGGACTCCACAATTAATTTACAAATTTTTTACATCAAAATTCGCCCTGATGATCTTATTCTTTGGGGACAACAATTGTCTCCTCCGTGATGTTTTCCTACACTAAAGGCAATTATTGTTGCTTCTAGCTGTAATAAAAAAATAACCGAAACAGATAGAAGTGTCTTTGTTGAAATTGAGCTGAAACTCCCACTGTGGAAATAATCAGAAAATTAAAAGCTCTGCAATCTTGCAAATAACATTGCAACTTAATATTATTGGAACATAACATTATTATCTCTTTTTATAGAGAAAACAAACATAAATATATTTTCAAATGACACCATAATATTAGTTTTATTTTATTGGATAGGGTGGGAGGGAAGCAAAGAACAATAAGTTTTTTAGAGTTGAGCAAATGAAACAATGGGGATTTATGAAAAATGATCAACAGCACAAGGCTGTGGATGCTGGAAGTCTCAATCTTAGGCAGAATCTTCCACATACAGTGTGGCCCTGTCCCAACCCCTCCTGTGTGATTTTCTGGGGTGGCTTCAATCAACGGTTTTCCACGGTGGCATCCAGGTACAGGGGCTGCTAACAGCTAGGCATTCAATCATGGGGGTTAAATGAGTTTTTAATTGTTATTGAAAGAGATTAAAGTCAAGGACTTCTGCTTTTCATGTTCTTCCCTTCCTCCCTCCCTTCTACTCTTCCTCCCAGCTTCTTTCCTGACTTTTTTCCTTCCTTTCTGCCTGTCTGCCTGCCTTCTTGTATGTTAGTTTGAGTTCTGAGAGGGGGTAAAACATGATGGCTCATCTCTATAAATAAAATACATCATTTGAACTCAGATAACCAATGAAACAAACATCCACTGAGGACTCATCCTTTGGAAGATACTATACTGGACCCACAGGGTAAAACAGGGACAAGTCTTAATGTCTGGCTTCAAGAAAAGGCCAGTACTTCCTGACTTTGTCCCTGTCCCGTGCAAGGATCTGGAGGCTACAGAAATGAGTGTGCCTTGGAAAAGCTTCACAGGATGCGTGGTCCAAACCCTAGTGGACTGGAGGTCACATTGGGATTTGCAGAAATTAAGAAGTTGGTGTAAGAGACTCTTTAGGAAGTGGCAGAAGAGGTTGTTGATGAATTCCATTTTATACAAGTGGTATGGACATCGGGACATTCTACACGAGCTGCCCCTGAGCAGTTGGGAGGTTGAAAAGTCCTAGGGTTGACATTGTAGCAGTTTTCTTTAATGAAAATATAAATCATAAATTGGTCAGCCATTATTTTCTTAAACAACATGGAGTGAATGTGACTTTTTTTTTTTTTTTCTGCAGAATATCCTGACACTCCTTTACATAATTGGAAATGCTCTTCTGTCTTAAGAGCGGGTAATCAGGGGCGAGAGAGCACAGTTTTAGCACATGGGCTGCTTAGCTGCGATTGAGCAAGCTCTCTCTTTCTTCCCAAGATGCTCAGAAATTAAACTGCATCCCGCTGCTTCCCTGGAAGAACTAACCAGAATGGCTTCTCAGTACTATTTCTGGGTGCAACAACAGCACTTTTGTGGAAAAGTACAATGAAGTCGAAAGAAAACACAGGTTTTTGAGTTTGAATCCCAGAAGTGCAACTTAACTAGGTCTAAAATGACACACAATTATTTTAATTTATTTGCTCTGTGGTTTCTTTAAACTGTAAAATGGGAATGAATTCATGGTTAGGTGAATATGACATAATATAACACATAGTGTCTGGCCCAGGGTTTAGTTTGGAAAACAGGCTAGATACGGCCTTGTCAGATCTGACTTCTCTGTGCTACAATTTGGGTCCAAGCACCATCATTAGTTAAGTATTATTTTCTTTCTCTTAGTTATAATCCTCTGTGCGTATTTCTTTTTCTCCAGAAACCTGTGGTCAAATATCCCTGGGTTCCTCAGGTGGGTTCTACCTGATGTCACCCTATTCTCAACGTATGGCAAAGATGATTTCAGTCATCTGTAGCAAGGCCAAGCGCAGGGCCAGCCCACCAGTGGTTGATTTCTGGGTTCCTTACCTTTGAAACAGGGACAGAAGGAATTTAGAAAGTGTAGGTGGTTCCCTCCTTCATGGAACCTCGCATGGCATGAGAAGCAGGTGATAACACAAGCCTGGAACTTTCAGTTTTCTTTCCTGACTTGGTCTCTGCCCAGATTTGAAACAGATAGGCTGGAAATGGAAGTTATGTGAAGTACTGGCAGCTTCCTTTTGGAATTGCTTTGTTTAAAGAGCCTTTTTATGATCAGATAAGTGGTGTGATACATTTATGTGTGTGTGTGTATATATGTGGGTATATATATATATATATATTATACGTATATTTTTGTGAGAGGTTTGACTATGATTTAAACCTTCCTGAGGAGTAAAATAAGAATCGCTTCTCTTTTATCCAGAGTGCTAAATATTTAAATTGTAAGATAAAGATACACTAAGCTTTTGACTCTCTCAGTCAAGGCATCTTTCTTCAATTTGATCCAATCTACTGCATGCCAAATAAATGCACACTTATTGAGTACCTGCCGTATACGTAGTGCAAGGCCCTGGGGGATATATAAGACTTACTACCCACCCATACCTTCCAAACATGCCTTGAACTTTCCAACTTTTCTCCGTCTTCCTTGTTGTTTCCTACTCAGCCTCCATCATTACCTGAACTGCAGGTCTAGTCTTCTAAATGGCCTCCCTGCTTTGCTTTGTCTTGTCTATCCCCTACCCAACAGACTATAGGATCTTTTTGGAAGGAACATAATTCAGATGTAGAGTAGCCTCCCTCAGTAGCACTGGTCACTCTCTGGCATTATTTATTTGTTCATCATGTGTCTCCCTACCACCATCACCCTTCCCGCATCTACAATAAGTGTCATAGAGAAGATATGGAGTCTGACTTCTTATGGCTCTTTTCCTAGTGCCTAGAATAGCATCAGGCCCCTCAGAGGTGTTCAGTGATATTCGTTAAAGAAATGATGGAATCCCTTCAAGATGTTCACAAGCCAGTGGAATCTAAAATGCTACAACCCACATGACACAAGCAAGATACAGGATTCAAGGAAAGTGCACAATCATAGGACCACTGGGGAAGGGCCAATAGATGGGCAGATGGGTCCTCACAATGTGACGTTACCTTGGTAAAATATTCCGCTGTGTTGTCCTCACAGATCTCATATGTAGGCATGGCTATATCTGCTCTTTCAGGAATAAACTTGCTCTTAACAATGATCCATTAATATAAACCTGAATGGAACCATATCAACTTTAAATGAGAAACGCTGCTTCTAATGAATGGGATTAGGTGATAGCAAATGTGCAAATAGCACATTTTCAACCTCCAGGTAGGCTGCTTGATAGCTAATTTATCCTAAGAAAGTTATGTAGTGAGCCTGGAGTCAGATCATAGGGCTTAGTAGTCAGATTACAGTTTTAATAGAATTGCCAAGTCAGGCCGGGCGCGGTGGCTCACGCCTGTAATCCTAGCACTCTGGGAGGCCGAGGTAGGCGGATCGCTCAAGGTCAGGAGTTCGAAACCAGAGCGAGACCCTATCTCTACTAAAAATAGAAAGAAATTAATCGGCCAACTAAAAATATATAGAAAAAATTAGCCGGGCATGGTGGCGCATGCCTGTAGTCCCAGCTACTCGGGAGGCTGAGGCAGAAGGATCACTTGAGCCCAGGAGTTTGAGGTTGCTGTGAGCTAGGCTGATGCCACGGCACTCTAGCCCAGGGAACAGATTGAGACTCTGTCTCAAAAAAAAAAAAAAAGAATTGCCAAGTCAAAAGCTGGGAAAGTTCCCAGCCACTTAACAGGTGGCATGCAAATGGGTCAAGATAAATGGCACAGGTCACATGCAAAGCCTGTGTCTTTTATCTCTGTATGTTCCCAGCACCCTGCACAGGGACTGGCACCTAATCAATGCTCACCAAATAGTGGACGGCTTAGGTTATTGCTAATGTTCCCATGATGTGGTTCTAGATTATTTCTAAGAGGTCTGCTCTTCTTAAAGCTGATAATGTAAGTAGGTCCTGGTGAGTGTTTCTGTTCTTGGAATAAATGTGAACTGTTATTTATTGCAAAAGATACCAAGACTCATTTTTTAATATATTGCTTAACATAATAATTCCTGGAAACAGCTCCCCTGTGGTGAAATAATGAAAAATAAGTGAAGAGCTGCAAATGTTGCTTCTGAGCAAGAGTTAGTTTAAAGTACTCCTCTCATTAGATTTTCTTCACATGTTGGAGTGATAGAATGTGTTGGTTGGCCTCACATTATAAATTGCAAACCCGACCATCATGGTGCTGCTGAGTGAGCGCCCTGGGCTGTGTGCCTCTGGTGTGTGCAGGTCATGTGATCAGAGCAGGGCATTCTGGGGAGAAACTCATTCTGAAGCAGCCATTTTTCCAGGATCCCAAGTCCCCAGCTCATTAATGAGGCTGTAAAATAGCCTTTAGAGCATGCTCCCATGGAGAGAGGGTAGAATGATCGTGAACAGAGGCAGGGAAGTGGAGGAGTATGAATGGTAGCTTACTGGGTACAAAAATACAATTAGATAGGAAGAATAAGTTCTAGTGTTTGATAGCACAATGGGATGGCTAGAGTTAACAATATATTGTATATTACAGAATAGCTAGATTTGAAATATTCCCAATGCAAAGAAATGATAAATGCTCAAGATGATCTCTATAACTTAAATACCCTGAGTTGATCATTACACATTGTATGCATGTATCAAAATAGCACATGAATCCCATAAGTAATTATTATATATCAATAAAAAAATTTTCAAAATTCCTTCCTATGAAAGTGTAGTAGTTCTAGCAGAATTTTAAAGTAGGAGCCTAACATAGAAGAAAACTTCATCATGGAAAATGTGCACATTGAAAGTAGTTCTTTTACAACAGTTTGCCAAGGTTGCTTAGGTAATAATTACATAGGATGTTTTTACGAAATGAATTTTCTCAGAGAAGCCCAGGGGTAGGAATTAGAACCATCTGGGTTCCACTATGGAC
The DNA here is from genome assembly GCA_008086735.1 of Cheirogaleus medius. Classification (NCBI taxonomy): domain Eukaryota; kingdom Metazoa; phylum Chordata; class Mammalia; order Primates; family Cheirogaleidae; genus Cheirogaleus; species Cheirogaleus medius. The sequence goes on from VBSM01001979.1 coordinate 4,736,088, forward strand.
TAGTTGTTTTGAGCAAGAGAGCTTTTACTGGTTTTCGGAAGCCTCAAACTCTGACCTATAAAGTAGATATGAGTGATACCTGTTCTATTTTGAGGACTAAAAGACACAATAACAAATGTGAAGGTACTTCATAATTTCTGAAAGGCCATACAGATATTATTATTACAAGACAAGTTATACTTGTAAGTTATCAAAATGATTGCTTGTTTTCTGTGGAATATCCTAACACAATTAAATCTTTGCCTTAGAGAAGTAAAATCTGTCACTCTTAGTTGTATGAAACACAAAACCCTCAATTTGCATCAGGAATCACAGACTTGTTAGCATTTATCAAGCCCTAAAAGATCAGAACATCGTTTATTTCACCCTCTTTGTTTTGAAGCCCAGAAAGGATTTACCCAGTGTCAAAGGCCACTGTTCCAGGAGAAGACAAGGTGGGATGGCCTCGAAGAAACAGGTCTATGAGAAAAGAGGGATGGAAAGGATTTGAGCCTGATGCATTTGTGTTAGTGTCTATTCTGGGGCAGAACATTAATTTTGTTAGGACCACCACTTATAAAGCCAGGAAAGCAAGATGGGGGCTGGAGGCCACGTGGGATGGTCGGTAAGGAAGGTGACAAAGGGGACCCAAATGTGGTGTCTCTCTGTGATGTCAGCCCTTCCTGGCCGAAATGGAATTTTTCCAGTGGAAGACTGGATAAGGGTCCATTTCAGTATTTTTGCACAATTTGTGACATAGATCATTGATATCTTTGCATTCTGCCACAAATCTTTGGCCTGATATTATTCAGAAAATTCTGCCATATGTCTTTCCACGAAAGAAACCCAGGCAAGTGGTGTGTTTGCTCAAAATAGGATCCTTCCTGATGGGGCAGAGTCTTGTCCCCCAAAAGGCTGCCGTTCAGAGTGACGTGGAAGTCACTAGCACAGGACTATGACTCCTCATGGTTCAAGGATCCAGTTGCCTTGTTACACAGAATCTTCTTTCAGTTCTGTTTTTCTGCCCTAACTGCAGAGTCCTGTGCTTTGTTTGAACAAGAGTTGGAGAGGAGGGCTGGGCCCACGGCTCTTCAGTTCACTTTGGAGGGGCCGTTTCTGAGCGACCTGGCACACACAATAACCTGTCCTTTGACTGGCCGATGGGCTCCCTGATAAGGCCACCTGATACACCTTAATGGGTGAACACCTCCTCTTAGGGGTATGCACATTCCTCAGATGTCTGGCTCCGACCTGACAGCCTTTTGAACTGCCTATATTCCGAAAGCCCATTACTTGACTTAATAATTTGGGGGAGATTTGAAAGCTTGCTCTTGCCAAGGGTTTTCAGACATTTCTCTAAAGGGGAAGATGTGGTTTGTAAGAAAAGATTTTTGAAAATTATCTCTGTGGATGATCAACCTACTCAGGTCTCTCCTCAACCCTGAGACCTACCCACCCCCTCCTCCAGCATTTTTGCCTCCAAAGAAGGGTCCTAACTAGCTGTCTCCTCTTTGTTGTACCATGACAACTTATCAAATATTTGCTCGAAAGCTTCCCCGCGGTCCTGCAAAACTGTGCTTTCCCCGGGTCCCACGGGCTAGTTGCTGGTCCGGCTGAACAACTTCTGCCTTTGTTGTGGCCTTTCAGCTATTTTTTTTTTTTACCCTGATAATGACCTCCACTTCCTCTGGACTCTTCCATAAGCTTGCATTCTCCCTGACCTCCCGTTTTTCTTACTATTCCTTTTCTCTCTCTGGTCGGGCTCTCCAGCAGCGGAAGCTGGAATGGAGCACGGGTGCAGGTGTCTGTCAAGGATCGATCCCCGTGAGTGGAAGGGGAGGAGGAGAGGCAGCCCAACAGGAAGATGAACTTCCTTGGAGGTACAACAATGGCTCAGGTAACCCCACCCCCACGGTCTCTGGAAGGAGTACTGGACAAGTCACACCTGACAGGGTGTCACCTGTCAAGGTGAAAAGGGCAGATCTTTGTTCCCACCTGGCTCAGTCACAAAGCACAGTAACCCCAGGAAAGATGTAACCTCAGGCAGAGCCGTTCTCTGCAGCGGGGGCAGATCCTGGAGGAGCCGACAGCCAGATGCTGTTTACAGACCAGACTCCCAATACTGGGCGGGCTAGTCTGGGCTTACCGGGGCATCTCGGTGACTCAGCCTGGTGACCCTCACATTTTCCTTCACAGGTTCCTTGCATCAGGTGGTCATAAACACCCCTCAGGATGATGAGAGCAATGAACTCTCTGCCCAGAAGAAAGAATGCCTGAGTGCCCACTGTAAATACGTTGCCAGTGATTTCAAAGGGTTCGTAAATGTTCCAAAAACCACCCAAGGGTCCTTCTAGTAGATAAACCTCATCACAGTTAGCCTGACAGTGAATTTCATCCTTCTCGCGGTATTGAAAGTCACATCCAACTGTATTTCAATGGAAGCTCAACATCAAAATCATTCTGGGTGCTTCCTCCTGCATTCTTTCATTTAATCCTTACCACCCACCTTCGAGTTGGATGTCGTTGGTCCTGTTGACATATTGGGAAACTGAGGTCCTGAGAGGATAAATGATTGGCCTGAGATCACCCTGCTCCTGAGTGGTTGATTCAGGATGTGACAAGAGCTCTGTTTACCTCTGCGAGCTTCCACTCAATCCTCCAGAAGTTCTCAGCTCTGTAGGAGCTTGTCAATTACAAGGGGTGTGGAAGACAAGGAAAGTACACAAAGAAGCACAATGCAAAGACAGAGATAACTGCCACAGTCTATCCAGGAACAAAGCTGGTATGAGAAGGAACATCCCATCAGGTTCATTAAACGTGTGTGATAATTTTCCCCATCACAGTCCATGTGACAATAAAACTCAGATTAGTTTTATTAGTCGGCAGAGATAATTAAATGATCTCTTTGCTTATATGTTGTTGACATTTCCATAGCAGACATTTCTAGACTTCAGGTGGTTAGTTTTAAAAGTATTTATTAGAAATTCATTCAGCCCATACGTTATCCAGAATTATCTTCATATAAGAATAAGTCATATGCTTTACGTGTGTATGCACACATATCTTCCAGGAATTTACAGACTCAAAGGGAAATGTTAATGGAGAACACATTGCGCTGCAAGGCCACAGAGAAGGAGGTGAGTGCTGTTAACTCGGAGGGGACCCCATGTTTTTGTTGGTGTCTCTCCCTATCCCTTGTAGGCTAATTTTAAACAGCTTGAATTATAAATGCATATTATGTTGGTAGCACATGTGCCTGTTATGCATAGAATAATGTCTAGAACTTCATATGTTCTGAATGGCAGTCAACATTTATCCAGTCTATTCAATAAAGTACCTACTATTTGGCCTGAGAATGACTGCAGGGCTAGACCCACAGAGATGCAATGAATAGTCTAAGTGAATTAGTAAATGATTTAGCATAAGAATGAGTGAACAGATTTTTTTTTTGTTTTTAGAGATGGTGTCTTGCTCTGTCACCCAGGCTAGAGTGCAGTGGCACAATCATAGCTCACTGCAGCCTCAAACTCCTGAGCTCAAGTGATCCTCCCGCCTCAGCCTCCCAAGTAGCTGGACTACAGGCACAGGCCACCACTCACAGCTAATTTTTTTTAATTTTTTTTTTTTTGTAGAGCTGGAGGTCCCCTTGGCCTCCCAAACTGCTGGGAGTACAGCTGTGAGCCACCACGCCCTGTTATGAACAGATTTTTATTGTCAAATCCTTGGGCTTTCTCTAAGAGCTCCTCCCCCTAAGTCTCTCTTCTACATTTGTAATTGTTGAAAATCATGCAGATCCATCTAATTGCCTCTCATTAGGTTCTGAACGTGGTACTCTCAATCTGGTGGACTATTGGGAATCGCTCTTGTATGTCCATTTAACCCCTGAAACTCAACATCTGCACAGCTAGGCTTGGTAGCAGCAATTTCATGGTGGTTAAGAGTATGATTTTGAGATCCCAACTGCCTGGGTTTGCATCCTGGCTTCTGCCACTTACTTGCTGTTGAAACCTTGGATGACTTATTTAACTCCTCCATTACCAGGAGGGTTTTCTCTTTTTTTTCACATGTGAGTTCCATGTAAAAAGCCCCTGGCATACATTAAGGCTCAGGCTATGTTATTAATAGCTCTCATCATCCTGATCAACTCAAATTTTTGTTGTAAGTCCCCTGAGACCATCCTTATCTGCTCTGTACCCAATTGCACCCATCATCATGGATTCCCCAGCCTCCCCCCAAACCTGCATTCAAAGTCACCTCACAGACATCTCTGAGATCCACCCCTGCTCCCTCCTCCCCCCAACCAGTGCTCTGTCCTGGGATTCCCCCTTTACTGGAGTGTGCCCCCAGCGGCCAGGCCAGACTTGCTTTCCTGGAGCCCAGGCCACACACGATATGTAAACTGTGGGTTCGGTAATGCCAACCTCCTTGCTTCAGTGGCTCTCGAGACCCTCAGATTCAAGTTCAAACTCCTTAGCATAGTGTCATCCTATATCCTCGGGCATCAAGGCTTCCCTTCCAGGACTCCTCTGCTTGTTTCCCTTCTGGTGCTCCAACCTCCAACTATTCTGAAACTTTGTTTCCCAAGTGTGTCTGTATTTTCCTTTTCCTGTTGGCCCTTCCATATGCATCCCTTCCTCCCTCTCTAGGACACCCTGCAGTAGCCCCTGCTCAACTCCCTTGCATGCTGCCTTTCTCTGGAAACCCCCTCCAAGTAGTTGGGTGGCTCTCTGTGTCCCACTGCTGCATTTGGGTAGAGATCTGAAGACCTCACACGAGGGGAGAAGGAACACGGACACATGGGACTTGTCCGTGCCCAGGCAGAACAGGGAGGATACAGGCTCATGTGCGTGGGAACTCCCAGACACCTGTGCAGCTCACCTGGACTTAACCTTCCAGAGGCCTGGGCTTGGCCACCTGCTCCAGGGCCTTGACGCCAGACCCACTCCAGCCTCTCTGCCAGGGAAGGGCCTCGTGGGTCTCCTTCTTTCCCAGTTGCCCCAGAATGGAGCCCAGGATTTTATAAAGTTCTAGGGATCACTGGCCCCACTAGAGGAAGTAAAACCTGAATCTTCCCAGACCCTGGGAGAGAGGATGGGTTCCATGCAGGACTCCAGGACCTAGCAGCTCTGACACCAGTCTCCTGGGCTGTTCTTGTAGGACTTCCTCTTCATCCCCCCACCTCTCTGAGAGCTTTACAGATGCATGTATCCGAAAACACACGGGAACTTGACCCTCTATGCAGCAGAGTGCAGGGGCTGTGGGATCCAGGACCCTACACGTAGTCCTGTTCTTCAGGGCAGGAGGGTCCCTGGTGGATGTGATGGTCAGACCACCTGGGTTCCCCTTCTCAGCTCTGGGCCTCCCGGACCTGACTTCCCTGTGTCTCAGTTTCCCCACCTTTGAAGTGGGGATAGCAGTGGTGCTGATCTATAATTGCAGTGGGGGTAAGCGCGTCAGACAGTGGCGTGCTCAGAAGCAGGGAGCGAGCCCTGCCGACTGAGGCTCCTGCTCTCCGGCTGGAGAGAGGAACTCCACACAGAGAGGCATTAGGAAATCGGTTGGTGGGGTGCTTTGGGGTGGGATGTTTGTTTGAAATCTGACCTTGTCATTTAAAGGGGATGAGGGCCACCCTCATCTCCACCTCTAGAACGTGGGTGATGCAACTGAGAGAGATTTTGGAGTTGTTAGGAGGTTTAGAAATGTGGAAACAGCCCAAGTGCCCATCAATCCATGAGTGGATTAATAAAATGTGATATAGGCACACCATAGAGTGCTACTCAGCTGTAAAGGAAAAATGGGGAGCTCATACCTCTCGTATTAACCTGGATGGAACTGGGGACCATTCTTCTAAGTGAAGTATCACAAGAACGGAAAAACAAACATGACACGTACTCATCATTAAATTAGACCTAATCGATCAACACTTATGTGCATGTATGAAAATAACGTTCATCGGAGATCAAGCAGGTGGGAGGGGGAGGAAGGAATGGGTAAATCCACACCTAATGGGTACAATGCACACTATCTGAGGAATCAGCACTCTTATAACTTTGACTCAGAAGGTACAAAAGCAATTTATGTAATCAAAATGTTTGTACCCCTGTAATATTCTGAAATTTTAAAAAAAAGAAATTACAAAATATAAAAAAAAGATTCTGAGAAACATAATCTCCATGAAATTGCCTTAACAGTGGTTAACTTAGGATACCAAATGTCTGATTAAGATGCATTAGAAATCTTAAGAAACAATAATGTTACATGTGGGATAATCAGAACGATAGCTATTACAATAAAGACATTAGGAAAGTGAAAAAAAAAATAATGTATGTAAGTTGGTGCAAAACACCTTCCCCACCTGTGTGAAGCTTCTTGCCCCTGAGTTCCTGTAAAGATCGAACAGCGTGACCATATGCACGTTCCTTCAGGGAGTGAAGAGATAAGAACTGGGCCACTCATACAGCCTGGGAGAGGGCGGCTGGACAAGGAAGAAATGACACAACTCCATCGGAGACTTACACGGAGCTGGACTGGCTTGGGGCAGAGAGGGGCCCTTGAGCAAACCCCATGCGGGCACAGGGACAAAGATTTGGGAGCTCTGTGGCGGGAGTGATGGAAGGTGGGAGCCAGGAGTTCAGGGAGCTGACGGAGCCTGCAGTGGCCAGGAGGCTCCCCTGTGGGGGCCCCTTCCCAGCAGCAAGACCAGAGACTTGGGCCTGGCATGGGGCCGGCAGAGACGGGCAGGAGGCGGCGCCTGGCACCTTCTCCGTTCCCGAAGGCACGCCAAGCCGAGAGAGAGTGGATTAGGAGGATTTAAAGTACAAAAAGTAAAACAAGCTATTTTTTTTTTTAGACAGTCATTCTCAAAGACAGTAAGTGGAATTTGTGTCACGTTAAATAAGGGATGTGTCAGCAGGAAAAATGAAGAGGAAAAAGAAAGATCCTCTGTGCTTCTTGTCCGGGTGCAGCAAGACGACAAGCCGGTGCCAGACGCAGCCACGCCCGGCCCTCTCTTGGCCCCACACTTCTTCCGTGATTCACCCCGCACCCCTCGGGCCGCCTGAAGTCCTTTATTCTCATCCTCAGGAGTCCTTCAGTTTCTTCCTCCTCCAGAGGAAGCCAGCAGTTCCCTGCCCGTGGTTTCTCCCTGTGATCACAAACGTGGGTGATTCAACCAAAGTCCACCGAGCGTCTACTTAAAGGTCAAGAGGAAAGTGCAAAACTCCGCACAAAGGCGAATCGCTGGTTTTCTTCTGAATGGAGTCTCACGTCTCAGATAGAAGAGACTCTCAGAAAGCAAGGGGGAAAGCAGTGGAATATAAAAATAACAATAGCAAGTGAAGTTAGTGCAGCACTTCCTTATAAGGAGCGTGTGCACGCATAGCCGCATTTAGCAAAGAAATCCTATAAATGGGAAATGCGTGCTGATGGGGCCCGTTGCAGGCAGGCGGCGGACAAGCTTTACAGAAGTGATGGGTATTAACCAGTCACACAACATTTCAATGGTGGAGAAGCGACTGGGCTGTGGTCACAGAGGGCAAAAGTCATCTTCAGGGGTGTTGCTGATCATGCAGGGAAATGGTGAAAGGATCGGAAGGAATACAAGAGGAATACAATACTTCTACTATTGCTACTCTTAATCTCTAAATTCACATCTTTGGACAAAATCTAAAGCAAATCAGTACTTCCAATCTCCCCCCAAACAAGGCAAAGACTTTCAAGTCCTTCAATTCACTCTGAATTCCACTCGTGCCTCTAAACCACCAACTACCACCTAATATTTGAGTTCCAACTTGTTTTTAGACACAAAAGATGAACAGTAATAAAATAATACGGATGCTTATTATATGAAGTCAATTCTGATTTGGCATTCCCACCATTCCTGATCCATGTGTTGCCTCTGAATTGCGTCTCAATTTTCACTTCTTCCGGAGTGTCTTTCTTCCTGAAGTTTCTCCTGTAGTGGCTCTTTCAGTGAAGATCTGTGTGTAGATTTCCTTAGTTTTTGGAAATTTGAAAATCTGTTTTTGGAGTCTGTTCATAAAGGTAATGTCAACTATGAGTAATAGAGGATCCCTCAAAACAACGGCTTCAACCAATCAGAGTTTTCTTGTTCTCCTTTGATAGCAAAAGCAGAACCAGGTAGACAATGGGTTGGATGGTGACTCCACAGTGTACACAGGGACGTGGCTTCCTGCTGTTTCCTTTTCTTCTGGGTCATTTCATGTTTACAGTTTGGTGGCTGGAGTTCCAGACTTTTCTTAAGTTCCAGGCAAAATCAATGGGAAAAGTAGGAAGCATATTTACATATCTGTTGACTCAGACTCTAGTAAAAAAAATTTATTTGTGCCTTCCTGGCTACTGTGTTCATTTCTACATAAACTTAAGTCAGCAATTTTGAATTTCAGTTCAAAAATTTAGGATACTTCAAAATTGCTTTTCCATAACTCTGTGTTGTCTCCACCTGGATTTTCTAACAGAGACGTTTGAGCTTCTGTGTCTTTAAACTTATCTTTCACATTTTCCATCTTTCTATCCTCTGACACACATACGTTCACATTTCTCTATCCTCAATTTGCCAATTCTCTCATTTTCTGTGCTGAGCCCACTGTTTTACTCAGTTTTTGAAATTAAAAATAAATGTTTTCAATGATTATATTTTCGTATCTAAGCTTTCTGATTGTTTTTTCTATGTACTTTCCTTTGTTATTTTCTTGCTTTATGTATAATGCTCCTTAAGATTTTTGAATATATTAAATATTTTATTATAAGTAGCTTTCAGATGACCCTGTTTTGTATGGTTCCATGGGTCTAAGTTTTCCATTTTTAGACCTGTAGACTATCATTTGTGGTAGTGTATGTTTGCAGTTCTCATGTTCAAGGTCATTTCCCATGCACATCACCTTCAGTGGACATTCTCTTCCCTACATGGCCTTAAAGCATGAAGTTGTCCTTTTGGGAAATTTTGAGTTTGTCCCTGCCTAGATTACGAAGAGTTCACTGGCCATGAATCAATTTTTGGGGGCAGGAGGTGTTGAGTTGGTGTTTTCATATTTCATGGGTTGCTCTATTTGAATTCTGTAGCAACTATTGTATACATTTGGGGTTCTCATCTTTTTCATCATGGCTTTGGATAAATAGCGAGCTTTTGGACGGTGGGTTAAGATATTCTAGTCCCAGTTCACAGGAGGGGTGATGTGTGACTGACTCCTTGCTTAATGCTTATTGTCCTTGTCCTCTACCTGCTGCTCCTGGGCTTGTGCCCTAGACCCTCATATCTGGAGGTGGAGGAGTGCTTTCCATAATCCAGCTTGTTTGGTTCAGATTACCCCATTTGGACCACACACTCAGAACCTTGTGCTTCTTTGCCATTACTGGCTCCTGCATATTTTTTTTCTTGCTTCAGAGCTTAGCTAAATATTTATTTGATAATTTATATATGTCCTCTAACAAGTCCATGTGTTCGGAGTAAGAAGGATGATATTAATGTGTGCTTCATAATTCATCTTGCTCTAAAACCAGAGCCTATAGTCAACCGGGGGTGGGGAGTAGAGTTTGTGCAAGGGGTGAGTAGACTGAGAAAGGCCAGAATGGGGAGGGGGGATGGGGAGAAGGAGGTATCTGGCAGTGGGGGCGTGCAGCTTTGAGCAGGGCACCATTTCGTGAAGCATCCAGGGTGTGACCTGGGGTGCCCCACATGCATTTTCTCGCAAACCCTCGCAATGACTCTGAAAGAGTTTGTTTAGCTCACCTTTCCAGACGAGGAACAGTCCCAGAGGAGGGCTGCCGTGTATTTAGAGGAGGGGGCACGCCTGTGGGCACATCCTTTGAATTTCCTGACGCCAGTGCCACCTTTGCAGGGGTGTGTTCATGGCCTTCCTGGGTCACTGTGGAGCAAGAGAGATTTGCTGTGCTCCTCTCAGTGTGAAACTTGGTGCCAAGGTAGACGCGTGTCTCCATGGAGGGCACGTCACCCCCGCGGTGACCCTTCTGCCATCTCCGTTCTCACTGGCATGCGGACCACTTGTTCCTGCCAGAGGAGTCGGTTGTGATGAGAACCTTAATTTTTTGCGTGGACATATGTCCATGTCATTTGTAAAGAACAACACCATACCTAACACACGTCCTCACGCAGAAACAGGGGACCGCACTCCCTTCCAGCACACACCATGGAGCAGAGGCGAAAACAGAGAGTGAGCCATTATATGAGATGACTCCTGAAACCACATCACACGGTCCCCGTGCCATGGGCAGGTCACTGTGAATGATGGCTGTTTGTGTGGTTACCATCCTCATCCCCTATGTTCAAATAGCCCTCCGCCGCCTGAAGAACATCCTTTCATGTTCTTTCATTCACATCCTTTAATTCGCTTAATCCACAAAAAGTGCTGCAGGGAAGAGACAATGAATCTCTGAGTAGAGAAAAGGAAACTGAGGCTTTGAGAAGGGATGGAACAGAATGTACCCAGGGCAAAAACGCCGGCAAGAAGCAAAGACAGGATTTGGCCCCAGGAACCGCCAGCAGGAACCAACAGCTGGTCCCGAGCTCACGAGTCCTTGTGTCCAGCAGCCCTGCTGCCCCTCACTGGTGCGTGATCTCAGGGGCAACGTCCGTGCACACTGAGACTCACGCTCGGCTTCATGAACGAGGTTTGAGGCACGTGATACAGGAGAAATATGGAGTGATTCATTTACATATAACATGCAAAAACAGGCTAACTTAAACTAGGCAACTAAGACAGCATTCTCCTCTAAGCCTGGAAAATGGCCCTCGATTTAGGAAGTTCCCGTGTTGTGTCTGAGGTTTGTTTTGCTTCCTCCACAAACCAAAGCCACAGTATTCAAAGGAGGCTTATATTGATAACTTTTAGTATTAAAAAAATAATTATCTGTGTATGTGTGGGTGTGCACAGGGGGATATAGTTTCCACTGAGTGGGGCACAGCGTTTGCTCCGTATTTTGAGCATTAAATATCAGTGGACTCTGTTATATCCATGTATTAGTTACCATGTTATGAAGCATCCATTAAGTGCCACCCGCTGCTCACAGCACATTTCATACAATGTTTCCCATAAAGTCAGCATCTAGGAAGAGGTACAGTGTAACATGTTGTACATCGTTCATGTCACCATTCACCCTCAATTTTATTGGTTTTTCTATTAAAATATCTTTAACATAGGCGTTTTTTTTTTCTTTCACAATTTGATTTGAGGCTTCAGGGAGTTGGAAGTACTGACTACTGTTTTACTAATACCATGCCTTCTAACCTGAGGATGTGGGGCAGGAAAAAGTAACCACTGCTCTGTGTGGCCCTGGCCATGAGGGTTGCAGAGACAGCCCAGGGCTCAGGAGCACACCAGGGGACCTGCCTTACGTCAAGCCGGAAGGACTTCCCAGCTGTGTGGCTCTGTCAATGCTCCGGGGCTTCTGTGAACATCGAGTCCTCATTGACTAGCTTCCTGCTATAACCTGATCTATGAGCTCCTAAAAAACGCTTACATTAAGGCCAGGTGCCATGGCTCACACCTGTAATCCTAGCACTCTGGTAGGGTGAGGAGGGAGAATTCCTTGAGCTCGGGAGTTCGAGACCAGCCTGAGCAAGAGCAACACCCATCTCTATTAAAAACGGGAAAAAAATTAGCCGGGCATGGTGGCGCATGCCTATAGTCCCAGCTACTTGGGAGGCTGAGGCAGGAAGATCCCCTGAGCCCAGGAGTTTAAGGTTGTTGTGAGCTATGATGACACCACTGCACTCCAGCCAGGCTGACAGAGTGAGACTGTCTCAAAAAAAAAGTAAAATAACATAAAAACACTTGCATTCTACAAAATCGCACACTAAAAATAACAAGGCCTATGGCAGAAATAGCATGAAGAGCTAACAACTCAAAAGGTAGATAAGTTTGCCATCAGACCCCTAAAAAGATGAATAAAAATGCTAGCACCGTTTTTTTAAAAAGCGTGTTAAATTTTAACAGATAAAAACATTCTACAATAACTATAGTTCTTTTCCTGTAACACACGGAGAAAGTTCCTGATGGAAGGGATTCTAAGGAATGGCTAAGGCTGCTGTGTTGAGACTAGGGCAAAATGTATCAAGACTGGGAATAGCTGGGAAATAAGCACTTCCAGGAAAGAGCATGTGGGGAAACTGAGTCAAGCCAAAGACTAGTGGGAGAAGAGGCAATGAGACAGGACTATTTTCTTCCCCAACTGGCTGTGCTCCACTGGGCTAGTGCACTTTTAAGTTTAGCTGCTGTTTTGCTCATTGTGCAAAATACAGAGAAAATAAAATCTCATACGCAACCAATCCTTGTGCATCACGCGGTTTCCCTATTTACCTGAGTGTGAGCTTATTCCTGCCTCATAGCAAAACAAACAGTCATATATCCTAAAGAGGTTGTTTCAGTGCTTAGAGGTAAGGAATATAAAGGGTCTAAAGGTTCCGAACACTTAGTAGGGCCTTCGTGAATGCTGCCTCTCATTCATGCCACGTCATGATTCTTCTTAGGAAGAGCCAGTAGTGGTAGTTTTGCAGTCATCAGTTGTCTGATTTCTGGTTCAGTCAATTTCCAGGCACACTGCTCCTCTTTTTTTTTTTTTTTAAGACTATCTATTAATCTGCACAGAAGGAGCAGAGAAAGTAACATCCTGAAACCTTGGGGAAGCTTGTGTAAGCTGATATTCTTGTAGAGGGTTATCCTGAGAGAATGAATCAGGAAGGGAGACTGCAGAGAAATGCAAACACAAACTTTCAAATGTAAATCTCGTTCAAATAGCATCTTTTGGAAAAGTAAATTTATGTCCTGTTGATTGATTCTGTGGTATTTGGCAAGATTGTAAATAGAACCTCTGTTAGACATGACCAGGGGCTGAATGCAACATAAATAAAATATTAACCTAATTAAAGAGTATCTTTTCTATCTTGATGAACCTTGTGAGGTCTGGTACGTAAGTGCTAAAAAGCCACCAAAATAGTTGTGTTGAGCACAAAGGGTAGAGGAGAGGCCTATCCATGGTCATCTCTAGAACTGACACTACACAGACTGTTTGAACAGAAAAGGCTGCATCCTTCAGAGGCAACAAGGAGAGAGGTGGAGGGATTAGAAATCACATCACATGGGAATCGCTTAAAGATCTGGCCTCATTTAGCCTCACAGTGGTAAACTCAAGGTCATATACACTATGTTCAACTCTCTGGCTTGTTTTAGAAGTCTTTGAAGGTTAAATTGGAGCCACGGAAAAGTGGTACAAGGAAATCGGTGTAGCTTACACTAGTAAAGAACTCTCTAACAGTGGAATTCTGGAAGGCTAGGTTGCCAGAAGCGAGTATGCTATCTCTGGAGGCATTTAGACAGAAAGAGCCTGGCCACTCTGTAAGCAGCCTGCTTCCCACCAAGACTCATGTGTGTGGTGTGTGCTCATTCTCTGAAAGGGCCTTCATATGCAAAGAGCCCACAGGAAAAACAGGTCCCCGCTGCAGATGCATTACACACTGTGGAGGAGGATGGATAATTTTCTCTCCATCCCCCAGAGCTCTTAGTTAGGACAGACTCCTGTAGTAAAAGACAGATTAACAAGAGAAAAATAAGCAGAATTTTAATAACATGGAGACCTCTTGTAGATGTGTGAGATAACCCAGGGAAGTGAGTATATCTCTAGAGTAGATCTCAAAGAGTTGTCATAGACTTCAGGTTTAAATACCATCACTCTCTGGAAAAAAAAGGAAGGGTGTGAGGAAAGACCCAACTAGGAAGAGATGGCCAAGAACAGCACCTAAAACAAGGGTAAGTTCGTTCTGCAGGGTTAAGTCCGTGCCTTCTCCATTGATAAGAGTCTCTAGTGATCACCCCTCCCTTCCTAGTGCAGACAGGAAGACACCCTTACAAACCGAGATTTCTTTTATAGATGTATTATAATCTCTCTTCCAAAAGGGCAACTTTCAGAGCTACCCCTGTGTCTGCAGTTTCTCAAAATAATTAGTTCAAAATAATCCTGTGTCAAAGAGGCATATTTTGAGGTGACATATTCTGGTCCCTTGCAGTCATATCTGGTTGTGCCGTGTCATGAACCTCATCAATACTATGGTCTTTACAACCGTCCTATTAGTTGGGAACTATAGTAGTTCGCTAGGGCTGCCGTAACAAGGTACCGCAGACTGGGTGGTTTACACAATAGAAATTTATTTTCTCGCGGTAATTGGCAGCGAGAAGTCCAAGATCAAGGTGCCAGCAGGGTTGGTTTTCTTCTGAAGCCGCTCTCCTTGGATTGTAGATGGCTGCCTTCTCCCTGCGTCTTCACACGCTTTTCCGTCTGTATGCGTTGGTGTCCTAATCTCCCCTTCTTATTAGAATATCGGTCAGATTGAATTAGGGCCCACCCCAAGGATCTCAGTCTATCTTGATCACCTCTTTAAAGGCCCTATCTACAGATACAGGCACCCGCTAAGGTAGTGGGGATTAGGACTTCAGCATATGAATCTGGGGGTGTGCAATTCAGCCCATAACAGGTCTCATTACTCCCATTTTCCTAATCAGGAAACCGGGCCTCAGTTATTTCCTTAGAGTCACACAGCGAGCACGTGCAGAGCTGGGACAGGAACCTGGATCTGTCTCAGATCCAAACCCACACCCCGCCCTCCAGGCTGTACTGCCCCGTCTGAATAAGGCAAAGTCAGGGCAGCCAGCCCGACTTGCATCCGCAGGGAAGCTGAAATGCACCCCAGAGAAGGACCCAGGGACAGGAGATAAAGGCAGCTGAGAGCTGAGAGCTGGCAGGGGCTGGGGAGTAGCCACAGGACAGGCAGAAAGCAGGAGAGGTGGGAATATGACAGTGGACTCCTCGTACCTTTCTAGACCAGCTGGTGCATGGTACGTGCATGTGTCAGATTTCCTTAAATGTCCTACATGGAGACAGACCTAAATCAAAGCTGCACCTCATGTATTCCCACGAGAGAAAGCTCCTTCCTAGCTGGAGAGACAGGGCTCCTGAGAAGGGACAGTGAGAATAAGCCCAGCTCCTTCTGCACATCACAGATCCTACGCTAATACAACAATGGGAGGTCGGCTCCTTGCTAATTGTTCTGGGAGAAGAAACAGTGATCATCACAAGAGTGTGCAGGCACACAAGAGACATAATAAACACAGTCTAAAATATCACCAGCTCCCGTACAGGGCTGATTTGCAATTGTAAATCCATTAGTAGCATGCATGAATACTAAGAGTGTTGGAATGCCAGGCTGTGAATTTGCCAAGGAAACTGACGTGCTTTTCTGCAAGAGAAGAAGAATATGCCCTGTGGAAAATTATTTTTTTTTCCTGTGCAATTAGGTCTGTCTCTTCGTTTAAATCATTTTTAATAATCTTCTGATCAGTGGTAGATTTTTAAGTGTGAATAACATAACCCTCACGTTTACATTAAACATAAACGATTAGACAAAAATTGCTTCATAAACTTAAAACACATTTCCCCCTCCCCCTCCAAATAATAGCTACAAACAGATGAATTCACGCATGCAAGGCAATCCAATAGGACCACTGTCTTTGGAGAGGTAGGGACACATAGTTTAGCCCTACAGAGCAGGGGTCTGCAAACTGCAACCCATGGGCCAAGTCCAGCCCATTGTTCTTGCAAATAAAGTTTTATTGGGACACAGCTCCATTCATTTGGTAAGGTACTGTCTATAGCTGCTTTTGCATTACAAGAGGAGAAGTGAGTAGCTGCAACAGATACAGTAGGGCCTGCAAAGCCAAAGTATTTCTAGCTGGTGCTGCACAGAGAAGGATTTCCAACCCCTGGGCTAGAGCCCTCTGACAGCAGGGCCCCTTCTCTTCCCATGGAGACAGAAGAGGACGAGTCCAAGGCTCTCTCCACTCTGGTTCTGGATCTAGTTGGCTCAGAACCACCAGTGACAAATAATACTAGTGGCCACCAAGGCTTATTCCCGATGGTGTATTTTACTGAACTGTCAACAGAAGTTTATAACTCAGAAAAGCCAGGCGCGCCAGCACAAGAAGAAGAAGTTGGCTGAGAACTCGCACCTGTCCACGCTGCTGGGTGGTGATGTCGGCCCGGTGTCCAGTTTTTCCTCGCTCCCATTGCTCAGTCTGGCCTTGCTGAGCTGTCCTGGAGGGCTGACCTGCTCAGGTTCTTCCACCTGAGTGTGGCATGGGAGCCCAGGCAAGACACCTGGGGGCAGGTGGGAGGGAGTAGCCAGGGTTCTTCTCCTCCTCTCTGTCTCTCTGGCAACAGCTTCATTGACTCTCGGGCAGGTTAAGCATCCCACAAAGACTACACATCTAGGAAACAGCAGAGCCAAGAAGCAAACTTTGCTGCAGCTGTTTTGAAAGGCTCTGCTCTTTGACACACCTGGTTGTCTTTCAGAGCATGAGTGACCTCAGGATGCCCTCCTCGTGCCCACAGGTACCTAATCAAGGTGGGGTGAAAAGATGCGTTTAGTTGAATTACCATGGTGTGAGCAGAGAGAGCAAACTAGGGCAGCATGCAGGTTGGGACAAGGAGGGAAGTCAAGGTACTTCAGAGAATCTTCTGGAACAAAGCCAGGATGCTAAATTGCACCCAAGCACATGTATTGTAACATGCACAGCCCTTCCTTTTGCCTTCTAGCCACCTTGATTACCAGAATTGGGCAGTTGTCAGGGAGAGGTGGGGGGTGGCTTTGCTGCCTTCCCCAGGGGGACATTTGGCAAAGTCTGGAGGCATTTTTAGTTGCCACAGTGGGTGAGCGTGTACTATGGGCATGTGGCAGGTGGAGGCCAGGGATGCTGCTGAACATCCTTTGACCCACACGACAGCCCACAGCAAAGGACCCCACATGCCAATAGTACTGAGGTGGAGAAACCTTCAAATTAAGTGCATTTACCTGACAATGTAAATTATGGTCCAGCTAGATTAATAAAATGAAGGTTCCTGGCAGATCCTTGGAAAATATGTCCCTATGGAAGATACTCTTCCTCCACATTTTACATGGCCAGGTCTTCCTCTGTCCTTCCGGCTCACACACGTGCAAAGCATTTGCATCCCTCTTCTTCCATAGCTTCATGTGGCTCATGCATTTCACTGCAAATTTCAATACCAGTTTACCCAGGAAAATGTATTCCAGATACATCAAAAGAAGCTGAATAAGAAATATCATGTGTACCATGTTTTTAAAGTCCAATTGCAACGTATTAGCAAGAGATATAATACTTTAGACTTTTCTTTTTTGGTCAAATCATGTTTGATTTGGTTAATCTCCGTTGAACAGGAGTTTAACACCAGGTCTTTTAAGTGAAATCATTCCTATATTAATGAGATCCAGACTGATTCAAGTAAAAAAAAAATGATTAAAAAACTAAAATGTCCCCTTGCTGTTATTCCAATGAATGGAAGGAAAGAGATGGTATTTTTGAAGCTCGCTCTCTCTCTCCCCCCTCCCTTTTTTTTCCCAGCCTAATTGACTTGGATCTGGTTCATCTCGAGTAGGTTATGTTTTCTTATTGTAACAGCCTTTCCCCAGCAAAATCATTCCCCTCACTAATGAGCTCCATCCTCCCTCTGATAGGGAGAGAGTTTTAAAAACACCCACTGTTCTCTCCCGTTCATTTGAATAGCACCAAAGGGACACCTTTTGTCATCATTTCTATCAGAGAGATGGGGTTGGATCTCATTAATAAAGAGATGATTTTACTCCAAAGAGCCCTCGGCATTGAGCCTTAACCTAGATTAGAACTTTGTCAGACACGGAGCCTCTGCCATTGAAACCACCTCCCGAGCCGTGCCCACACCCGCGGTCCCGCATCGGAGGTGTCACCGATGGAGGGGACCGTCAGCGAGGGGCCACCTGTGCACTTGGTTCCCCCGCCTGCTGATCTTCTACTCTGAGGCATTGTCACCTTTAAACATCCCTGTGTTTCACAGTGGACATCCTAGAACTGACCTTTGAAATGCAAGCGTCCTTCCACGAGCCCTGCTGGTCACCCTGAGCCGTGAGAGCGAGGACAGCAGCTGGGGGATCTGCCCCGCTTTGCCCTCTCTCCCTCTCTCTGCCCCCGTCACAGCGCCTTGCACTTGTCCTTCTGGGTCTCAGTTTGTATGTCTCCATATTCCAGCTCACTCCGATCCCCTTCTCTGGCCTGCCGACCGCAGTAGACTCTGTGCCCCTAGGGTAGTGAGACCCAGGTTAGATACACACCGGACACCCATGGCCCAGAGAGCCCTGCTTGCTTGGTATTCCTCTCTGCAAAACCGCCCATATCTTTCAGGCCCCAGGGGTTAGCATGTGGGCTCTAGAGTGGCCCAATCTGAATCTAGGCCTTGCCACTCATGACCTCAAATGTGTGCATTACGCTGGCAAAGAATTCTCCATGAATTTTTTGTGTTTCTTTTTATTTTCCTTTTTTTTTT
>VBSM01001979.1:4754565-4841553 GCA_008086735.1 Cheirogaleus medius
AAAAGTCACTCTATGAAAAAGACACCTGCACTCGAATGTTTATAGCGGCACAATACACAATTGCAAAGATGTGGAAACAACCGAAGCACCCATCAATACATGAGTGGATTAATAAAATGTAGTATATGTATACTATGGAGTTCTACTCAGCCACAAAAAACAATGGTGGTCTAGTACCTCTTGTATATTCCTGGACAGAGCTGGAACCCATTTTATTAAGTGAAGTATCCCAAGAATGGAAAAATAAGCACTACATGTACTCAGCAACAAATTGCCATTAACTGATCAACACAAAAGTGGACATATAGGAATAACATCTAACGCATGTCTGGCAGTTGTGGGGAGAGGGAATGGGTATATACATACATAATGAGTGTGATGTGCACCACCTGGGGGATGGACATGCTTGAAGCTCTGACTTGAGGGGGGAGGGGGGAAGGGAAATATACATAACTTTAACATTTGTACTCCCTTAATATGCTGGAAAAAATTTAAAAAGGGAAAAAAATAATAAAATAAAATAAAAAGATTCCAATTTAAAAATACTAAATTTATTTTGTTTGTTGTGCTTTGGAATTAGACAAAGCTAATTTTAAAATTTATAGAAAAACATATATAAAAGTGTTTTTGAAAAAGGAAAGAATGAATGATGATTACCCCTACTATACATAAAACCATATTTTAAAGATAATTAAGACATATGTCTTCAGTGTTTCAATGAATAGATTGACCAAAGGGAAAGATTTGAAAGTCAAAAGTAGTTACAGATAAATTCAGAAATTTAGCATATGATGAAGTTGGAATCTCAAATGAGTGAGCAAAACAAGATCATTTTAATAAATGGTATTGGAACTTCTGAAAAAATCATAAAAATGTAGTTGAATCCATAAATCACTCCATATAGCAGAAGAAAATCCAAATACATTAAAAATTTAAAAGTATAAATATGAAAATATAAAAACAAAAAGAAAAACAGGCAGATTCCTTTATAACCTTAGGAATCAGGAAGACCTAACTTCCTGTGATTAAAAGTCCACAAACCAAGTGCACACAAAAGATTGATAAACTCAAAGCCATCAAAAATAAAATAAAATACTTGTTCACGGTCAAAAGCATAATAATAAAGTCAGATGATAAGTGACAAATTCAAAAAATATTTACAACTCATATTACAAATAATGAGCTCATTTCCCACAATCAAAAAATCTGTGAGTTAAAATAACCACATCATTAAAAAAAAGAACAAAGTGCCAACAAATGGTATGAATAGGCAGCTTTCGGCAAAAGAAAGAACCATCAAGTCATTCATAATTCCAGATGTGATGATGTGAACAATACCGTGATGCCATTTCTTACCTATCAAATTGGAAAACGTTTCTGAAGTTCTGCTCACACACTTCAAGCATAGCTAGTGGGAAAGAGCAATTGGTATGATGCCTTTGGAGACAATTTAGTAACGTCTGTCAAATTTAACAATGCATTTGCCCCTTGATTTACCAAAGAATAATTTTTTAGTGTAAGTATGTCCCAAATATTTCATGGGACATACTTATATTAATTGTTCATTGTTTATCTGAAATTCAAATTTAACTTGATGTCCTGCATTTTACACGGCGACCTCACCATAAAGATTTGTTTCTATGTTCATAATCCTTGCTCAGAATTCACTCTTTATCGTGGGGGCATTATTCTAAGACCAATGGATGGTATCCTGGTATTCACTATGACAAAGCTAGTGGCCTTAAGCAATGTCTCCCCCCTTCTTTAAAATGCAACCTTTAGCCCAGATGACCTTTAAGGCTTCTCCCAGCTCTAATTTTCAGAGTTTCTTCATCACACTTGGTCCTTATGACCATTTTCTTACTGCTACACCATTCTTTCTCTCCCTTAGAGACAGAACTTTCACATTTTAAGGTTTTTTTTTTTTTTTTTTTTTTTTTTTTTTTTTTTTTTTTTTAATGCACAGTGGTAGATTGGATTATGGGGACAGTGAATTCTGATCGTGGACCACTGGAAAGATTTTCCTGCGTCACACTTCCTAGATGAAACTGGTAGACAGTCCGAATGACAATCGCACAAACCAGATCTACATTTGTATTCGGGTCCACTCATTTGAGACAAAAGTTTCAGAAAAACTCTCAAATGCAGGAGAGGCGTTTCACAGGCACATGGCAAGAATTGTAAGAAGTCAAGATCTCGAGAACAGAAATGAGAAGTACCAGGCGAAACACGGGGGTCCCTCAAGAATTTTAAGAACTTCATTGAAAAGAAAGTGTTGATAACAATACCCTTGACAATTTAAAAAATTATTTTCCCATACCTGATCTCATGTGACTATTCTGACTTCCTTGTGGGCAAGGAAAGGGTCAGTTATTATTTTTCCAGTGAGAATTTTCCCACTGAGGAAAGTTACACACCAAAAGGCACAGCCCTTACACGAAACCGAGACTCACAGCCAGCCTGGTTTTCCAACCCCAAGACTGGTTTCACCACTCCTCCTTAGCCAACGGACCCGACCTCGGGTGGCTGACATTAGAGTCACAGAAACCAGGGAAAGGGACGCTTTCTGAATCCACAGTCTTGCAAGAACCGGAACTGCCAAAGTGGGCATGGGCTGTTTCTAGAAGTGGGGTGCTCTGTGCCCCTGGATGATTTTAATCAAGAGCCAGGAGGATTGTCTTGGGGGTGGTTAAAGGAGTTTCATGAAAAGAGTAGAAGGTTAGACTAAATAATCTGCACTGTCATTTCTAAATCCAACCTATCAATCTAATAAGGTCAAACACTCTGCCCCTTCCTCCCCCACCCTCAACCCCGAACAGTGAAGGAGAAAAGAGGAATGGATCCTTGTCTTATTCATTCTCCCTGGGCTCAAGGGCGAACTTAATATCCTCCCACTATACTCCCCAGCCTCTACAGGCACATTTTCTGTTAAAACATCTTACCATATAACTGTTTCTCTATCTGTCTGTCTTTCACGCTGCATTGTGAGAGCTCAGGTTGCAGGTTCCTCCTTTAATACATCTTGCAATTCCAGCACTGCACAGAGACGATCAAGGGTATCTTTCCTGAGCAAATGCTTGTTGAGCTAGTTTGAACGTCTAGGCTGACCTGACAATGTACAAACTAACTCTGCCCATTTTTGTTTTTTTAATTTTTTTTATTTTTATTTCAGCATATTATGGGGGTACAAATATTACGGTTATGTATATTGCCCACGCCCCCCTCCCCCCTCGAGGCAGAGCCTCAAGCATGACCATCCCCCAAACGCTGCACATCTTACTCATTATGTTTGTATATACCCATCCCCTCCTCCCCCCTCCCACCCACCCAACACCTGACAAATGTTATTCCTACATGTCCACTTAGGTGTTGATCCGTTAATACCAATTTGCTGGTGAGTACATGTGGTGCTTGTTTTTCCATTCTTGAGATATTTCACTTAGTAGAATGGTGCCCCTTTTTAATATGATTTTGCTTGTTTGGCCACATGTTCCTCTCAAATCCTCCCGATTCCTCTTCCACTTCTTAGAGCCTGCATGTTGTATCCTTTGGAAAATAATGTTTGTTTGTTTGTTCCCAAACATGTGCTTCTTCTCTGTTACAAATAGGAAATGACAGAGAATACAGACTTTCCTTCTCCCCTGGCAGAGTCATTTCAACTTAGAATCAGTAACCAATTGGTATTATTCATTTGGCAGAGGTAAATTACAAATCATGTTTCTGAGATATTGATAAAAATAGTGATTAGTAATTACTTGCTTAATAGAGAAGAAAAAGGTCTAGCCTGTGTCTAATGGGAGTTGACAGGGTTGTTTTATTAATGTTTCTAATTGATTCTTGATTTAAGAGGAAGCCATCTTACTTTAAAAGATGGCCCCTAACAGGAGTGGACAACTAGTAATAAAGCCTTTTCAATTAGGAGGGCATATACTTTCATGTATAAATCTGTTCTCGTTCAGAAAAATTATTTGAACCATAGTATTGATTTGAGCAGACCTGCTTTAACTCTGTCTGAAAAAGAAATAGAACAAAGCAACTGTCTCTTGCTATTACCTTGCACTTGCATTTTTTACAACCTTGGCTTCATTGGTATCCCTGGTGTACTGCTTATACATGTATACAAAACAAAACAAAAGGCTGTGTGAAGCACAGAGTTCCAGCATGGCATATTTTAAAGAAGATTTTACCTGGGTAATTAAAGATCTGAATTCTACAGCTGAGTATACCACGTAACACTTTACTTATTTATTAAACATGCATATAATGTTTATTACGTAGCTGGCTTGTTAGCTGAATTAGCCCTCCTGACACAGCCATGGTGGGGATATGTTTACTCATCTCATTTGTAGATTAGGTGGCTGAGGCCCAGAGAGGTTAAGTAACTTGCCTAAAGTCACACAACTAGAAAGCAATTGCATGGGCATCCATTCCCAGGACGTCTGGCTCTAGAGCCTGTATTCACCACCTTATTATTTTGCATCTCATGTTTCTGCAAATGCTTTTCTGATTTATTCTTAGAGGATAGCATTAATGTTGGTTCTACTTTGTAGATAAGCGAGATGAATATTTTTGAAGTAAGGACTTCCTGGTTGAAGGTTAACCGACAGAATGATTGTCTCTGAGATCTAATGGGGTTAGCAGTCATTCAAATTAAAGCTATCTTTTATTTCCATCCAACAATATAGCTTTTTTGGGTGTTTTGTTGTTTTCTGATTATAAAATGAACACATATTTATGTCAAAAACAAATATATGGAAAAATAAAAAGTAAATTCACCTGACAATTCACAAGCCAAAGGTAGGCCCTTAACATTTTGGATGTATTTTCAGGAATTTATATTTTTGATCTGTGTATTTCTATAAATGAAATCATACTATATTTTTAAACACTGTTTTATAACCTTCTCTATCCCTGAACAATGAGTCATGGAAATCTTCAACGTCATTGTAGAGATATATCTACCCTTTCAGTGACTGCACATTAGTCCATTGAATAGATATACCACAATTTATTTAACTAAAGTCTTCCAATATGCATTTATATAATCACCGCATTTCAAATTATGGAAGCAATCCAGAGCATTTATGATTTTTAAAGGCCTCAATGAATTCACTTTGTATATGTAAATACCCCTTTGATAAAATCCCTGCTGCGAAAAGGCCCAGGAACTCTTTACACGAGGGAATAGCAAAGAGATCAATAATCCACCATCTTTTCTGAGAACAAAAAGTGATTAAACTGGCCAGAGACCAGGTTAACCCTTCTTATTAACCGGTAGGTTGGCCACTAGGGCCTGCAGCGGGTGCAAGAGAGAATTACGAGAGAGGGGAAGCAGGACAGAAACGGGATGTTCACAGTGACCGTCCTCCCCCCACCAACAGGGCTCTCCCAGCGGTTGCCACATCCCCAGTCCCACCCAACTCCCAGCACTTGTCACTTTATGAATTTGTGAAGGTCGAATGATTTTTCTTCACTTTAGCAATGGCTTAATTTGAAACCCGGTCCCAAAGCCTGGGGGGTAAGTATATTATATACCTGACAGCTAACAAAATTTATCAAAATAAATTACCTCTTAGAAACACATGATCGTTATTGCCTTTCATACTGGGAGACACCAAACCCAGCAACTTAAATAAAACTGTGGGTGGTTATTATGCTAGACCAAATCTTTTTATTAAAGGATCATGGAAACTCCATCTTCTAATGAAATCAGTGCACCCATAGGTCTTCAGTACACAAAAAGAGAATCAGGTGATGAAATTGGGGCAGATAGATTAGGTTTTTAATTTTTTCCCCAGCAGAGAACAAAAAGAGAGATTTCCTATTTTGAATGCATTTAAAATTTCTATTCTATATCTATATAGCTCTTTCATTTTATCTCTAAGTCTACATCTATCTACTTAAATTTTATATTACGTGTGTATATATGTGTGTGGAGATAGGGAGACAGAGATCCTTACTTAAAGTGTATATTAATGTTATGTCGGCTAAAATAATATCAGAATGATCAGAATGAGCAGATTCAGTGTTTGGGATGCTGTTGTCGGTACCATTTCTGATCAGGTATAAGTTTTGAATTGACCACGTAAAGAAACAATACTGGTTTCCCATCAGAAAAATGACTTATCTAAGCAAACTTTCTATAGGTTCTATAGGTTTCCATGAGAGTGAATGAATAAAATGGGAAAACTGACAAGAAGTTCATTAAGTGAATTGAAACAGCGACTTGAAATGGAACTCAGAAATGCACGCAGGGTTGTGAGAGTCCCAGAGGAAAACAGAGAGGCTGTGGCAGAAGGAAGACACTTACAAGTTTGCTCTGCTGCCAGCCCTTGGGTATAACTTGGTCATTAGGGTCACCTCAGGGGCTGAGACTAGAATCCAGCTACTAAATTAAGTAATAGTAAAAGAGGGCCTGTGAACTTGCCCAAGATTCACTGACCACATTTCTAAAATACCATAAATATGAAGGGTGAGGTATAAAATGTCTTAGCACACTCAAGGTAGAGATTCAGACCTCAATTGAGTAATTTCATATTGCATATAAATCTTAGAGAAGCAGAGCATAAGCATGACTTTCATAAAATTGTCTATTCTTGATATTTCCTTTCCTTAAAAGAAGAAGAAAAAATACATAAATATAAATACAAATGAAAACACATAATACTTATACATATACATATGTTATATATATACATACACACCTATCTGCATATATGTACATATCTACACATATCATATATACACACATATCTGTATATGGACAGATGGATAGATGAATAGATAGATGAATACACGTATATATATATTTATCACTCTTTGGTAGCCATCTCTACATGGTGAACTGGGGTGACTGATATTTAAACTGAAATAACCCAAGACAACTTGAGAGATGAGAGGCATGTCCTAATTGACTGCACAGAGCACCTCTTTGAACACTGGAGTAATAGCGTGTGTCCTCATTGTTTTAAAAAAATAGTAAAGTTTTTTTTGTGATCTGCTGTGTGGTTTATTGTTTGGGATTCTTATTGTAAAAGCTGTTTATTCATTCCTTCCATGATCAAAGGAACGGAGTTGATGAGCATAGAGATTTTGTTAGTGAATTCTGTTTAAATATGACGGATTGAAAATAGGCATTTCTTCTCTGCTTCTTTCCTGCAAACCAAGAAAATGAGAGTAGAAATTATATCAAAAGTATACAGTCCAAGGATAAAGAGAATCAGTAATTCAATCACAGCCCACAAGACATGTTCACACATGGAGGATGAACACGTGGCCGCTGCTGCAATACAGCAGAGAGAGGCAGAGCCTCATTTTCTGCACGGGGGTTGTGGGGGGGGTGGACACAATCAGAAGCAGGCGCATTCTTGCAACAAGAGAAAAGAAATCTGAGGGGCCGGTTATTTCTGAAGGCCAGAGTGTGTGGTGGGTCTGAGACTTGGAACAAGGTTGTAGTGGAGTAAATAGTAGTGCGGTGTCTCCACCTGATTTCCTGCTCTGCGTGGCCAGACTACTGTCTCCCACCCACCCTCAGAGAAGACTAGTTCATTCTTGAGAAGGACAGAACCAGAGGAGTCCAGGATCGTGGAATTCCAGACACAACGGTAAGGTGTCATGCTTATCCCTGGATAAGAAGGGGATGGTTTAGATAAGTGAAAAGCTGCCTACAGAACTATGAGACACCAGACAATATTTTCTCTTTCGACTCCCAGACCAGTGAAAACCTGGCTTCTATTCTAGGTAGGAAATTGGAGGATTGATCTTTGGAAAACAAATCAGCTGGAGAGGATAGAGCTTCCGTGAAGGACATTTGAGGAGTCCTCATTTGCCACATGGTGCAGGCCCAGAGCTTGCAACCCCTGCTTACGCACACAGAGGTTTCAATCAATGTTTCAGTGCCCTATTCTTTAATATAAATGAAAGTCAAGAAATTTTTTAATGTTAAAACCACAGAACAAAATATAAAAGAAAAGGGACATAGAAGAAACAGAGCAAATGGAGTACGAATGAAGTAGAAGAAATCTTAACAAAACTATAAATAAAAGTATAATTAATTTCACATGAGAAGCTATTGTCTCTCTAAAAATATTTAGAAAGAGAGTTCTTAAAAATTAAAAACATAAAGCAAAAAAGTTAACAATTCAATAGAAGGATTGGAAGACAAAGTTTAAGATTCTTCCAGAAAAAATAAAAAATTTGTCCAAAGAAGATAAACGAATTGCCAATAAAAACATGAAAATATGTTTAATATCCGTAGTGATTAAAATGCAAATAAAGATCACAACGAGATGCTATTTTACATTGACGTGGAGGACTAAAGTTTTTAAAAAGACTGTAACAAGTATTGGTGAGAAGGTAGGAAATGTAGGGCCCTTATACTTTGTGGATGGTACTACAAATGGATTAAGTGTTTTGGAAAACTGGAAGTTCCTGAAAATGTTAAACATAGTGTTACCATATGGACCACAAATTATACTCTTAGATAGACACTCCAGAGAATCGAAAAAAAAATGTCTGCACAAAAACCTATGCATGGATGTTCCTAGCAGCATCGCTCATAATAGTCAAAAAGTGAAAACAACCCATATGTCCAAGTACTAATGAATGGATAAACACAATGTGGTATATCCCTTAAATGAAATATGATTTGCCCATACAAATAGAGAAAGCATATAACATAGAAGAACACTGAAAACACATGCTAAGTCACAGACACCCGTCCTACAAGGACACACGTTACATGAATCCATTTATATGAAAAGTTGAGAATAGGCAAATCTGTAGAAATAGGAAGTACATTAGTGCTGGCACAGGGCTTGGGGAATGACTCCAAGTACCCATCTCCAGGTACAGATGGGTTTTCTTTTCAATGTGATAAAAGTATCCTAAAATTAGAATGTGGTGTGAGGGTAGCACAACTCTGAATACATGAAAAACCTCTGAACACACACCTCAACTGGGTGAATTTTGTGGTGCGTGAATTACATCTCAATAAAGCTGTCATTAAAAAATTGTCTTCACAAAGAAGAACAAAGATATAATCAGAGAAAAAGGATGAAAAAAATTAGAGAATCAATCCAGGAGGTCAAACATCCAATTAAAAAGATCTCTAAAACGAAAATAAAAATGAAGGTAATGGAGAGGAGAAAATAATCAAATAATTATATGATAATATTTCCTAGAATGGAAGGGCATAAGCTTTTAGAATAAAAGTCCACGAAATGCAGAGCACAATCAACGAGAAAGGACCAACTGAGGCACAAAATTCCCAAAACTCCAGAAATTTTAAGAATGTGTTCTATAGGAGTTCTGATGAGAAAAACCCAGGTTACATACAATAATTTGGGAATCAGAATGTCATTGGATGCTCCTCGGAAGTATTTGGACAAAAAGACAATGAAGAAATCATTTTAAAATTCTGATAAAAAATTATTTATAACTTAGAATCCTATACCCAGCTAAACCATCAAATAAAAATATACATATAGTATAAATGTAGGCACCTTTCAGAGGAAGCTTTTGAGAAATGACTCTATCAAAATGATAAAGCAAACAAAGAAAGATATGTATGCAGAATTCAGGATGTGAGATCCAATATAGGACATAAATAAAGGGATTTCCCAGAATGAAGGTGACAGAGGCCCCAGGTAGAGAGCTATGAAGTAGCTCTTGAAAGCAATCAGTCTACATTGCAGGAGAAAAATGAATGGCTCCAAATGATTGCCTTTAAAAATAAAAATAGTACTGACATACTTCCTTTTGTATTTGACCATAGAGACAGGAGTTTCACAGTTTTGTTAAAAAGTGGGTTGTACTTAAAAACCAAGAAAATAGAAAAAAAATTTAAGGTAATTATTACGGTCAACATAAAGTTATATAAGAAATGTAATCATAGGATTCTAAGTGGCTCATTTGTGAACATTAGTCTTATAGTCATAATAAGAATAGCAAATACAGTTGACCTTTAAACAACACAGGGGTTAGAGGAACTAACTGCCCTCACAGTCAAAAATTCATGTTGGCCGGGCGCGGTGGCTCACGCCTGTAATCCTAGCTCTCTGGGAGGCCGAGGTGGGCGGATCGTTTGAGCTCAGGAGTTCGAAACCAGCCTGAGCAAGAGCGAGACCCCATCTCTACTAAAAAATAGAAAGAAATTAATTGGCCAACTAAAATATAGAAAAAATTAGCCGGGCATGGTGGCGCATGCCTGTAGTCCCAGCTACTCGGGAGGCTGAGGCAGAAGGATCGCCTGAGCCCAGGAGTTTGAGGTTGCTGTGAGCGAGGCTGATGCCACGGCACTCTAGCCGGGGCAACAGAGTGAGACTCTGTCTCAAAAAAAAAAAAAATTCATGTGTACCTTTTGATTCTGCCAAAACTTAACTGTCGATAGCCCACTGTTGACCAGAAGCCTTACTGATAACATCAACAGTCAATTAACACATATTTTGTAAGTTATATGTGTTATATATTGTATTTTTACAATAATGTGACCTAGAGAATGAATGATATGAAGAAGATCATAAGGAAGAGAAAATGTATTTATTATTCACTAAGTGGAGGTGGATCATCATAAAGGTCTTCATCCTCGTCATCTTCACACTGAGCAGCAGGCTGAGGAGGAGGGAGAGGAAAGGTTGGTCTTGCTGTCTTGGGGTGGCAAAGGCAGAAGAAAATCCATGTGTAAGTGGACCCACGCAGTTCAAACCTGTGTTGTTCAAAAGTCAACCGTATTGAATTAACCCCAGATTACGCTATAACAACATTTTGAAAATGTAGAGCTCAGAAGTGTGCATATGAAGGATGATGTAAGAGACACAATGTCAAAAAATTGAAAAGCATTTTATCAAATAGCAATATGAGCATGTTGTTTAAAAATACAGAGGTATAAATACCAGCAAGAAGAGATTAAAAAATTGAAAGTGGGTGTTCTTGAGTCGGAGTGGGAAAACATGGTGAAAAGGGTGTCTTCGTTGTTGTTATTAACTTTAAAACAGAATTTAACTTCTAAAAGGCATATCTGTCTAATAATTTGATCAGAATAATCAATAAATAACTTGAGTTGGCCTCAAATAGCAAGGAATAAACAGAGGCAGACGCCAGAAGCCGATGGCTGCTGACCTGAGCCTCCTGTTTACATACACGCGGGGCCGGACTCAACCTGGGCGGGTTTCTGACCCTCTCCTCTGTGCCTTGTAAACTCACATTGTTGCTGGGTGAGTGTGTATTATCAATAACTGCTACAATTTATTTATGTGCTCCTTCACCCATTTAATCATTTATTTTTGAAATAGGAAATGCCTTAGAAGACATTGGATAGAGTTACCCTAAGTGGGTAATTTTGTGTTGTATACAAACATGGGTGTCCCACAGGACTAACACCAGGAACTCAGAATGAATACAATAATTACCAAATTACCATGCAAGGCTACTGATCTATGGATTCTATGGAGACACTGTTGCGTAACTCAGAACTGAGATGTCTCCTAACTGATGGATCATTTTCTTCTTGTATTCTGTGTAGTCCGTTTTCTGTAAAGTTCATCTGCAATTTGAAAGGCTGTATTTGAAGGTGTCTTACTGAATTGTTTAGTGGATTGCAATCCACATTTTGGCTTAAGGATCTGCAGTCATTGAATAAATGAATCATTGCTCGATCCCCTGGAAGATGTCACTTGGGAAACAACTTGCTAACTGTCTTTTGTGCTTAGGAATATCAATCTTCCTCAAGGATTAAAGCAATAAGATTAATAGAAAATATGTGAGGACAGTAATGAGCTACCTATAAGGTATAAGACAATACATATTTGAACAGAGGCATCATGCATTTTGGGTAAACAATGTGGCATTTTAGTGATTGATAACCACTGATACTCAAATCTCTTTTTGCAGGAGAGGAAACAGACTCAGAGAGGGGAAGTGATCTGATTTACCCAAGGTCACTTAAATTTTTAAATGAATTAAAACCAGTCAGTGCACATTATTATTATTTTTTTAAGATAACGTTTGAAAATGTAAGTATGTAAATGATAAATGAATAGCCAATGGTTAGAGTTAATATTGATCGTGGATGCTAATTAATTGTGTTAAATGCTTTATTCACAATCAACTCTCAAAAGCCCTCCTGTGTAGGTACGTTAACATTTGTTTCCAGAATGTGATAGGTTCATGGTTAAGCTTGCTGATTGGGAGGATTTAAGTACCTTGCCAGTGGGAACCGCTTAGTTGAAGTCCAAGGCAAGACTCAAACTCAGGCCTGTGGAGAGCCTTGCTACCACTTCCTTTTTCCTGGATCCACCTATGACACCGTGGGTGGAGAAGTTAGCAGCACGGTCACTAGTCACCCTGGCGTGGAGGGCCTGAGATGAAATATCTCCGTAGGAAGAGCTGAGCTGGCTGAACACTACAGTGCTGGAACATAGGAACCCTCCAGGAATTCCATTAATTCAAAGACAGAACTTTGAGAATATAAATTTCTGTTGTTTTAAGCCACCATTTATGGTAATTAGCTTGAGGAGACTCAGGAAATTAATAGAGAACACAACTTTTTTTTTATTCCTGGGAAGTTGGACTCCCGAGGTGCGATAATAACAAGAACTATTATGTCGTCACTGTATTATATTTTATTTTTCGATTGCACCTCGAGGGTGGATGGCTAAGTTAATCATATCCTATAATGCATTATTCCCATGTGTCTTTCATTCATTCCTTTCTTTCATTCCCACACTCCTTCCTTATTCCTCCCCACTCTTCTTTAGTATATATTCAGTGGGTTCTTGCAAAATGGATTTTTGTTTTCTATGCTTGTGTTTTAACTTACATAAATGTTGTGTTTTAAATTATATTGTATTTTTTTATCCTTTTCACTAATATTTTAAGATGTGCTTCTGTGCGTACATCTGACCTGTTGGTTTAACTGTGGCACGGCCTCCGTGGTCTATACAGCCCAGCTCGACTGCCTGCCTGCCTCACCAGCGACGGCCCCAAGTTGCATCCGACATTTTTCTACCACAAATAGAGCTGTAGTGAATGACTGTGTGCCTGTCCTCTTATGGATGCAAGAATTTATTAGGGTTACAATATGTTGGGCTGGCATTTATTAAGCACCTATTATGGAAGCACTGCCTAAAGCACCATACACTTCTTTTCAACATTTGCTTTCCCAACTCCACTTGGTGTGTATAAGTAAGGAGCAGAGAGGTTTAAGACCATGGCAAAAAACACCTTTAGCAAGAAATAAAACTGGGATTCAGACCAGATCTATCAGATTCAAGAATCAAACACTACCCTTCGAGCTTTTGAACTTTAAACGCGATTCTTTAAACTTTGAATCATTGAAACATTAGCCCTAGTGGATCTGTTTGTGAATGATTGGACAATAATAGTTTCTTAAATTTGTGTGTGACGCAAATGGTTTACAGGGAACATATATACAATATCATTAAATCTTAACATGTAGTTGAGGAGGGAATGGAGAGAATGGTTAGATGCTATGCCGAGAGACACGTGGCTGATGGTGAGATCGAAACTCAAGGTCGAGTCTTCAGACCCCTAACTCAGCAATCATTTTTTATAGTATAAAAGCAGAAAGTACATTCACCTCGAGAGGGTGTGGACTTTCGTATCATGAGGAGAAACCAAGTATTGTCTGTGATTGACCCCAGCCAACATTTCCCATCTGGTGGTCAGTTCACCAAGGGGCACCGTGCCCATCTGAGGCTGATGGTCCATCCCTCAAGCTCTGTAGCCAACGGGGACTAACTGCTCCCTGGGAAGTGCTTTCCTCCTGTGCTCCTCGTGCTGATTCATACACCGAGAGAGCCCTCATTACTGTGCATACATCTCTCATGTGAACACTGAGATAAGTGGGCGAGAGACCGAGTGGAAGCAATGGCTATACTAAACAAATTAGTTGTGTAACCAAATTTCTGGGGAAATATTCAAACTGCTTAAAAGCACACACTGTTTTCAAGCATCCTCAAGCACTTCCCAAGCACCCTTTGCTATACAAACAAATGATGGACTAATTACAAGCCATTCTTATCTGTTCATTAAACCTCGTCCTCTGAGGGCCGCTACTTAACTGGATGCTGGTCCACTTCTGGTTAGTGCGTCTCCTTGAAGGAAATAAAATTGGATTTCTTTAAAAATGTTTTCTAGATCCAATTTCTCACATTCAGTCAGAAGGTCCTCCAGATAATTAGTCGGAATTAGTGAGGTTTTGTGGTCACTGTGCTTTAATGTCTTATTCAGGTTACCCAGAACTTGCAAATTGAAGAAATGTGAATTCGTGATGGCATTTCCCCAAATTGTACATCACGTAAGGATTATTTGGAGGAACTTAAATTGTAGCCTTGATTGAGGTTTTATTTGAAAGTAAGTATAACAGGGAAAAAACAAGAGATTGCCAAATACTTAGAAAGGAAAATGCCCAAGTGCAATTTGAGTTTTAGGCAGTTTTAGGATTCTCTCTGCTTCTTAGTTGGTCCAATAACCAAGGCTACTCCACCCGTGTCTCATGCCCAGCCAATAGCTACAAGAAAAAAATCCCTGCTGCCCAAGGCACTCATGGAACGCCTCTGCCAGCCCCCTCACTATGGAATCCGGCCAGCATGACCTCGGCCCATCACTGCCTCCCTCATCTTGTGACTTGGGACCTTAACTTGGGGCCCAGGCCCGTCCCCTCCCTATTTTCTATTATACTCTCTGCCTTTCTCCCTTGCTTTGGGAAATCTGCTCTTCACTGGGTCAGCACAAAGCTCTCAGGCTACCCTGCCGGAGGGAACCCACTCCTGCGTTGGATCCTTGGTCAAAGCCCAGCTGGACAGAGCTAGTCCCTTCTCTGCAGGTGGGTTCTTGGAGAGTGCATCAGTTTCTTAGAGTTGCCATGACAACGTACCAAAAACTCGGTGCCTTAAAACATCAGAAATTTATTCTCTCCCGGTTCTGGAGGCCAGAAGTCTGAACCCAAGGTGTTGGCAAGACCATGTGCTCTCTGAAGCCTCTAAGGGAGGATCTTTTTTTGCTTCTTCCTTGCTTTTTTGTGGTTGCTGGTAATCCTTGGTGTTCCTTGGCTCCTATATCTGTTCCCATCTTCACATATCATTCTCCCTGTGTGTCTCTTCTCCCTAATCCAGTATAACCTTGCTTTAACTTAACTAATTATCTCTGCAAAGACCCTATTTCCAAATAAACCCACATTGTGAGGTTCCAGATTGAAACAAATCTGGGGGAAGCTTTATTCAACCCAATACAGAGAGATACCAACATCTATGTCAGACGAGGTGACCATTCTGGGATATTGGCACAAATGTAGGGAGACGAAAGATAAAATTTTAACTTATTCATTCATTCATCCATCCAATGTATATTTGCTAAACAGTAATTATGGACTAAATACAATGGTATAACAGTAAAATCAGCAAAACCTAGACTCTTCTCTCAAGGTACTTACAGTTCAGAACAAGTTGTAAGAAATGAAAACAAGGAAAAGTATTTCAAGAGAAGGTGGCCATAAACCAGGTGTGGTGTAAATTCAGGGAAGGAAGAGACCATATCCAGCAAAATAAATTAGCTAAGACTTTGTGGAAGAGACAGATTTTGAACAGAATCTTGAGATCTACAAGCAAATGAAAAAGAATTTCAGTTACCAAGATCCATGTACACTTGGATCAAAAATATTCCACTACTTTATCTGAACAAAGTTTACATCTTAAGGAAATTCTGCGTGCAGTTGGACATTCACATTTTTCTTCACTCATGGGCATTCTCAGAAGAGCAAATGTGGCCTATCACCGCGTCTGCTGTCAGCCGTGCAGTATTAAGGGCATGGTGCCTGCTGTCGTAAATTTCTTGAGATGATAGATCCATCAAGATAGTTCCATGTGTATAATAAACTACTAAGAACGAAGTTCAAGGCTAAGAATGACTTAGGCTATAAGTGACTTCCTTTCCTAGAGTCAATTATTAAGATGATTACACCATGCCTTGAGAATACATTGCTAAATGACAGAAGAATCTCTCAGAGAACATACAATCTTGATTTTCCATAAAACTATATGAAAATCCAACACGCAGAAATCCTATCCATTAGAAACTAGCAGTAGAGCCTGGATGTCTAGTAATTAGAAGCAGCAGTCCTTATATAAGGCTCAAAGACATTCAGATACTCCAAAAATAGTTCGCTTAAATATGTACATGTGTACACACATGCACACACACACACACACACACACACACAGGAAACCTTTGGCTCCATGCCAGACCTGGTGAAAATACCCATCCCTTTCCAAGCAGAACGCTCAGGCAGGGAGTTAAAGACCTCACTGTAGGGAGTGCCTTAGATGGATTATCTATGTGCTTACAGCTCAAGTTCTACTCCCTCGTCTTCTAAACAAATAAATAATTGAAGCCCATTACCACTTTTTGGGCTCTCTTCACATGCTTCTTAGGCTCCCATCAAAGCCAAGCTCCGTGTCAAAGGCAGCAGCCACATTGAGCAGTCTCAGGGAGACTACTACTGATTAATTGCTTTTGCATTTTGGAAATGCATCCAAAGATGTTGTAAAATGGTGTTTGTTTTTGCTGTTGCCAAACCTTGTTTAGGAGGGCTCTGGAGGATGACGATGATGTACTCAAGATGGTGAGAGAGGCGACAGTAATCAGCCCAGGTGTGCTTGCCAACTCTGCTCCCTGTGAAGTCGCTAAACGCAGGTACGGGGAGGGGCCCGAGGAGGTGGGGAGGGGCTGCCGTCCACGCCGGTGGGGCGGCCTCGGCAAGTCCAGGCCCCCTTCCCTTGGCATCGCTGGAGACTCAGCGTACATAAAGACAACCGATTAGAGTTCTGAAAACCCCTCGATTTGCTGGCCATCGGGAGACAGAAATAGGAAACCAAGGAGAGGCTTGCCCTCCTAGGCATTGCGAGTGCCAGAGACCTTACTGCAATTTGGTAACAGATGACGAGGAGCACGGACTCATTTCGTTACGGCAAATTCTGTCAACATCAGCAGGCCCCACACTACGATCGGCCTTTCTGCCTCCCACTCTATCAACTCCACATGTTGCCCTGGTGGCTGTCTTTGTACTTAATAGAACTTGTCAAAACATATCTATCAGTTGCAGGGGGAGCAGACTTGGGTGGTCAGGGGGGCGCTGGCCGGGTGCGTCCTGCCTTCCTGGCAGCCACGCACACCCTCCTGCCCAGTTCTCCCCCAGACGGAGGGGGATCAGCTCATACTGTTGAGTCACCCGGCTTTTAAGTGATTCTCACCCTGGCAGCTGCATTAGCAGCACACTGGATCTATTTGAAATCCCTGATCCCCATTTTCATGTGGATTTTTGGTGGTTCTCAAAACTGTGAGAGAAACAAATGTGTTTCCATTTGCCTGAGGAAGCTTTTAATACCTTGAATGTATATGTCGTAGACACACACACAAATATATAAAGCCATGTGGATATACACTGTTTTACATATGTGTATATTAAGTGTATATAGGTGTACAATATAGCAATGCTTTATGAACAGACTGATTCGGACATGATATTTACACACATACCACACATGTGCATTCACATATAGATGCTTGATGATGTCTATGTGCACGCTGATGGTATGTGTGCACACAGACACATCACACATACACACACACACACGCATAAACACATAACCATTTCTGTCCCTGGACTCACAACACAGCATGTCCTTCCAAGAAATTGGTCTGTGTGGTTCCCAGGGACATCTCCCTGCCAGGCGTCCGACTTTCCGGGAGCCACGTCCAATGCCACTGGAATGCTTTGCGGCTGGTGTCCAGCTGGGCCTCACCCTTCCACCACCGGACCAGGGACGAGGGAGAGGAGATTCTGGTATGGCTCAAAATAATTGTGGGCCAAATTGGAATCCAGCAACCCTCACCTCAGTTCCTTCCCTTTGTGCCATGAGAATCCCCGGAGCACTCCCCGATGGGACGGCAGAGTCTGCCTTTGTGGTGCTACTGCTCGGTCGCCTGATGTGAGCGGTGCGGGCAGTGTGCGTGAGTGGTGGTGCAGTGAGCTCGGTGCGCAGTCTGTCCCGCCAGGGTTCTGCAGTTACCTGCTGCAGGGTCTTGAACAAATCAGTGTCCTTACTGGCAATGCGAGGTTAAGAATACTGTGCTATTCATGGAAGGAGTCCTAGCAGCAGTAACAAACAACCCCCAAGTATCAGTGGCTTAATAAGGTTTAATTTCTTGCTCATGTCACAATCCAGTGGGGGTGAGCAGAGCAGGAGGTGGGGCAGAACATTCTGCTCCATGGGGCCGACCCAGGCTCCGTCCTTGCAGAGACTCTGCCAGGCGACAGGACCTGAATCTGCCCCCCCACTGCGACCTCTCCGTCTGGCCAGGTGATATGCAAAGCAGGAGGGCGCAGAGGATCACAAGGCTTTAGAGGACAAGACTGGAAGTGGTGTGTGTCACTTTCAGCCATATTCCCGTGGCCAGAGATTGATCTCGGGCCCCAACCTTTCTGTACAGGACTCTGGGAAATGTAGTATAGCTGAGTGTGTCGGAGATGAATGAGAGGAATGTGGTCAGCATGTGTCTGGCAGGGTTGAGGATTATACGACGTCATGTATTCAAAGCCTTCAGTACAATGCTGGGCTTATAGTGTGTACTGAAGTCATTGTACCTACGTTTATTATTATTATTATTTGCCCAACCAGAGATGAAATGTTTTGCAACATTTTTTTAATATCACATTTAAGGTGATATTTACACATGCACATACACTATTCTATTCTTTACTGTATTATACTTTACTTACTGTAATGCAATTTATTATAATTTACTACTATACTATGCTATAATCACGCACTACTGTTTGCTAACACTGCTGTATTCTGGAAACATAATAGATGCAAAAGATATAATACCTTCTCTCTAAAAATGTCTAACTTAAATGTATTATTCTAGAAGTTAGATTTTAAATTTTTATATTTTATATTGTGTAAGTTAGATACTAATATTTAATATAATATCTCTATATATTTATGTATATCTATATGTACATACACACACACACACAAAATTTATTCTTGCTTGTGGTCCAGGCATTTTACCATCTATATGTTGGGATTCCACGTTCTATATATTCTATGCTTGGGGGACATCCCTTTGTCAGTATTTGCAATCATATGAGCACAGTATGTGAGTCTTTCATGCCCCACATCACTGTAGCTGAGGTAGAGCAATGGAGCAAGGAGAGTCAAGAAAATAGACAAAAATATTGAAAAGTATAATGTGTCAGCTCCCAGATCTGGGTGGGAATTCCGGCTCTGTGACATTTTCTGGCCTTCTGATGTTAGGTGAGCCACCTTCCTTTTATAGCTTAGTTTCCTTATTTATAAAATGTGGAACAGCAGAAGCAACCTCTGAGGGAATACTCTCTTGAGAATTAAATGAGATAATGTAAGTAAAATCCTCATCACAAAGTGCAGCACATGAAAAGGTGTTGATTTAGAAATACTAAAAACAAACAACTGAAACTTAGTGATGGTTTCTGGCTTTCACGAGGTACATAGAGGGGCTAGGAATTCACAGACCTACACAGCAACTGTAATAAATTTATTTTCCATCTCAAATAATCAACTGACTCTGACACCAAAACCAGAGGTCAGTGTCTGGGCTGACCCTTCTCCAACTCTTTTTCAGCATGAGGTCTTTTGGCATAGAATGCACATTATATCCAATTCACAGATACCATGGTCTTGTAACAATAGAGACTATGTTTTGCTTTTGGACCTAAATGGCCCCAGGATTCTCTTATTATCATCAATCTTAAATGTTCCATTATCTCTCATATTTGCATGCACTCTGTCCCCATCCCTGGGAATCCCAGCTGATTAGGTATCTTTCATTTTTTCTCCCATGGAAGACTATGCTTTTCAGTATTCTGTGTGTTTAGATTTCACGCTGCCTGTTTACTTCTCAGCCTCCCACACTAAATTACTCTTAAATCCCTCTGTACCTCAGCACGCACCCAAGGGAACAGGTGACCATGTTTTTTGTTGAAAGTAAGAATGAATGAATAGCAGCACTATAAGATAATTTCTCCAGTGCATTTTCTTTTGAGACCATGCAAGTTGGATAAGTTTCTTCCATGCAGCACTTTGTTAAATACATATTTGCTCATTTCTCATAAGTAACATCCCCTACATCTGCTTCGTAGAGAAAGGAGAAGCAGATCACAGAGCAAACTGCTCTATTTCAGAGAGAACATGGTTTTGAGCTGGAATTGCTAGGTTAGAGCCCTGGATGAACCACTAAACAGCAACATGAACTTGGGCTAATTACACAAAGTGCTTGAGCCTCGGTTTCCTCATGTGTGCAATGAGGAATCTTGACTTCATGGTCTTTGAGGCTGTTTGCAGAAGTATACTACGATGACCACCTGGGTGCAGGTTCTGGCTTGCCTCAGATATTCTGAATAAGAAACTCTGTGGGTGGAACCCACAAATTTGCATTTTTAACAAGCGCCGGAAGTGATTTGCCTGCATATTCTTGAATTCCCTTTTGCAGAAATATTGTAGGATTATAATTCCACAGGGTACTTGTCTTGCAAAGGGATTACTTGTAGAAGTGTGAGTAGTTTACTGCTTCACACTATAGTATGAGATTTGTCAATTTTCTCTTTATAAAAAGCCATCAATATATGTTTTTGGTTAGTATTAACAGACTCAGCTCCACTGTCACTTTCCATGGGAAATCTTGTCATATTGTCTCCCTCCCTTGCATTCTCCACTTCTCTGGCATCTCATTGGCTGGCTTGAATGAACTGTTTTTATATTCCCATGGTATAGCCACAAGTTGCAACCCTTGATCAGTGAATAATTTGTTGAAAGAGCAAATTAACTAATTCCATGTTAAGCCCATTCAAGATTATCTTGTTGGGGTTACTTTTAGCTTTTATTTAGAAAGTGATAGCCCCACATCATAACAAACCTCGCATGCAGGATTCATCCATTCTTCCCTTCAATGTTATCCCTGATCTATTATGCACGAATAATGGTGATCCTCACCTTGCTAAGCAGTGAGGATACAATGGTAACAAAAACAACTTTGTTCCTGTTCTCAATGAGCTCTGGCTGCTAAGGAAGGCAGAGATGTAAACAGGCAATGCGAAATGCATAGAATGAGCCTGGTCTGACATGCTGGGAGCAGAGAACTGGACCCTTAACTCCATCTCGGGAGTCTTGAAGGGCTACCCAGAGGCAGTGACAGCTAAACTGAGACCTAGGGAAGCAGAAAAGCAAAAGCAAGGCAGAGACAAAGTTGTGCCGGCTGGTGGAGAATCAGGTTGAACTTGAGCGTGATTATAATTTGTCTTGACTTACTCTCTCTTTTACGTGCAGAAGTTTTGTTTCCTGGTCTGAACAGGAGAACAACTGTGAGTGTCTGTGTCCTCTTTTGTGTTCCCCAGTCAACCTAGCTTGAGTGCCCGGCTGCTGTGTCTTTTACTGAATTTACAATGGTCATGCGTTTGAAGATCCAAATCTTTTTTTTTTTTTTTTTTTTTGGTATGTTTGTAGTATGCTTTTTCACCGTGCTATTCTCCCTTCCTGTCTGTTCTGTTTGTGCTTCCCTCCGTGTGAATGCTCAGCGATTCAGGGTCACAGACTCCAACGCCTCCCTGGGCCAGGACACTGATACATACATGTGCCATCAATCTGGGGAGGGCTGTGACATGGGGAGTGGTGATGCCTGGGAGCATCTAGACAGCACACGCCCACTAAAGGAATTCCAATGCACTGCTTTGTTTTCCCAAAACACTGAGCCAGCCAAACAGAACACCTCTGTTTGATAGATCTGGCCCACTAGCCTCCCATTGTGACCTCTGTCTGTGTGGTCCCCGGGGGCAAGCTGATGTGTTATTTATTTTCCCATCCCCAGAGCCTGGTGCAGAGTAGGTGTCGGGAATTGTTTGTGGTTGAATCAAAAGGCACTTTCCCAGGGGAGCTTTGGAAAACACCGGCTGTGCAAGTTCTGATCCACCCTGAGTGAGTATTGGCTCAGTCAGGTAAAGGTAAATTGGTACATTGATGAGTGAGAAAAAAGTGAAGCTCTAAAATGCCAGAAAACTGGCATTCATACACCTAGTAAGAGATGCCTGACCCCAGACATCGTGGCGTTCTGTGTAATATAAGAAAAAACAAAATTGCGTATTCTAGCCAAAAGAGCTGATGACTTTTTTTTCCCGTCAGTTGGCCAAAATATTTGCTACAGGCCTTTCTTACCATGTCATCCTTTTGCTTAAAACTCTTCTCATTATCCTAAGTGCAAAGACCACTGTGGCCCGCAGGACCCTGCAGGACCCAGTGCGTGTAACTCCCTCCCTTGCCGGTCCGACCACGCCGCCTTGCATCTTTCACGTTTGCTGAGTTTGCACGTAGATCCCTCTGCTGCCAACCCCTCCCCATCCAGCCCATTGCTTACGCCCAGCTCATCCTCCAGCTCTGAGCTCTAGAGTCTCTTGTTCCAGAACGTGTCTCCTAACACTCGGGTGAGGAATAGTCCCTTGTCCATGCTGTCACATTCTCCACACTGTCTCTTTAAAACTGTCTCTTTTGTGATTATAAATGCTGTGATTAACTACCTAGAGCGTTGCTTGAACCGGCAGGGACAACATCTGTCTCGTTCGTCCCTGTTATACAGCGCCAATGCCTAGGGCAGAGTTTGGCACAGAACCAGTGATCGATCCGTATCTGTGGGGTGGATGAATGCGGAGGTAGGACGTTGCCGTGACCGGGGATGCGTGGGTGTCGGCCGGTGGGCCAGTCTTCAGCGATCCCGTGGCCGAGCGCGGTGCTCGCACCAGGTGGGGAGGAGGCAGGCTGAGCACAGCTGATCCTGAAGGGCTCTCCCGAGGCTCCGAGTCCACCCCGTCTCAAGATGGACGTTCTGAGGACATTTATGGGGTTCGTGCTGCTTGCACCGCAGTCTGAGACCCGTACAAAGTAGGTCAGGTACCGTAATATAACTCGACAAGTCACTCACG
Organism: Cheirogaleus medius; assembly: GCA_008086735.1. Lineage (NCBI taxonomy): Eukaryota > Metazoa > Chordata > Mammalia > Primates > Cheirogaleidae > Cheirogaleus > Cheirogaleus medius. The sequence goes on from VBSM01001979.1 coordinate 4,777,592, forward strand.
AGAGACCCGGCTGTCCCAAACAATTCAAGTCAGAGAACCAGGCCATGGCTGAATAAGCAGAGGACGAGGGCGTTTATTAAGGTGATAGAGCATAATGAACCCAGGGCAACAGGGGGGTGTCTGACATGCTATTAGATCCGTTATCAAACACTGCAGCGGCGTCTCCTCGTCGGGACAGACTGACACTAGCCCGTGACATGTTAGGTCAGTCGAGGCATGCAGTCGAGGTCCCTGTGAGAATAAGCACTAGCCTGCCTTTTCAAGTCCAATTTAGTGCTTGGATTTATACTGGACCTTCACGATCACCTTGTACGGAACTAATGACAAGGTGACTTTGGGACCTCCCATCTCTCAGCTTCCTGTTTTAACCACATCCCTGGACTATCTCAACCCTTCCTATTTTGTGGCGAGCAGCTTCAAAATCTATCAAAAGTCAACAGAAGTTAAATACTCAATAATTTTAGCAAAACAGAAAAACTTCAGTCTAACCAAAGTGGTTTTAGCAGGCGAGTGAATAAAAGGACCTTGAGGTAATGGGGCTGCTCAAAAGCAAATTGATTATGATGGTTCTCCTCGTTATAAACGTCTGCCAGGTCACTTTTGCCAGCGAGAAAACAGCCAGGCTTGTAGCAAGGTTTTGGAATCGTGCTCCTCACGGCACCAGCCTGCCTCTCTGTTTCATGCCATCACCTTCGTCTCCAAACACACGGGGTTGCTTCCTCCCCGCTCTGTCTGCCGATGTCCATTTCTGTAGAGAAAACTTTCCAAGGCACTCTCTCCTCACACCGCCATGCCAAACGCACAGCATCCGTTACAGCATGTATTATAATAAATCGTCAGCCACTTACGTCCCTGCAGGCCTGGGCCCCTCAGACGGCTGCAAAATGGCCCAGGCTAGGAGCTTTATTTCAGTCTTTTCACATATAGTTTCTGGCAAACAGACAATATTGCACACATATTGCTTGAACTCATCAGGAATGAATCAATAGATGAATGAATGCAGGACTGGGAGGCACGGGGGTTGATCCTGCAAACATGTGGACTTTCTTCCAAGGGCAAGGTGGAGCCATTGGATGGCTTATAGGAGAAAGTGATAGATTTGTTTAGGAAAGAGTATTCGGGTCACGAGGGTGGGCCTGGAGAGACCCACTTGGGAGGACCAGTGGAGAAGTTGTAGGAGTCCACAAAAGACACAAAAGTGGCTAAGTGAGGGGGTGGGAAGAAGTTAGTGGATGAGCAAGATCTTCAGGACTCATATAAGCGAGCCCTGGTGAAGCTTTGGATGCGGGTGGCAAGGTCGACTTCAGATCTCTGCCTGCCGTGACCACGTGGGTAGATGGAGATGCCATCTAACAAAATGAGAAAGTGTCTTAAATTATATAGTGACTTTTCAGAATTGCTTTTGATATGTACAAGCAATTCCATAATCAATTAATAAATTATTAATTGCCTCAAGTGGCTTTTTTGGTAATCGAGGGTAGATGAGTTATAAGCTTTTAGAGGACTTGCTTGTGTTTCTGTTGCCTGTGAGATTCTGTTTTAATTGGTTAATTTTAGTACAATCTAAAGGTTTTTTTTGGTTTAGTTTTGTTACGAGTTTAGTTTTGTTATGAGACCTTGTCTATCTGACAGGACATTAGTTTCATAAGTGCAATAAAGTTAACTGCATAAAATTCTTTGAGCAAAACATTTTTTTAACATCAGAATCTCACGAAGATTGCATATTTTGGGTTGCAAAAAAGTGTTAAGTTTTCTCAACCATATTAACATATATAATTGGAAGATTTATAATTCAGATCAAAAGAAGAATACGTAGTGTGGTTACACATATCCACATACATTTTATCATGCTTGATTAGGGCTTAATCTTCCTTTATCACTGGAAGAGTTTGCAAAGTGAGCAACGTCAGTCCTCTCCACCCCGTGATGGGAGAATATTACATCAACCTGCAGCCTGTTTCTTCTGCCAAGCTATTCAGTGAGAGTGAGAAAATCCATTTGAGCAGATATATGTTTATGGAAAGTGATACATGATAGCTTTAAATGTGGAATATTTCCTCTTTATTAGGCATTTCTTTATTACGGGGTGTATTTTCATTAAATTTTATAAACATTCCATTATCAAAGACTTCATCGTTTGAGAAGAGATGAATTTATAGTTGATTAATACATAAATTTTAACGGCTTATGTGTATGCCAAAAACACTTTTCTTGCATCCCCCCCCACCATGCATTTGATCTTGAAGTACTTCTCAATTCAAATCGGAAAACGTGCACAGTTCCTGGTATTATTCTTGATACTGGGGACATAGGGATGGATTGAGTCCCAGCCCCTGCCTACAAGGACGGCACAGTCCTGGGCTTAAGACAGACACACAGAGGGCACGTCATGCTGGGTGTGCCCAGCACAGGAAAGACAAGTGTCCACGGAGCAGGAGATGATTTACGCTCTTCAGAGCGGCTGAAATGAGGTATGGGAGAGACTTCTAGGAAGAGGTGGTTTCTGAGCTGGAATGTCACAGGGGCATGGGATCTTAAGATGTGCTCATAAAACTGTGAGCAGCTCCTTATTCCTGATCTCCACCTTCAAGGAGGGAGCGACAGGAGGTGCGGCTGGATTAGAAGGCCCTGAGAGGCACGCTGGGTTCTTTGGGATACTTTTTGATAGCTCTGGGAGATAATCAGTTGTTTGAGGCAGGGCAGAAAAAGCAAAAATCCAAGGTGGCTCCCGAAATACGTCCCTCCCACCTGCCCCCTTCCTTTTTGGCACAGAATCCCCAAATCAAATATGTGATAGCATCAGGGTGACACCTCGGAGCTCATTTCGTTTTTAACAGAAGGAAGGTTGTCTTGCGCGTGGTGGAGTTACAGGAGGAGATAAGAGGTGCCTCCCGCGCCCGCTGGAACTGAGGTGACCGTCAATGCCAGGGCCAAGGTGTCCCCATCCGATACGCCCACCCTAAGTTAAGCAGGCAGTCTACACAGGCGTGATCTGGCTTTACCCTTCCAGGCTCCGGGTTTTTGTTTGCACAGAGACAATGAGATTCCGAGTGAATTGCCCGGAAAGTAAGGGAGCCGCTTCTCTTTTCAGGCTGTGGCCCTGAACACCCAGGCCTTAACAATGGCTCCACGGAGAGCCACAGGCTGTTGGGGACTGATTGTGCAAGCTGAATTTTGTTTTGTGCACTTTCTCTATTCTGTGAAGAGAAAGGGGGCCATTCTTTCCAGAATCCAGCACATTTTTCTCCTCCACAGAGTCACTCAGCAACCTTGAGGTTTGAAGCCGTTATAAAGACGACCTCGCATCCACACTCTGCCGTCCGAGGCCGAGGCAGGCACGGTGGGTGGAAGGCACCCCCACCATCAATTCTTCCTGCTAAAGCTAATAACAGACGTCATTTGCTCAGCATTTTTTATGTGCCAAATACTAAGCCACTTTGTTTTCCTACTTAAACATTTTTTCAACTTTCAAACTTTGAAATAATTTTGCCTTATAGACGTTGCAAAAAGAGTACAAAATTGTACCCTTTACCAGCTGCCCCCAGGGTGAGGGTCCACGGCACAGCGATCACGGGTAGCACAGTAACATTCACATAGTACTCAGAGTTAATCCACAGCCCTTTCTCTCTGCTCTAGAACCTGATTTAAGACCCAAGGCTGTTTTGTTTTGTTGCCAAGACCCTCACATTCTTTAATCCAGAGCAGTGCCTCAGGTCTTTTCCCGTTTTTCATGACCTTGACACTTTTGAATAATACCGTAGAGAATACCATAATCTGGGTTTATCTGATGTTTCCTCGTGATCAAATTCAAGCCATATGTTTTTCACGAAAATACAACGGAAGTGATTTGTGTCCTCCGTATCGAGAGTCCAAAATCCAGACATCTCTCCTCGCTGGTGATGTCCACACACTAGCGATGATCTGGGGCTGCCGGGTTTTATCCACCACAAACTTAATAGTTTTGTCTTTTATAATCCATGAGGGTCTCATGGCACCAAATTTTGAGACTGTAAATATCCTGTTTCTCGTCATTCTTTTACCCACTAATTTTAGCATGCATTAATGATTCTTGACTGTAATAATCTGTAATGCTACATTTGTCAAAAGCTGATTTTTTAAAAAAAAAAATTTTATATAGTTTCCATACACTTCTAAACTGAGATTCCACTATAAGGAAGAGTTTTCCCTTCCTCTTCATTTATTTATTTATTCAAATATTTATGTCGGTATGGACCCATAGGGTCTTATTTTGTCTTATTGATTAGAGGCCATCATTATCATTATCTTATTATTTCAGTTCCCCTAGATTTAGCCATTGGAAACTCCTTCAAGTCGGCTTCTGTGTCCTTACAGCAAGGCCCCATCTTTTCCGGAGCACATCCTTGCTTTCGGGCACTGTGGGATGTGCTGGGCTCATTGTGTCTCTCATTGAGTCAGCCGTGCCTGCAGAGGGATTCCCGCCATTGCAGAGTGAGAGCTAAAGGTCGAGCAGAATCATTGCCGCTCAGGTATCTCCACCTCCTGGCCCTTTTGGTGGATTGTAGAAAGCTAGCTTTTACATATATTGCCTAATTTAATCTTCTCAACAAACTTCTGGGAAAGAAATAGTTGTGATTGTCTTACAGATATTATAAAAATGAGAGCAAAAAGCTACCCATGAACAAAAATATTTGTACCCCCTTAATAGTTTGAAATAAAAATTAAATAGCTAAAATAAATTTTTTAAAATGAGAGCAGTTGGCATGAATTAACTGGAGTCTCACAGCTAAAATGTGGAGGAATTAGGACTCAAACTCGAGTGTGTGGGCTTACAAAGACAGTGTCCATCCCAGTGTGCGATGCTACCTCCTGCAGGATGAGGACTGAGCTGAAGCCAGTCGGCTTTGGGAGGGCCTGTCCCCTCCAGCGGCCTGGATCCTCCTCCCTGGGCTTTTCAACCTCATGGTCAACCTCATGGCAGCCTCTGGACCATCTCTCCGTACAGCTGCAGTTCTTGTCTCTCCACTGTGGCCAGGGTGGTCTGCTTTTTGGCCTCTAACCTTGGATCCTGATGTAGTCTTTGATTTGCCCACAAGCTACCTCTTTTCTGGTTAATTCCTGATTATTTATCCCTTATCCCGCCCAGCTTTCCTTGATAACCATATGTGCACAGCATCTAGTCACTGTACATCAAAATCCTGATGTCATCTGTAGCCGATTGATCAACTGGTTAGGTGATTATTTGCTTAATGCATAGCTTCTCTGTTGGAATTTAAAATCTGGGAGAATAGGAACAGTGGTTGGCACTTTGTTTGCAAATCATAGGTGCTTAACCAATGTTTGTTGAGTGCCGAATGACTGACACCTCTCCACAGCTCTTTCTAACACAGATCTCTTCCCTCCCGAGGCTTCTACCATTGGGCAAAGCTCTTGGGAGTTCCCCAGATCCTTGCTTATGTTGAACATCCCTCTCTGCACCCCACATGAATTACAGTGAGCTTAAACGCTAAAGGTAATTACACTCCTAAATGAAGTAGCCATTTGTCATTAATTTAGGCGGTCCTGGGGGCTGTGGGTTAGAAAGTGGCGTGGCTGGAGCGGCTGGTGCACCTTGCCCTGTGGCACAGCTGGGGCAGGTGAGTGTGCTGTCTGGGGCTTCTCGGAGCCCAGGGGGAGGGGGTGTGCACACTGACGGGGGAAGGGAAGGTGCTGGCTGGGAGACGCTGGAGAGGGAGCGGCAGCCCAAGGGCAGGGCTTGTCATGACCTGGGGAGGACAGAGGGGGTGGCTCCCTGATATTCTGCCTCCTGCGGGGCCACGTTTATGGATCCTGGGGGGAGGTTCTTGGTTTCTCCAATCTCAAAGGAAATATTTTTCTTGCTTGTCTCTTCTAAGCAGAAGAAAGGCTGTTCCTCTATGTCAGCGGGGACTCCCTAATTACTTAATTGTTTAAATCAGACTAATTGCTTAATTGGATTAATCCCTTCTCCCCCCTGGGCATCAGCAGTGGACAAGCCCTGCACCCACTGGAGGCCGATCTGCTGCGGGAGCATCAGGGCAGGGCCCTGGCTTCATAGTCCCTTCCCCACGTGACCTCTGCAGGGAGGGAGGGGGCCCTGCAGACTAGTAGGACTTCAAGAGAAGATTGGTTTATGGGGCCTTTGGAGGGGCTTAGCAGGGCAAGACTGAGTAACTGCACGCTGGGGTGACAGCTAAGATTCCAGGCCCAAAGCCACTTATCCTCAGCCTTCCCAGAGCTCTCTGAGAGATGATGTCACGTCCAGACCCAACGCTGAAGGGAGGTCGTGCTGGCAGAGAAAGGGGAGGAAGCTGTCGGTGCTGACCTGACCCCCAGCCTCGGCCTCTCTTCCTCTCCCTGCAAAGTGGCCTTCACAGATCTCCCTGTGAACCCAACCCCAGTCAGTCCTCACGGCTGTGGTGAAGCTTGAAGTTAACGTGGTGGTGTTTCAGGAAATCTAAGTCAGCCAGTGGACAACTTTGGCTGAACATTCCAGCGACTGAGCTTTTTCCTTCATTTGGAGACCAACTCTCACACTCTAGGCTGTACTCTGATAATAGGCCCCTGTCTTATCCAGCAAGCTTGAGTCTAGGCTCTGGTCACTGCCTAGATATGTCTTGAAATGTGGAAGGATTAAAATTCATGAAGGCAGGGCTCATGTCTTCTTGTTCATGACTATGGCCGCAGAATCGCACCTGTACCGTAGTATAGTATCGTGCAGAGCAGGGGCTCAATACATTTCCACTGGATAAAGGAATCAACAGCCTGTTGTCTTTATGATAAGAGATACACACCGTATGACTCAGGATGGCAGAACAGGGAGGTATGTTTTGGTACAGAATTAGGGGGGATGGTTTAACAGCTATTTTGTAGAGTTACAGGTGGTATCTCCACCCCTTGGGGGAGGTCAGGAAGACTGCAGACACATCAGCAGTAGAAAGGGAATTTCTGCAGAGTTGACCAGATGGCTTTTGTGACCCTTAGAGCTCTAAGAAGTTCTGACTTCAAAGGAACCTTTTGTGCAGCAAAGACATAGCGGTTAGCTCAGAGAGCTTCATGTCGTATACAACTGGGTGTGTAAATTATAATTTAATTTTTATTTCTGATGTTATCCTTTCCCAGCTTTGTGAGTGAATGAGTGACTTACCTTTCTGGGTGTCCCTTGCCTCTGCTGTTCCGCGGGGCTTGGGGAGCCTAATTCAGAGGGCGGTCGTGAGGACTGAAGGAGCAGGTGCCTATAACGTGCGGGGCAGAGTAAGTGCTCGAGAAATGCCAGTCTCATCTCTCCTCTTTCTCTGTCGTTGAGTCGTGGAATGACCAGAGACCACGGCTGGGAGGACCATGTCTACTCAATCACTTTCTACTCTGCACTTTGCATTTGGGAGTTTTTCCCAAAATGTCTATTCCTCTCCACCGTTCCACCTGGGATGATTGCCACTGCCTGTGCTTCCTTGTCACGTGGAAACACACACACACACACACACACACACACACACATCAGTTCAGCCTGTGGATGTTTTTCTCATTTGGATTTAAAAAATGACAGGGAAATCCATCATTTGAACTATTTTCCTTACATGCGAGGCTCAGGGGAGAAAGTTATTTTTACGAAGTCAGAGGAGGCAACTTGACCCAAGGCCTCCTGGAGCCACTTCCAGGGCCTCTGCCAACAAGTTGTATGATTTGGGACAAGCTGGTCCCTAGCCTTGAATGAAAAGGAAGCCAGTGTGGCCTCTTCCCAAGGCGCGAGGAGTGTTTGTGAACATTGAGAATAGATGTGTAGATTTCTGCAAAAAGGCGCTAGAGGCCTCCTGGCGTGGTGTTCACACTTACCTGTTCCGGGACTATTTTTAGGATGTCTGATGCCGGAGGCCTTGTAAAAGTGGTACTTTTTTTACAGTAAATTTTGCATTTCAGGAGAAATTTCAAACGAGAAAAAACTGGCTTTTAACTTTTCTCCTTTGCAACTTCTCTGGTCTTTGCTGTAATATCCTCGGAACCATATTTATGGTAGCAAAGCAAAAGTGACTGTTTGGGGGTCTGGGGTCAGGCAGCATTTAATAAACCATCAAAGGACTGTAAGGGCAGCGGCTAGTGCAGCCGGTCTAGAAGGGGTCTCCGAACCTCGAGTGCCTTGCGATCCACAGAGCTCATTTCCGGCAGAGGACTTCACAATATCTGAAGCCTGGTGCTAATCCACCTCTGGATCAGAACATCCGGAAGCAGATACTTTGTAAAGTCACCTAAAAATTTTGTGTTGTGATTCCTTGGCTGAAAAATATTAAAGACACAGATACGTGTTAACCTGCTATAATTCTTGTGCCAAAAAAAGAAGTATTTTATTCAATTCAGGCCTCCGAGGCTACAGAAAAGTAAAGATTTTGTAGCCTAGAGCCTAAAGTCATTTCCAATATTCGATTAAAAAATAAAATTTTATGATAATTTTTGAGCACCCTGTAAGTGCCAGGAACCACTTAAATCACTTTTCATGCTTTTCAATCATCATTTTGGGGGTGGGTAATTGAAATTCGGGGTGGGGGGGGTTGCTGAATCGCATGCTCATGGAAAGAATTGTGGAACATGCAAAAAAGAATTCAACCTAGAGACCCAAATCCCGTGTTCTATGTCCTTAACTATCACAACTATCCTTTAAGCAGGAAAAGACCGAAAAACCCCACGTTTTCGTCACATTTTCTGTTACAGTCAGAGGACAGTTGGAGACAGGCACATGAGGTTGAGCCTGAACATCACCCCAGCTCGGAAGCAGGCGGCCGAGTCTCCCTGTAGTCCCTTAACCTGAGCATAGAGGAATCTAGAAGCCCATAGCGCTGCCAGGAGCTCCATGACCCGGCATCACAGGGCTGCATCAGAGCGACAACTGAAAGACATTCATGAGTTCGCTTTGGGGGCTGGAAGAGGACGCGAGGTTTGAAGGCGGAGAGACAGGGGTCAAATACATTCTGGCCATTCGCTAGGTGGGGTTCTTAGGAAAGTCCAGCAAACCCCGTCAGGTTCTCCATCCTGTTGCATCCACCTCTCAACCTTGTTGCAAGAACTCAGCTGAGACCAGACGTGCTCAAGAGAAAGCACCAGGTTTTGGTTCCCCTCCAGGCCGTCTTTCTTGAGGTCCCAGCTGAGTGCTAAGCCTTTTCCTTGTTCTCGTTTCTTCAAGAGCATTACGCTGCCTCAGTCATAATCGAAGGCTGACGAAACGCCAAGTGTTCAATTTAGCCACACACAGCCAGGCAGCTTGTTAGTCTGTGGGTAAGCCCACATTTTCCATTGCTCTTATTTGTTTATTTGCATTGTTATAGTTAAGGTGCACAACATGACGCGTTATGTATACATACCTAGTGAAGTGATTACTGCAGTCAAGCAAATTAACATACTCATCATCTCATAGAGTTTCCTTCCTTCCCCCTTTGCTACCTTCCTTCCCTCCCTCCCTCCCTCCCTCCTTCCTTCCTTCCTTCCTTCCTTCCCTTCCTTCCTTCCTTCCTTCCTTCCTTCCTTCCTTCCTTCCTTCCTTCCTTCCTTCTTTCCTTCTTTCTTTCTTGTAAGAGTACATAAAATCTACTATCCTGGCAAACTTCCAGTATACAATACAATGTTATTAACTCCAGTCCTCTTGTACATTACATCTCCAGACTTATTTTTCCTATATAAATGCTACTTTTTACACTTTGATCTACATTTCCGCATTTCCCCCACCTCCTCTCACTCCTAGTAACCTCCTTTCTATTGTTTGTTTCTGTGCATTCGATTTTTTTTTACATTCTCACTTTAGGTATAAGTGGGACCATATCACACTTGTCTTTCTGTCTTGCTTGTTCCGCTTGGCATAACAGCCTCCATCTTCATCCTCGGTGTTGAGAATGGCAAGACCTCCTCCTTCATTAACGCCGAACAATATTCCATTGTGTGTGTATACCACACACATATATATGTCACAATTTCTTTATCCATTCACCCATCAGTGGGAATTTGCTGAGTCACACAGTAGCTTTATTTTGAATTTCTTTAGGAACCTCCATATTGTTTTCCACAGTGGCTGTACCAATCTACATTCTCACCAACAGCGTACAAGGGTTTCCTTTCCACGCCCTCGCCAACACTTATCTCTTATCTTCTTCGTCCTAACAGGTGTGAGGTGGCATCTCATTGTGGTTTTCATTTGCATTTCCCTGATTAACGATGTTGCATTCCTTTTCATATGCCTGTTGGCCATTTTTTACATCTTCTTCGGAGAAATGCTACTTAGGTCCTTGGCCCATTTTTAATGGGATTATTCATTTTTTATTTTACTATTAAGTTGTGTGAGTTCCTTATATATTTTGGGTATTACTCACTTATCAGATACATGGTTTACAAATGTTTTCTCTCAATATATAGGCTGTGCTTTTATTTTGTAGATTGTAGATTTTTTGTGCTTTTCTTTTCTTTTTTCTGTGTAGAAACTCTTTAGTTTAACGTTGTCCTACTTGATTAGTTTGCTTTCTACTTTTCATTAGCTGAACTGGTGCTCGGGTTTGAACATTTTCCTGTGATCTTTGTTTCTGTCTTGAAAAATGAGATTTAAAATTCTAGCTGCTACTGACGGGCATTAAGTCATGGAAAGCATCACTTTTGCATAGTGAAAATGTCACAGTCACCACTGTATGCCATAGACAGGGCAGACGCCATTACTATCTTAATTTAATGATGACTAAACTGAGACTTATGGACTCAAATCAGTGGCCCCAAAGTCATGGGGGTACTAAGAAGTAAAGCTTCTTAATATAAAACCTAAGTCTTTTGAACTTAAGCCCAATGCTACTTTCTTAGATTCACATTTGAATAACAACCTACTAAGAGATCAACATCTTATTGATGTTTTGGTTCTGAACAGACTCTAGCTTTATGATAGACACATTTGTTAATATGTTTCTCTATTGCTGCTCCTCAACACAATGTAGCCTGCTGGTCAAAGTTAGTTCATAATGACTTTAACAGCCAAGTTGGTGGGCCTCTGAGGACCTGAACCAAGACCAATGGAAGTTGATTGTTTAAACAGCTCCCCAGCAATTTTTAGCCTTATAAATCAGGATGGGGATATATCATCATCATCTTAGGTCAGTTTGACATTAAGTAAATCAGCTTATGTTCCTTACTTATCTCCCTTCATTCTATTCTCATGAGTTTTCAAAAAAAAAAAAAAAAAGGTCAACATTCTTACTTTGAAACAGACAGTGCTCCAACCATTCAAAGTGAGACTTTGGTCTGTCTTTGAAAAATCTGAAATCTCCGAGTTCAATGAAAGCAAAAATGTCTATACCCAAAGAGTATCATCATGGCTGTTTGACCTTGAGAAAGTTATTTGACTCTAAGGAGTTTGTTTCTGACTTGGGGTTTTGAGGGAGGGGCCTGAAATTTGAACGTGGTGGACTTTCAAGGCCCCGTGCGCTGTAACACTGGAGGGGAAATTAAGGAGTGATGTCATGCTTAGAGGGCCCTTTCCACACAAGAACAGAGCTATGACTGAACTATGAAGTCATGAGAACCAAAGAACATAGCAAGCAGCAACAAGAATTTTCAGTTTTCTTCCACCAAATTATTTAAGTTTACCTTCTCAAGTAAGGGGACCCGATAAAGTGATCATCTTACTAATGTTTCAAAAATATTTTTGAATGCCATATAAAGACTGTATTGTTGATTTACTTTGCAGTTTAAATGAAGAAAGGGCCTTTCTATTGTGGCCTTTTATAGGTGGCAATTCACATTTGAAATGGAAATATTCTATTTCCAGGTCACACTCTTCTTCTTTATGGGAATGTTTTAAGTCTTTTAACAAAGTTGGGCCAGCCAGAATGGATTGAGAACTATGACCCACTTTAGATAAATAATGTATGTGACTGTAGTTGTAAATAAAAATAGTAAACAGATAATGGCATACCAAAGTGCCAATCATTTAAGCATTTTATTTTTAATGCATATACTTTGTAGCAATGTGAATATGAATTAAATTCACATGCACATATATTCTTGTCATCTTAATACTAATTTTCATTTTTCCATATATTTTTTTTTGCGTTTATTCCACATATATTTATTTAGCATCTAATGTGTTGCAAGCACTTGGGCTCGGCATTTGGTTTCAATCCACGGATATGTTTTTGTTAGCCACTTTAATCATTTAATACCATTTGTAAGAATTTGACTATATTTCTGCAGCATCCAGGTGTTATATGTTTAATGTGGCCTGATATTCACTGGGAGCTGTCTAAATAATTCTATTATCAGATAATTGAAGAGTTTTTGCTAAATTATACACCCATTGTCATACTCATTGAATTTAAACATTTCTGGAGATGGCAGGAAGGCCCCCTACTTGCTGGGTCTTTTTAAAACATCTATTTTATTCAACAAGCATTCTCTGAGGAGCAGCAATGTGCCCTACACTCTGCTCGGTGCAGAGAGGCAGGAAGGGCCACCTGGCAGAAGGTGGGAGACGTATTAATCAGCCAACGATACCTGCAAAACTCAAGTTCCAGAGAACTAGAAGGGCCGCAGAGGAGAGCAAACATGCTCCTGAAAAGGCAAATTAAGGCAAAGTTGTGGCATTGGGTGTGGGATTCTACATCTTTGACTTAATTCTAGAAAGAATGAAATGAGGAAAGCAGGAATAAAAACACTATCTTTAGGTCTCAGATGGGCATTGTCTAATCCTCCTCCTGCCAGTAAATGCGTGTGGTGCATGGTGCAGCTGATCTCTTTTTTAAAATTTTCATCAAATTATTCTATAAGGGTGCTTCCAAGCACAATTTGGCCGTATACTTTACTGCTCGAATCAACACAACAAATACCGTAAGTCCAGTAATCGCTAATTGTCTCCTCCATTATCAAGGAAGAAATCAATCATAAACCTTGTGTTACTTTAGCAGTGGCCTGCAGGAAGGACCGATCACCCAGAGAGGCATTTTTCTTCACCTGCTGCCTGCTCCTGCCCTGCTCTCGTCCTACCTTCCTGGGCTTCCTGCTTAACGCGCGGCAGTCACCTCTGTTAGGATCAGGGTGCCTTGAACTTATCAGCAAGGTTTGGCAACTGGTAATAAATCTCTGCAGCCTTCGGTGACTTAGCAATCACTCTCTTTCCCTTGTTGGGAAGAGGATAAAGTGGAGACAGTGGTGTCACCTAGCTCTTCCCCGCCACGTGCCCTTCCTCACTGTGAGCCGGGAGCGCGGGCTATTTCTCTGGGCACCCAAGGGCAAGCACCGGGCTTTAGAAATACTACCATGTAGCTGGCGAACTGTGCTTGAAAAGAAAGACTCTTCCCTTGCAAGCTACGGATTTGACTTGCATATTGATTTTTCATGTGTGATGTTCCGGGTTTATTATCTCCTACAGGTTAACTGACACAGCCGAATACGGAGAGCCTGCGTGAGAAGGGCTCCCGATAAAAGGAAGCATGCGGACATCGTCAGAGACAACCTGGAGCTGCTTTTAAAGCATTTTCCCACCGATCACATAGGTGGCTCTCTTGTCACCCTCCCTTCCTCACACTTCTCTTCCATGTCTGTTCACCGTTCCTAGACTTTCAGGACAGCATGCCAGGGCATGGCTTTCCAAGCCCAGGACCTGGATTAGGACTCATGGAATAGACTCGTGCATGCTGTCGAATCTTTCTGAGCCCCAGTTTTCTCAACCACAACGTGGACCCAGTGGTATCTGTCCCATAGCCATGGGGACAGGTGCGTGAGATCAGCCCTCACTATAGGAGGTTCCCAGGTGCTAACAGTTCTTCTCTATGCTGGCCAGTGCTTGCTCACCCCAGATGCCCACCAGGATGCCCGTGTGGCAATTGTTCACTCTTTCCCCGCGGAACAATTATTCTTCGTGTAGGTTAAACCAGCACATACTTCTGAGCACCTCCTATATAAGCCCAGCTCTTGTCTTGATCCATCAGCGAACAGACAGAGGTCTCTGCATGCTGGAGCTAACATGCTAATGGGGAGACAGATAACAAAAAATAGACATAGTGACGAAATAAATCTTATAGGATGTTAGAAAGTGGTAAAGGCTGGGATAAAAAGCAGAGCAGCACTGAGGGCAGGGAGTGGAGGAAATTGCAGTTGGAGGGGAGAGGCCCAGGAGTCCTCACGAATGACCTTTGCTTACTGCAGACCAGGCACCAGCTAAGCGCTCCCAGCAGCTTATTAAATAAGTGCTTTTATCCACATGTTATAGGGGCAGGAGCCGAGACTCAAATAAATTAAATGATGTGCCTGATACAGCTAGCCCCTGTCAAGCCAGCATGGAAACCAGTGCTCTTAACCACTATTCTAAGCCGCCACCAAATAGCTTTAATGTATAGTCTGCTCTTTGTCGGCTCTGTGATCGGTACTTAGGAGCTGACCAGGTGTAAGAAGTGGTCACATGGCCTCCTGGAGGTTAAAGTCTCAATAACTGTAAGGAAAATACTAGCTTTAGTGCCCATAGATGTTCTGGGACAGAAATTCACGGAGGTAGAAAAAGTAAAAGGCAATTGGAGCAGGAATCGGGAAGTGGGTCGGTGTTAATCACTTGCTCAAGACTTTGCTGCCTTGTTAGGAACTTCGGTGGGAGGGGGGTTTGTGTCTGGCGGCCACTGTTTTTACCCCCCATCCCCGCCTTCATCACTGTCTGGCACATGATACATATTTGTTAAACAAATTTAACACTAAAAATGAGTTTGGAAATCCACAACAGGTATCAGCATATTGAAGACTCTCTGAATACCAACAGCAAGCACATTGATTTAACTTTGTTTAAGCCACCGTTTTCCAAACTTGTTTGAGAGAAATCTTTTCTCTGTGAATTCGTCATGAAACTAATATTCTGCAAAGATAAAGTTAGGAAAATGCTGCTCTAGAGAAAGAGGAATTTCCATACCTAGACTTATAAAAAGAAACACACTAAAGTGTTCATTGACACTGGCATGTCTTGTGTTAACGTAAATATGTCATAGGCACAAGGAGAATCTTGGGTAGAATCGGGGATAAAGTTGGATTCAGAAACCTAAGGTTAAACCTTGACTTTACTATTTCCATCTTGGTGACCTTGGGCTTGTCACTTAACTTTTTCTGAGATCCAAATGTCTCACCTATAAAATTTTGTGGAGAAACTAAATGCAGCAATGGGTAGAGATGTCTCTGAGAAAGTGCTTTGCATGGAAAGACATTCAATAAACATGATTTGCATGTAAATTTATGATCTCCTTCTGCTTAGGAAATGCGTCTGTGACATTCAAGAGTGTAACTTTTCAGTGTTCTGCCTCAAGGGAGCTGGAAGAAAAGTTTTTATTTGACACCAAAAGGAATAACTTCCTAGTCCTTAAAATAAGTAAAATGTTTAGGAAATAGAAGTCAGTGCCCCTGAAGGTTGCCCGCCATCAGTTACCCAAGACAACATCTGAACCCCCCAAACATGTGCCGCCGTCTCAGAGGAGAAATGGGAAAAGAGACATTGAATGACATTCAGCATGACATTGTTGAAAACCTAATAGAATATGGCAGATGGTAGATTATGGACCCATTTATGACCATGGTGGAACCTAGCCCTATCCTGTTGTTTCATGCTGTGAAAAAGTGGCTTATTTTCAATCAGAATACATACGGAAACAGACATGCACATATGTATGTCTAAGTCTCTGGGTCCTGTCATCAGTTTAATTTTCTTTTTGCATTAGAGACATGGACTGGCGTTTTACCCCATTGTCCTTTTCTCTAGGGAGGATGCTCTAAACCTGAAAAAATAATTATTAAGTGATTTCTGATATTATCACTATCTAGATTGGGTAATAAAAGTTTTCTTCTGATAAAAATAAACATATGCAAACTATTTTAAAATACCCTCTGATTCTGTCGTTAAATATGAAATGTCTGATTTCAAATCAAAAGTGTAGTTTATTATATCTCAGACAAGAAATAGTACAATTAATTAAAGTACGTGCCTCAACTATCGACACAGTTTCGCCTTCTTTTTTAAATTTTTTAAATACATATATATTTTTTTCTTTCAGAATATTACAAGGCTATACATGTTTAGGTCACATATATTGCCTTTGCCCCACCTGAGTCAGAGCTACAAGTGTGTCCATCCCCCAGACGATACGCACTGCACCCATTAGGTGTGAATATACCCATCCTCTCCTCCCCGCCGCCTGCTGGACACCTGATAGATATTACTACCATACGTGCACATAAGTGTTGATCAGTTAATACCAATTTGATGGTTAGTACATGTAGTGTCTAAATGGTAGCTTGTTTACGCCAGCAGTGAAGAAGCCTGGAGAGCGAGTGATGATGAAATCATGAAAGGTGTTTTCCATAGCTTGTTGAGAATTGAATATTTTTCCTTGCAAGAAGTGGTCCAAAGCTTGGAAGAAGTGATAGTTGGTGCGAGGTTTGGTGAATACAGTGGATGACGGAGAGTTTCCAAGTCCAGCTACTGTAGTTTGAGCCATATTGTTTGTGTGACATGTGGTCAAGCATTGTCTTCCAAGAGGATTGGCCTGTCTCTACTGACCAATCTCGGCTGATAATTGCAAGCATCCTCATCATTTCATCCAATGGTTTCAGTAGACATCTGCTGTAATCGACTAATCAGGTTTTCATGAAATTGTAGTGGATTATATCAATGCTGGATCACCAAACAGACATAATTAGCTTTTTTTTTTTTTTTAATATTCAGTTTGAGACTGTGTTCTGGTACTTCATTCAACCACATTCAGAACACTTGTGATTGTCAAAAATGATACATATTTCATCACACTTAACAATATGGTGTAGAAATGATTCTCCTTTAGGTAATGACAGCAAAGAAAGGCAAACTTTGAGACAATTTCTCTGCTGATGCTTGTTTAATTCATATGGAACCCATCTATCCAGCCTCTTTACCTTGCCGATTTGTTTCAAATGGTCCAATATTGTTGGAATAGTAATGTCAAACCTTGCTGCTAATTCACATGGAGGTTGAGATGGATTTGCTTCCACTATAGCTTTTATCTCATCATCATCCACCTTGGTCTCAGGTTGCCCACGTGGCTCATTTTCAAGATTAAAATCACCAGAACAGAACTTCTCAAACCATCAATATACTGTGTGTTCATTAGCCACATCCTTCTCAAAGACTTCATTGATATTTCAAGCTGTCTATACTGCATTGGTTCCATGACAGAACTCATATTAAAAAAAATAACATGAATTTTTGACTTATTCATGGTTTCATAAAAATTGCTCTAAAAAAATTTGAAAGATAATCACAAGCCAAAACGTGTGTTTGAAAGACTGAGGATATACCTTCACAAAATAATAAACAAATAAAACAAAAAGTGTCAAAATGAAATGTCAGAGACACCAACTGTCAAACTTAGTACTTTAGGAAATTGGACATTTCATACTTAATAATCTATAGCATACGGTACTATAATGCTAATTCAGAAAGGAAGAAATGGTTTGAGTGCAACATCTTTGATCCTATTCTCTCTGAAGGAATTTCAAATGGACGGGTTGTAACCACTCTGAAGATGGAATAATTGGCTGGTCCCCAAGGTCATCCTCAGGCAAACTTCTATACAACATTTTCGTTCCAGCTCATGTGTTTCCTTCTCTGTGAAGCCTTCCCAGACCCATCTGTACAAAGCTGGCCACTCGTTCTTCTGTTCAGACATTTTTCTTTTATTTACCTTCATTGTGGTGGTTCACCCTTGTCTTAGTCTGTTCGGGCTGCTATAACAAAGCAAGTCCAAAACTCAACAGGGAAAATTCCGTTATACATTAAGGCTCAAAAATAATCCTCTTTGGCTGGAGGCTCTACCTTCCAGGCCTGCTGGGGTAGAGGTCCCACCTTCTAGCTGTTGATGTAGGCAAGTTCGCCTGCCCGCCATGCAAGACCAAACATGAGAGGAGAGTGTCAGGGAAGGAAAAGTGGCTTATTCAAGTGCCAGCGGCCTGAGGAGATGTCAGACTATTGTCTCAAAGGCCATCTCATCTCATCTGCTTACTGAGCAACTTATCAAGGGAAGGGGTGAAGGGGGCTGGTGGCAGAAAGCTAGCTTTGTGTAAGTCATCGTGACTGGCTGGAAGGCTTTCATCAAACAGTAGGTCATCTCGTGGATCTTGTCCTCAGCAGTTTTCTGTTGGTCGACTCTGGACTCTTGATCTGCTTTTCCTCGAGGTTGTTTTCTAACCCTGTGCCCCACAGCTGTGTGAGCAAGCAGCGGGTTAATTCTAAACTTTTAAGATAGAACAAGCTGGAAGCAGACTGGCTTCCCTTTAGCTAGCCTCACATTATAGTCCGAATGGCCCTTGGGGTATGCCTACATGGACCCAGTGGGCCCGTGGTTCTGCCCCCGGAGCTCTGACAGGCAAGGGTTGGGCCCCCAGGTGCCAGGTGGCTCAGGCACACAGATTTGGGCAGCATCACCCCCTTAGTAGCTTCTGTGCCTTGTTCCCACCCCTAGGGAAATTCACCGCCTGGGCCACAAGGCTCTACAGGGCTGGGGTTCTGAGCCTGTGGCTCTACCAGGGGACCTCACTCTTTGAAACTAGGTAGTGGCAGCCATGTCCCCATGACTTTGCTGAACATGGCCCATTCCACACCAGTGTGGGACACTTTGCTCTGAGGTCCCACAGATACCAGTGGACCCTGCTTTGAGACTGTTCTGCCTCCAGGGCCATTCACTGGACCCATGGTGGAAGGCAACCCTGATGGCTTCTGGATTCCCTTCAGGGTCATTCTTCCATTGTCTTCAACAATAGCCTCTGCTCCAGTTGCGATAACTGACTAATCTTATCATGGATCACTTGGCCACAGCCTAGTGTTCTCTTCCGAGTAGACTTTCTCATTTTTTCAGTACAGGTAGTCTAAGAATTTTTCAAATCTTTAAGTTCTGCTTCCTTTTTGGTTAAAAATTTATTTAAAACAATTCTCTCTCCTTACGTTTCACTATAAATCATCAAGAGAAACCAGGTAGCTCCTTCAATACTTTGCATAGAAATTTCCTCCATCAAATATCCAATACCATCACTCACAAGTTCTAGCTTTCATAAAACGCTAGAATACAAACACAATTCAGCCAAGTTCCTTGCCAGTGTATAACCAGAATAACCTTTCCTTGTTGTCCAATAACATGTTTCTCATTTCCTTCAGACACCTCATCAGAATGACTTGTACTGTCCATATTTCTATCAATATTGTGTTTGGGATTACTTAGGTATTCTCCAAGAAAACTGAGACTTTCTGTATAATTTTACTCTTTTTTTACTTCTGAGGTCTCATCAGAATTGCCTTTAAATGTCCATTTGTGGCAATGTAGGCTTTTTCTAGCATGTTCCTCAAAGCTCTTCCAGCCCCTACTTACTATCCAGTTCCAAAGCTCCTTCCACAGTTGAGGTATTTGTTACAGCAGCACCCTCACTCCTCAGGACCAATTCTCAGTCCACTCAGGCTGTGATAATAAAGTGGCATGGGCTGAGTGACTTACAAACAACAGAACTTTGTTGCCCACAGTTCTGGAGGCTGGGAAGTCCAAGATCAAGGCATCAGCAGATTTGGTGTCTTGTGTGAACCTGCTTCCTGGTGCATAGATGTCTTCTCACTGTGTCCTCACTTGGTGGAAGGGTTGGGGGAAGTTTCTGAAATCTCTTTTATAACGACACTGATCTCATGTAGGAGGGCTCCACCCTAATGACCTAATCACCCCTCTCCTCCTGAAAGTCCCTCACCTCCAAGTAATAGCACATTGGGGATTAGGTTTCAATATGAATTTGGGGAGATGTCACAAACATTCAGTCTGTGGCAACTCTTTTTGCTATGTGCTTGGGCATCTCTTCCTTCCTCCTCTGAGCTTTCCACTAGAGCAAGGACTGTTTCTGACCCATCTCTTTAACCCCCTCTCTCTGTTCCCTGGAATGCTGCCTGGCACAGGCCATGGGGAGTGAGCTGTGGAATCCACAGGCACAGTCCCAATCCAAGATCCAGTGTCTGCCAGCTCTGTGCCCTGAGCAGATGATTTAATGTCTTTGTGCCTTGGCTTCCTCAACTATAAAAATCAGGATAATACCAATAGCTTCCACTTAGAGTAGTGGTGAGAGTTAAATGCAATAGTGTGTACACACTTAGCATTAACTCTTTGTCCATGAAAAGGAAGCTCCTTTCTTGTTCCTAGTGAGCCTCAAAAACTTTCTTCCTCATCCAGAAATGGCTACAGTGCATTTGTGTCCAGGAGTTTGAGCTTTAAAAATGATGCATTCCCTTTGAGTGTTCAGAAACAAACAAGGGAGGCTTCACCTCGCCCTGTGATATCTCCGTGTCCCTGGGGTTGGTGAGGTTGACAGCAGAGAGAGCCCTATGGCAGGGCAGCGGTTCTGGAACAAAACAGTGATAAAGGCCTATCAGCTGTCACAGCTGCACCCAAAAAAAAAGTTAATTAAAGGATTTTTTTTTTTCTGCTTTGGAATCAAAGGGGCCATGGATGAAGAAATCTGCAGAAATTATCTAAGGCTGCTTCAACCTTTGCATTTATTATTCAACACCTCACTCATTGCCCTGATTATAAATATTTAATCATTCAACAACTGTAAGTGGTTGAGTCTTCCAGGAGGACCTGCAAGGAACATTAAGAGGAAGGGAGGCTGGGGATGGGGGGAGGAGGGGGGGATATGACCCTGCAGAGCCACAGAGCTCTGTCTAGGTGACATAGGGCCAGGGAGGGAGGTGTGAAGGACATCGCCGCATTAGACTTTTGAAAACAGATCACCAAGTATCTGGACGCTATTTCTCTTTGTATTCATTCGCTGGAGTCCAAAGCCACTCCCCATCCTCCCCCCCGCTCCATAGCCAGTGCCAGAAGTTTCCCTCGGAAAACAGGCAGAAAATGTTCTCAATGGAAGTGGAAGTCCAAGCAATGAGAGGTGCTATCCTGGCACATGCTTCTGTCTGCCCTTTCACTCTTTGTCTCAAACACACACACACACACACACACACACACACACGCATGCACACACACACACATGCACGCACAGCCGAAAAACTTGGCAAGCTTGGGGGTCTATCAATAATGCATGTGCAACATTGCATCACCCCCGGGCCGGGAGGCAGGGTGGGGAGAAGAGGTCACGCTGCTTCTGAGCCTTGCAGAAGTCCTGTCTGTGATTGGCTGATTGAGAGAAGACTCGCTATGTGCAAATGTGTGTGTGTGTCTGTCCACACAGTGTAAGTGGCACACACTCAGAAACAAATGACACTACCCAAGGTGTTACGGGTTGAATTGTGTGCCCTCCAAAATCCATTCACTGAAGTCCTAACCTCAGAATATGACCTCACTTGGAAATAGTTCCGCTGCAGATGTAATTGGTTAAGTTAGGACCAGTCATGCTGGACTACGGTGGGGCCCTCATCGGGTATGTCCGGTGTCCTTATCAAAAGGGGACATTTGGAGGCAGAGAAGTTCCCAGGGAGAACACCACATGAAAATGAAGGCAGAGATTGGGATGATGCTTCTACAAGCCAAGGAATGCCAAAGATTGCCAGCAAACCACCAGAAATCAGGGGAGAGGCAGGGAACAGGTTGTCCTGCGTAGCTTCAAGAGGAATCAACCCTGGGGACACTTTGATCTTAGACCTCTGATCTCTAGAACTGTGAGACAACAAATTTATTTTATTTAACTCCCTCCTTGCCAGCCACCACAATTGCTGATATTTTGTTATGGCAGCCCTAGTAAACTACTATACCAAAGCGAGGGGTGTAAGGAGAGTTAGTCAACAGAACCTCGCCAGTGCCA
The DNA here is from genome assembly GCA_008086735.1 of Cheirogaleus medius. Taxonomy (NCBI): domain Eukaryota; kingdom Metazoa; phylum Chordata; class Mammalia; order Primates; family Cheirogaleidae; genus Cheirogaleus; species Cheirogaleus medius. The sequence continues at coordinate 4,799,390 of VBSM01001979.1, forward strand.
CTCTGCAACGGGGTAGCCATCCAGATAGCTTGTCTCTGACTCCTCTGCCTCACTGTTTCTTTACCTCAAGACTTTATGAGCCCAACAAAAGTGCTGTAACTAAACCATACAGTGGGCTGCTGTGTCAGTCAGAGTTCTCAAGAGAGACAGAAGGAGTAATGTGTATGGATGGATGGATAGATAGATAGATAGATAGATAGATTTATTATAAGTAATTGGTTCACATTATTATGGATGTAGGCAAGTCTCAAGTCTGCAAAGCAAATTGACAAGCTGGAGAGCCAGCATGGTTGATGGTGTACTTACTGTCCAGATGCTCACAGACTGGAGACTCTGGAATGGCCCATGTTTAGTTTGAGTCCAAGGAGGAGGGTGTTTCTAGATGAGGTTAACATGTCAGTTGGTAGACTGAGTGAACAGACTGCGCTCTCCAGTGTGGGTCAGTCTCATAAACTCAGCTGGAGGCCTACATAGAACAAGAAGGCTGACCTCTAAAATTAGGATTCCTCCTGTCTAACTGCCTTTGAGTGCTCAAACTAGACATAACGGTTTTATTCACGATAGCCAAAAGGTGGAAGCAACCCAGTGTCCATTGACAGATGAATGGATAAGCAAAATGTGGTAGATACAGACAATGGAATATTTTTTTATTCTGCATTAAAAAGGAAGGACATCTTGTCACATGCTACAACACAGGTGAGCCTTAATTAAGTACGTTATGTTTAGTGAAACGGGCCACTCACAAAAAGGTAAATACTGTGTGATTCCGCTTACGTGAGGTACCTAGAGTAGTCAGATTCATAAAGGCAGAAAGTAGAACAGTGATCACCGGGGCTGGGGGTGGGAGAAACGGAGATTTATTATTTAATGGGCCCTGAGTTTCTGCTCAGGAAGATGAGAGTTCTGGAGATGGTGGCGATTTTTGCGCAATAACATGGATGTACCTAACACTCCAAATTGCACACTTAAAAATGGTTAAGATGGTAAATTTTATGTTATGTGTATTTTCCCCAAAATTTGGAAAATGCAAACACATAAGAAAAAATGGTATTGAGTACCTTGCAGAGCAGCTGGGAGGTCTGCAGAACCATGTTCCCTGTTAAGTTTCCGGAACTGTCCCTGATGGCAGACAGCCACTGCAGACCGTGCCGCTGTACTGCACCGTGGCCGGGAAGCCAGCCCCTCCAGCCCTGCCAGTGCAGCCCATACGTAGCCTCTTCTGCACCAGACATCTAAGCCTGGGGACAGCCATCTGCTCTCAAGGTCTAGTGTCAGCCAGCAGCCTGGCTAGCAAAACGCACTTGGTGTGATACTTCCCTCTATGTGCCACACAGTTCCTGTCTCAGCCTCCTGAGGAAATATGTGGAGGGATATATGGTAAGTCTGGGCCCTGCTGCAGTGACAGCAAGGGACATGAATATCCCGGGTTCTGCCAGGAGGTCAGACATCCCTCCCTAAATAGCAAGCGTGTCCAAAACACACTGAGTGGACAGAAAATGAGGAGTTGTCTGCTACAAACACCTCCCTTGCACGCTGGTTGTAAGGATAAAAAATAACGTGCGGTAGGTGGCCATCACCGTGCGCAACGCGGAGAAATCCAGCAATGGATGAGAGCAATTGTTTTTATTGTTGTTGCAATAATGTTATGATCCCTTTTATTACTAGTGTAATATACTCTATTTCTAGTAGATCTTAATGGTTGTTAATAAAATATTAATGCATTTTATTTATTTTTTCATATATTTTACTGCAAACATGCACTGATTCTTGTCACGTGCGATCGTTAGTCTAATGGCTGACCTCCCGAGAGAGTGACTTTTTAGTCTGTGATTAAATACAGGTTTCAGGAGGTAGAGCAGAGGCTGGGAGCGTCTCCCATTGGGGTTTATTGGAGATCATAGGAGAGGCCAAATCATGTGAGATTATCTTCTTTTTGACTGTGGAAGGTGTGCTGACGTCAGGTGGGATGAGACGCTCATGGGCAAGGCAGCGGTACCCTCAAGCTTACTGGCCCTCTGGCAGGTCCTGGTCTTCCCTGCCAGTGCATTTGGCTACACGTGCATCCTGTACTCACGCTTGTTGGGTCTTGGGGTATTCAGCTCTCCTCACTCCCCAAAGCTCTTCAGTTTCTTCCTTGCCCTCTGGCAGCCTGCCTCTGGTGCTGTCCTGGTATTTCTCCCTTGTTGTTGCAGAGTTACAATGCACAGTCGAGCCATTTCTACACTTCCCAAAACTTTTTAAAGGTATCCGACGTGATGAAGGCCGTCTTATGGGACACTAGTCTTACACAGTTGCTACTTACTCATCTCCTGCCAGTATTGACATTGGTAAGTGAACCAGCTTTTTTCCCACATGACCTCAGGGTATTTGCTGAAGTTACGTTATTTGCTAGACTCCGGGTATGCATTCTGAGAGAACGATTGAGAGATTTCTCTCCCACCCAGTAAATGAGAGCCCTGGCCCTGCAAGAATGCCTCGTTCTCTTGCAGCCTCCAACCTGCCCGCCAGCGGGGCCGTCTCTGAAGGGCAGCTCTAGCCTCTGCATGTGGCTGCGATGGCGTGGTGCTGGTCTACTTATTTGATGAGGAGAGTCATTTCTAGACAGGGCTTCCAGCTAGAAAAGGAAGCTCGTCCTAGGAAACAGCGTGAAAGAGCCACGTTGTCTGTGGCTGCTCTGGCTGGTTGCAACAGCCTGTCACAGTTTGCACGTGTAGGCTCACAGCACCCCTGTACCCACAGCAGCCGTGTTCAAAAGCAGGTCTGCCCAGAGGATTTGCTGACTCCCTCTTCATGTATATGCTGGGGAATAAAGTTCACCTGAAATCCTGGGGTTAGTGTCTTATTTGTTTTTATAACCAATCATTTTCCTAGGACTTATTTTATGCCAAGGGCCATAGTAAGCACTTTCTACATATGCCCATGATTTACATTCACACCAACAGTCCTGTGATATAAGAACTATCACTGTCTGCATTTTACAATGAGGATGTTGGGGTAGAGAGAGTTTAAACAAATTGCCCAAGGTCACCTCGCAAGTCAAGGTCTACTGAACTACCTCTCTCAGTTCACACAAATTGCTACAGAAGCAGAAAGGAGGGCCCTAGTTGGATTTTTTAGCTGGCACAAGGTAAGGAAACTGACAACGAAAAGTGTCACCTGAATGGCACTCTGAAGAAAGAGCGGAGCGAAGAGAAGAGAAGAGGATTACAGAAGAGAAGAGTTTAAATGCCCAGGATAGAGCCACTTCTAGGGACCAGACAGTAGTAGCTGGTTATGGGTAGAGCAGAGGGCAAGAGTGGTGGCTGATGGCGAAAGTGCCATCTGAAAATGCAGGGCTTCCATCTTGAAAGGATTTCACCTTCATCTTCGGGGGGAGGGACAAAAACTTGTCTAAAGGTCTTAACTAGTAGGGAGAAAGATGAGGGAAGTGGGTGGGGGAGGAGGGAAAGAAGGAGGGGTAGGAGAAAAATAAATAAGAAAAGAAAGACAAAGAAGGAGAAAAAATTGCAATTGTATAAAGTGTTAATTTTATAATTTATTTAAACATAAAAATGACAGAGTTTGGGGTTATTCTAATTTATCTTAGTATTTTAGGACTCCAATTAAAATGTAAAGTAATTTTTCCACTCTCAACCCCTGGAGGAGAAATACATACCATTAAAAATAATACAGTGTTGCAAAACAATCTTCTGACACACCATGTGTAAACTTCCAAAGGACCAACTGGAATGGCAGATGCCTGGAAGATGTACCCATCCTATTTAGATGCATTTAAACCCCAAGAAAGAGAGCTCTTTGGATTGGCTCCTCCACTTCCATTAACTGAACAGGATACCTTCGAAAATGAAACTTACATATCACCATACTTTGGAACTCCCCTTGAGGAGGTTAGAAAGTCGGCCTGTCTTCACTCACATTGAGACTCTCTGTAGGAAGGCAATGGGTTTTGGTGAGCTTCCCTAGGGCCATCATGAGACTTCTCTCATTTGTTTACCATGGGATATCGCAAATGTATATGGTGCATTTATGGTGAAAAATCAAAGTTGAACGGAGTATGATTTTCTTTAGTCTTTCTATCCTTGAGGTACATAGTTAGGATTTCCACAGCCATGCTTATATTCTTGCACACACACACACACACACACACACACACAGGAGATTCCCTGTAGAGATATTCATAATGTCATTTCCCATGCCTGCTAGGTGGCCTGGAAAAGCAAAACTGTCACTTATATGAAAACGTCTAACTAATGGAGTGATTACTTATCGAAATATGACCTTACTCAAACAGGCCTCCTCATTTAAGAGCTTGACAATGGCCACTCACCATTCTCACTGGTCAGTCTCATACTGATTCACCCACTGAGAGATTCTGGAAGAATCTATTCATTCAAAGCAAAGTAGAGGCACATCATTTGTAAAGTGAACTCGCAAGTCTTGCAAAAGATGCAGGATTTCATAAAGTTGACAAAAGTATTGGGAGAATTGCTCAAATCAAGTGTAAAGACCGTGATACATAAGTGTCTGGTGGGGGAAGACTAGTCAGTAACCCCATCACAGCCTCACCCGCTGTATTGTTCTGCAAAGCGGATATCACCATACGTTATGCCAGATTTCTTTGTGCATGTCGGCCCTGCCAGAGTGAATGTCCCACGACTCAGAGAGCTTTGCCTTTTTTATTTTCTGAAGTGTTCCGAGCACCTAGAAGTGTGCTCCAGAACATAGGAGATGTTCCAGTAGTATTTATTCAACAAATGAACATCTTTCCTGTCTAGAATATTAGTGAGGGTGAGAAATTGGTCTGTTTGTTGTTTTGTTACTGTTGCTACTTACTCTTCCACCCCAGATTGTAGAAAAATGCCTGATTCACAACAGGCATTCAATACATATCTGTTGAATGAATAAATAGTGGTATATGATTCCAATGAGCAAGGTGTGAGTAAGAAACAATTGAGATGCCTTTGGGAAAATTGATACAAATATTGAGTATTTTTACCAAACATGACCACCTTCATGAACTCCTTACAAAAGTTAAATAAATGTAAAATCTTCATGCTATCGATCAATTTTATCAAAAAGTTGCAAAACAATTCAGCCATGTTCACTCTTTGCTCACCTAAAAATTTATATGGATTTACAGCTATAACCTCTTTATATATATAGCAAATACATAATACATTTATTTTCATAATGATATTTTTTATTTTTTTAAGATAAATTGCCAATTAAACCTAGTTAGCTCCACTGTTGACTATTAAATTGTCATCTCTCTTTTCAAACAGATTATCTTAAATGTCTTATTTTCAGTATCAGTTTATCCAGGAACAACTTGGAACTTCTTTTATATTTAATTTTATTTCCTACATGTGCCACCTGTATTATACATGTCTATTGCCATATTATTTTATTAATATTAAAACTCTTCACCAGTTAGCTGGAAAATATTCCATTTTGTGGATAAGAAAGGTTTTCTTAAATTATCCCTGATTTAAAAATATTTAATTTCCAACTTTACGCTCTAAATCACATTGCAATGAGACTTCTATGCACAGATTGTGAGTTTTTTTTCCCTTTCTCATCTCAGATGATTTTCTTGAGAATCAAAGAATAAATATATTTAAGACTTTTAACATGTTTGCCAAATTTCTTCCCAGAAGGGTGGCACCTACTATATTGCCATCGCTACTGTGCAAGACTGTTTGTTTCATTGAACCCTATCATTTTACTCGTTAATTTCATAGGCTTAAAATAGTTGCTCATTGTTTAAATTTCTATTTTATCGCTGACGAATGAATTTAATCTTTCTTTCCTCCAACACTTGGTGGTTACTCAGTTGTATTTAATCTTTTGTATGAGGTTCTTCCTGCCTAATCTTTCCCATTTGAAGTAATCCGTATTCAAATGCTGGCTTTTGCGCTTAATATCAACTTGACATTAGAAGCCATTTAAGCTCTCTGATTTTGCATTTGCTCATCTATTAAATGGTGGAGCTCACTTTAAATGGAAAATACGGTTCTTTCCTCTGTTGTGTAGACTCATTATCCACAAGGTAGGTGTGCAAATGTGGCATGAGACAGAAAGTCCTTCCTGAGCTACCCTCACCTTACACAGAATAATCATTTGAAACTCCCTTTCCCTATTATGCTACGTGGATGAACCACCCAAAATTGCCCAAAGAAGATGGCATCACTCTGCATCCCTCAAGTCTTCACACACGCTGTCCCCTCTCTCTGAACTGCGCTGCTCTGCCCTCCATCCTTAGCTTGGATAACTTTTCATCATTCTTAAAATGCAAGTGAGGATATTCCTCTTCCTCCCGGTATGCCACTTCCGTGTGTCTCCCATCTGAGGCTTGGTGTTTCAAAGGATCCTTCGAACAACGCACATCTCCCTCATTGTTGCTCTCCGTAGAAATTGATGACTTCTCCCACTTGCCGCCGGATGGGGAGCTCTTGGGGGATAAGGAATTGTTTTAGTCTCCTAGTCCTACATCATGCAAATAGGATACTCTACACATTTTGTAGGACATAAATAGATTCATCGGGTCTTATGTGAGCCTATTCAGAGAAGATTATTATTATAAACAGGAAGTTCAGTTTCTGAATCCCTGATAAGTAGGAGATTACCATACAGTGAAGCAGTTTTTGTCACAGAAGGATCAAACCCACCTACCTACCACCCGTGGGTCCACTCCCCTCCCCAGCTCAGTAAGCTTTTGTGCGCCAGGGCTGCTGGTGCTCCACTCTAACCTGGGGAAGCTCCCAGCTGCCAAGAGTAGGCAAGCACAGAAGCCCGGGACACAGGTCCTGCCAACAGAACTAATTGTACAGCAGCATTCTTTGGCAACCCCACAAAGAACGTCAGGACCATCAAAGGTGTGGACGGAGAGGCACTGCCTACGTGCCTGCCGGGGGGTGGGTGTTTACACCCTTGGGATGCCAGGAGCATGGGGCTGGCAGGAGGCGCATTTGCCTTATTTTACTCATTAGACTCATAAATGGTGCTCATGCACGAAGACTTCCGCAGGCACATCCCATCGGCTAGAGAAGAGAATCTGGCCTGCAAGCAAAAGTCTCAGGAGCCACCCAAGAGCTGTTCCTTCAGGGCAAATTCCTTGTGTCAGCTTAAGCTTGGACCTTGCCCCATGAAAAATGTGCTCTGTTCTGAGGAAGAAAGCCATTTTAGATGCAGCATCCAACCCTCCGGGCTCGAAACCTGGAGCGCAGCCTACAGAAGGGAGTGCTGGGTGGGGGGGGCAGTTTCTCCAGCATGCTTAGCTGCGAGCTCACCAGCGCTGGGAATGAGGTCCCCAAAGGGGACTCCAGGGGACTCCATGTGCCACCAGGGACCACCCTCCGTGTTGGTACAAAGCGACCAGAAAACCCAGAACTCCAGTACTATCTCCCGAACCCTATTTCAAATGAAGGGAAGGCCCAGCTACTAAGTCCTGCGAGCTGTCACACGTGGGCCCTCAAATTGTCCTCACAACACCCCCCCACCAGGCCGGCACTGTTTCAGTCAGTTGTTCAGAAAAACAGAGCAGTCTGAGAGCTGGCAAATGACACCTATTCCTTGAACACCCCCCTCTATGAATGGATTCTGGGGCTTGATTTTGTTCGGCTCTAGATTATTCGTATATGTCCTTAATCAGCCACGGCCTGCTGCCTGTGGACTGTGGACTGTGGCCTTTCAGGGAGTGGCAGGAGCAGCCCAGCTGTCCCGGCCTGCACAGGACCCTGCGGAGCATGGCCACACTTCAGACACCCTGCAGATCCATGAGAATTAATGGTTATTGTTTGTGCTCAGATAATAATAATAATGATATAAATTCGGTGTGTGAACTTTGCTTGACTCCTAATTCAAACAAACCAACTGCTAAAAATATTTTGAGACAGTGGAGAAAACTGAATGTGGATTAGCTATTGTACACACTAGCTAGCCTGTGCTATTGAGGAATCTCTGTTAGTTTGTTAACCACGATACTGTTCTATGTGTGTGTGTGTGTTTTGTCCCTACCTGTTAAAAATGCACAGTACAGAAGTATGTCTGGTCAATAAAATGGCATAATATCTGGAATTCACTTTGGAATGTTGCAAAATAGGAAAGAAAAAAGAAATAGGAAGAGGATGAATGAAGCAAAAATGACGCATTTTCCATAACTGCCGACGCTGGGCAAACGGCCCGTGGGTACTTTTCTGCACGTTTGAAGATTTTCATGATATAAAAACAGAATGTTAGTAGCATTATCTCTGAGAATTGGGAATTGGGTGACTTTTCCTTGTTCGTGCCTTTTAGGAATTTTCAAATTTGACACAGTAAACATGCATTACTTGGGCTATATTGAAAAAATACACTTGTTCCACGTCTTGAATTTTCTAGATAGCTGATGCTTAATGCTGAATTCCTCTTATCCATCTGTATGAAAAGCTCTCGAAAATAGTTTACATACCTCCCTGCTTTCTGTGAAAGATGGGATGAAAAAATATAAGCTGAGCTTTTCTTTGTGACTCTGGCAGATTGCACAACACCCCAGCTCTCCACCCTTCCTGGTTCCATACGCTCTGCAACTTGACTTTGCATCTCGAGGTGGAGTCTGTTTCCCATTGACTGGATTCTGGACCGGCTCACGATTCACCATTAGAATGTGGCAGAAGTGCAGGTGTGCCAGTGCCAAGCCCGGGCTTTAAGAGGCTTTGCAAACTTTCTTGCTCCCTTGGACTCCTACCACTGCCAGGAGATCAAGCCCAGCTTAGCCTGCCTGAGTTTGAGAAAGCACGAGCAGTATAGACACCTCGTCCTAGCTGAGGTCATGTAGAATGGCTGGTCTATGACCTACCCACCAGATGACCAAGGATTGATGCCCAAACCCAGCTGAGAGAAACCAGCCCAGCCTACATGCCCAGAACTGCCCAGGGACTCCTGAAAAATACTCACTGCTTAGTATGCCACTGGGGTTTGTGGTTATTTGTTACATAGAATTATTATGGCAACAGTAACAGATAGTGTCTCTCAGTTACAGTTTTATGAAAATAAACTTTGGCATCAGCTGCAGTGAAGTGGCAGCTTTGAGGAATGGAGGTACATTTGCTTCGGTCCTGAAAGACCCCCACATGCAGTGCTTTGATACTTTCTGTTTTGTAAAACAAATTTTTGGCAAGTTTTTGCTATGACCCAGGCACTGTGCAAAGCAGTGCTGAGAGCCCAGGTTTGCATCCCCACTTTCAGGGACCCACGTTTAGCAGGAGTCATTCACCCCTTCCTCCCTTTCCCCATGACAAAAACATAGGTGGCCTTTTGTGTTTTTGATAGGGACACACTGGGGCCCTCAGATAGCTGCTCACTTTTGGGAGAAGCACATACTTTCTTTAAGGCTGTTGGACTTTATTCCAAGGACATTTTTTTACAGACAGAGAAATCCCTTACTACATTAAATCCATTAAATGATGCTGAAGATCCGCCTTCTTTCCAACAAATCCCTGGAGTTCTAGGCAGGAACTATCTCATGCAATTAAGGAGATAGAATCAGACAAGATATTTACTACAGATTTTTTTTTTTTGCACACACAGACATAATGAATTAAAAACTCTGAACAATAGAAAAACCAGAGAAGCTATCTATAAATCTATTTTAGAGAAATAAAAGTACAAGCTATACGATTTAATCCTAAGTGCTTTTTTATTAATGAAATGAAGCACACTAAAATATTCATGTACATTAAATTCCTTATAATTAAAATACTGACATATATTTAAAATAACAATATTCAAAAGAAATGACTAGAACTGTAACACCAATTCAAAATGATGACGGTCTCATTCCTGGCTTACACTATACCACTGGTTGCAGTACAAATTGCAAATTTTGTAAGTTAGCCCAATTCTGTTGAGCAAACGTGTATTCAGTACCTATTCGATGCCAGGGAATACCAAGCTGAAAAGGACACTTTACTGACATCAAAAATGCAAATGAATAATGTAATTGCAATGAAACAAGCTCTCCCACAGCAACAACCCCCTAGAATCTCTACGAGCTTGGGAAAGGAGACTTAGCCCAGCCTGGGAAAGGCTGTCATTTTGGGGGGTGGGTAGAGTGGTAGGGAGTGTGCCTTGGGTCCAGTCTTAAGAGGTAAGAAGGAGGGGTTAAACAAATGAAGGTATAGAGGTGAAGGTTGACCTTGATAGGTAACTTTTATCTGTTGCACAAATGAGCACACCTCTGCTAGCAGACACCGGAGTAAGTTTTGCAAGTTCACATTGCAAAGGGGAGAGCTTGGGATTTGAATCAGGGCTGCCTGACTCTGAAGAGTGTGACCTTTCTGCTATATCTATCATTTGCTTCCAGGAAGTATCTCTCCTCCTTGTTGGAGAGAGGGGTGAGGGGTTTGGCATTCTTGATATCTTTCTATGTGTGCACACGAAAAGGCATCTTCCCAGGTCTATAGCAGCGTGGACCGCAGAAGGAAGAAGCTGATTACTTTAGTCTAACAGACCCGATGCATTCATTCAAAGTCAACAGGTTTGCAATGTGAAGTCGTCTACATACATACATTTTCCCATCGGTAAATTCTGGTGAAAGCCCTGTCTTATCCATGGAGTCATCCACCCTGGCTCTGAATTATTCTAACAAATTTAGGTTCTCACTTGTATTTGACAAAACTGTTTGCCAAAGGGGCCCTTAATTCATCCAGTTCCTTGCTACCCCCTCATCAGCAGCCCCCCTCTTGGCCATTTACTAAGCTCTGCCCACGCTGGTCTTTCCTGCTTCCAGCGGGGCCATCCCTTTGCCACACCAGTGCCTTGGTGTTCGCAGTCCCGCCTGCTCTGTGTACAATCTCCGCCCCCTTCCCACCACATGATCAGATGCCTGGCTCCTTCCTGCCATGTAGGTTTCAGTGTTCATGTCACCTGCTCAGGAAAGCCTTTCCAGATCACTCAGTCTAAACTCTCCACTCGCTTTCCGTGAGCACCATTAATCTCTTTCACTAGTCCATGTGCCTTATGTCCTCTTAGCTGTGACCTTCAGCTCATTTTCAGGCTCGTTTATGTGGTTGCTTGTTAACTTTCTGTCTCTGATCACCTGAAGGCATGGACTTTGTCCTATTTTCACTGATTTTCTGGGGCTGAGGATAGATTCTAGCACATACTAAGTCTTCAGTAAATGTCGGTTGAATAAGAGAACAAAAGCATGAGGATTACCACCTTGGGTTGCTTGGGGATGAATGTTTTATCTGACTCTTCCTAATGGTAAACTTCTTGACAGCAGGGACTATTTCCTATTACTAACAACACACCACTAAAATGTAGTTGAGTTGGATTTGTGATAAAGGACTTAATAATGCCATAGTCTGTGTATTTCCCTTCAAAACAGCCTGTTCCTTGGTACTGAAGGTTAATTTCTTACTTGTCAATAGAACAGACACTCTTATTCCAATTATTCTCTCCACAAACTGCTGTTTTATGGGTCTGCAGTCCTGTCTTTGGACCAGTCGATAAGTATTTATGGTAGCATTTTATGCTTGACATCTCACTTTAAGTGTCATTGGTGACTTCTAATCTATTTTCAACTTCATTTTGTAATGTGAGTATTATTGTTTATCCCAATGATCAGGTGAGAAAACTGAGTTTCCTGGAGTTTAATGCACTTCTTAGGCAGAGACAGAAATGTACTTTCAGGTCTTCTAGCTTATGGTCCTAAACCAAGGGGCTTAGAGAGCATCCGGAAGGAAAAGAATCGTTGCCCTCAGGGAACGTACAGTCACACACCAGCCTTGATGTGCTGTGAGCTAAGCAAGGGCACTTGGCACGGAGGACAAGTGCAGTGGATATTTAATAAATGACTGAAAAGGAAGTGGTAAAATAACAGAACACCAATCTGCTATGATTCTATGAATCTCTACATGATGATATAAGAGGAAAATCAGTGATCAAAGGGCTTCAATAAAGAAGAAAAGGTGACATTATGGCTCTAGATACCTTGATGAAGCTTATTCTAATGAGATCAAAACAGGATGCACTTATTATATGGAATCATATGCTTAGTATTCAACAATTTCTGCTCTGTCCTGTTGCAAATGGCTGGGGTGATTTAATTTGGCTAGAATAAGGAGATAGATGAGAAAAGAATATCATCATCTTCACGTAGCAGGGGTCCTCAAACTTTTTAAACAGGGGGCCAGTTCACTGTCCCTCAGACCGTCGGAGGGCCGTTGGAGAGTGCGGCGCACATTCCACACATGCGCACTGTGGGCCCGGGACAAGTCGGCTGCTAAGCAGGACAGGCATTGGCGGCAAAAACACCCAGCAGGCCGGATGAATGTCCTCGGCAGGCCACATGTGCCCCGCGGGCCGTAGTTTGAGGACGCCTGACGTATTGTACGTTTGTAGTAGATCACTCTAGAGCTGTTTGCCTCTCTCTGCCCCTTAGAGATACAAGTGCCGCTTTACATTGATGAATGTGGTATTTAGGAAAAGGGATAAGATGGAAACAGTAACAAGAGGGAGAGAACAAGAATATGTACGTTGTGAGGAAGAAGTGATGGGTACGATATGTACGAAGTTAACAGGCCATTTTGGAAAGTGAGCACAGACACCATTTCAATTTGAAAGGGAGAAGCCAGGCCATTTTCTATTCACTTAATTAAGTGAGTATCTTCAGAATAAATTATAGGCATCTTGAACCTCACCGAGTTATTAAAACGGCTTGCCAAACAATCAGGACAAACAACCAGGAGAGCCGTACCCGTTGCACATTGCAAACACTAAGTTGGCCTGCTAAAGGAGCTCATTTGCTGTCAATGCTTAGTTCATATTCACTTTAGAATTTAGAGAATCCAGTGAAAGATGTATGTTTCTGACCTGGGATAAGATGCACCTCTATTTAGGAAAACTTTATCGAACAAAGCAGTACAGACCATGCCGGCTCATAAGATCTGGGGAAGGAGGAACTGTCTGAGCTCCCTTGGGTCAGTTAATTCATCGCCCAGTAGAAGTAGCAAACACACACCCCATCAGATTTTATTCACAAGTTGCAAGACATCGTATAAAAACCCTTTTAACATATATTATTGAAAATCTCTATTATAGTCCTCCAACTTAGCGAATTTGATTAAATCTCCATGACAGAAAATAAGGCATTGTAACATATGCACCCGCCTTGCAGAGGTCCTATTATAGTGCGGGCACACGAGCCTTATTATGTTAAAAATGAATGGTCCTGGGAAAATAATTTAGTGAGAGATGAACTTAGACGAACTAAAAGCATTTAGTATTGAGCAAATTACCAAGTGAAATTGCTTTGCTATGAAACTTTGAGTTTATTGTCAGAGATGTTTAGTCTGCTCAAAATGTTTGATCTAGCAGAATGCATGTGTTCAGAAAGAAATTCAATTTCCATGGTGAGGGCTGGAAAGCCTCCATGAGGCTACTTGTCACGGACAGGGGCTTGGATCTGGGCTCCGGAGGACAGAGGGTCCAGGAACACCTCTGAGGAGCCCCAGTTTCAAGTCCTGGTCCCAGGTGAGCACAGTGATATCTCCACCCATAGCCGCCCACTTGCCCGGCCAGGAGTGGGGAGTGTATACTTCAGAGCAAACAGACCCACCTAAGTACCCTCGGTGTGAACGGGGGCTGTCCTTGCTGCAGGGTATTTAACGCACCGTCCAGCACCTTGCCCAGCAGCGGCAAGGAGAAACCAGCAAGTGCAAGAAGAACTGTGGGCACAGACCGAGGGGCACCATGATGGGTGATTTCTCTAGTGGGTGCTTACTTTCAAAGGATTTCGTGTCAATCACGCAGAAGAAGCATTAGTCCTTAATGGCAAAGAAATGGATAGACTCACAGAATTCCCTATGGAGCCTGGAGGACTGAGAAGTTCATCTAGGGCTTAGACCTAGGTCCAACTTCAGATGATTTTAGATGGGAAATAGAGGCCTAGAGAGGTAAGACCAAGAGTTAAAGGGAGCCCGAGGGCCTTGACTGGAACCCAGGCCTCCTGACATCACAACCTAGGCTCTTACCCTGCAACGAACCCTCTTGGCCTCAGCAAGGACTCCATGGTGCTTCTCTGGTTTCAGCTTCCAGGAGGCAGCCCGACCAGGGATTGTCAACTCCAATTTGCAAATGGGAAAACGGAGTCTTGCTCAAGGCCACAAGTAGCAGAGCAAGGTCTTGATCGAAAATTTTTTGACTCTATGTCTTGGAACTCATCCTCATACAAGTTCCCTGAATATAGGCACTCATAACCAATGGATCAGTCTAATGGACATCAATTTCAGAATACCTGTGGCACCCCCGAGACCTAAAATAGGTGATGCGAAGCTGCTTCTAAATTTGGTGTGCCAAATTTTATCAGGCATTACAGTATGAGGTGACATTGAAAAGGTCACCCAAAGATCAGAGGGTCTTGACTAGCAGGAAAGCTGAGCCTGCAGATGCCATTGTACATGCTGGGCTGCGTTCTTGAACGTTTTGGTGGAATCACGTGGCTTGATCCAGACTGGGGTTGAGTAGGATAACTGGTGGAATTAATTTATTGACAATAGTACAACTTAGGAGAGACCCAGACAGGTTTAACCCAGCCAACAGAAAGGCTTGAGAAGCTCCCATTTCATTGTGGTTCACTTAAAGGTCAAGGAACTGTTGAATTCCAGCGGCCTTGCACCTTGAGGTAGCAAAGGGGCCACCCGCACCTTGCCCACAAGTCTCTCAGAATTGGGCCTGGAAACACCGCTCAGAGGCCTTTCCTGATGCCCCCAAGGCTGGGGTTGGTCCTGTCGAGCTTCTGAGCTCTCACAGCACCTGGTCTTTTCCCATGCCATAGCACACGTGACACCTGGCTGTGTCACCTTGTCCACGTCTCAGATGCACCCGGAGCAGGTTGGGGCAGGACCTGCGCCTGATTCTGGGCTCTGTCTCTCCAGGGCCTAGACCCAGGGCCTGGCACACGGGGCCGAGCTGCAGCCTCCACACATGTTTGTTGAGGGAAGGAAGGGAAAACAGGATGCGTTACCATTTTCGTCTCGGTAAATATTGACAGACTCACTCTCTCTACTTGCAGTCTGGTGACACTGTGTCTGCTGTTGCTGTATAAATGTGTGTGTGGCTGGCAAAGGTTCATTCGCTGCTATTGTGTATAATGCGTGTGTGTATTTCCCTCTTTAGCTGTATAAAAAGCAAGCGTCTCCATAAATCTCCATACTGATCATATGCAAAAAAAGAAAAAAAATCTCAACTCCTGTCCAAATTCTGAAGGAAGTGTGTGTGAAGAATCGTGGTGTGGAAGGAACTCAAGAGCTGAGCCAGGCAACCCCTGCTTTTCACGGATGAGGAGGGAAAACCAGATAAGCATGGGGTCTCATGAAGCTCCCGTGGCTAATTAGAAGCCGAGGTTTTACTGCAGCCCCAGTATCCTTCATCCCAGACCATTATTCACCCTCTAGGAGCTCTCAACTTAATTGATTTAATTTGTCACTGAGATGTCATACTTAGGATGGGACCAAAAACTGAAACTGGCTATGTCCACAGCAAGGAAGAATAATTAGCAAATTCACATGTTGTGCTGATTTTTACCCCTCTAATCTCAGGGCCATTTATTGCTTTAAGTAAAGCCATGCGGCGGAAGAAAAATAAGGATATGTGAAAACTTCTCCCAAATTTAAAAGATAGAACTTATCTCTCTTCTCCTGGGCAATCTAGGCTGAAGGAAAAACTCAGGAGTCCAACTCCTCCCTTCCCCATCTCATTTTTCTTTCCCCTCTCCCTTGCTGACACAGAGTGAGTTTGCAATATAGTATAAAATATGGCTTTTCTAGATGTCTTATGCTATTAACCATCAAGTCATATTTTGTCACTAGTATATAGACACAATTGTTGTGAACTGAACTGCATCCCCAAAAAAGATATGTTCACATCCTAAACCCTGGTACCTGTGAGTGTGACCTCATTTGTATTAATAAATAGGTCTTGCAGATGTAATTAAGGATGTCAAAATAAAATCATCCTGGATTCAGAGTGAGCTCTAAATGCAATGATAATTGTCCTTATGAGAGAAAGCAGAGGGATTTGAGACAGAGACACAGAGGGGAGCCTGTGTGATGAAGGCAGAGATGGAGTAATGTGTCCACAAATCAGGAAAAGCCAAGGACTGCTGGCGGCCCCCAGACGACAGGAGGGAGGTTAGTGTGGGCAGGGTTGTCCCTCTAATGGCTGTGAGAGAGAATCATTTGATGCCTTTCTGTGTAAGTCTGTCTCTGTGCCCAAATTTCCTGTTTCTATAAGAACATGATCATATTGGTTTAGGGTCTACCCTAACAACCTCGTTTCAACTCAATCATCTGCAAAAGCCCTATTTCTAAACAAGGTCACATTCACAGGTATGGGGACCAGGACTTCAACATCTTTTGGGAGGACACAATTTAACCCATCATGAGAGACATGAAACATGCCTAGAGCATTCAGAAGGAACCAACCTCGCCGACACCTTGATTGCAGGAATTCTGGCTTCAGAACTACAGAAGAGCACATTTCTGTGTTTTCAGCTACTCATTGTATGGCAACTTCTTACGGCTGCCCTGGGAAAGGAGCACACACCTTACCAGGGCTCCGCAGTCCTGTTCTTCACCCCCCTCCCTCCTCTCCTTTTGCCGCGAATCATTGCCTCTTTCCACGCCAATTTTCAGTCTATGAGTTGATTGTATTTCACTTTGATATGTTATGCAGAAATGTACATTCCACATTGTTATGTCTTGGTTACTCATGGCAATTGGGGACATGAAACGTCTTAGCAAAACGACAGCTTTGATAGGAGATGCATCACTAGAAATACGATTGTCCTTCTCTGCACTGTGGCAATGCAGTGTCTCTACGACACGGCTGCTCTGGGCTGGCGTCTCTGTGCTTCTCTTGAATTTCTCCTCATTTGCCTCTTTCTGATGAGGAAATAAATATTTTTTCCCAAACTCCCCAGTTATCTCAATGGTGAGAACTTGGTTTCACTCCACTCCTCACTGCCAGAATGGGAAAGAGGGTGCCTGACTTTCTACGTCTCTGGTCTTGGGCTCCCGGCAAGGAAAAAGGGAGCATGTGGTTGACCAACAGCAGCAGTCAGGGGCCCCACATTGCTATTGGGGACGGTGCTGCCTTTGCATGCACCTAGGCATCTGGTTGCCTTGGTCTAGACCAGTGATCCTCTGAATGCAGCTTGCACCAGACTCCCCCAGAGGATCTATGACAGTACAGATGCCTGGACGCCACCCCCAGGAGTCTGGTCAGCTACCCAGGGACCTGAGGCTGCTCATCTTCAGTCGCCTTCCAAGCAGCACTGGCTGGTCCAACATCATTGCTGGTGTCACTGGCATCACTATTTCTCAAGGAATGTAAGAAAACAAGGGGTGGTCAAGAGGACCACTCTTTTAATACTATTATTACTAAAAAAGGGGGGGGGTGGAGAGAAAGAGGGATTTCCATTTGCCTTTAAGTTCATAGCAGCTTTGCTGTCACCTGCAGTTGAAAGGCACTGGCTTAGAAGTTTGGAGAACTGGCCCTGGTGCCTGTTCTGCCATGACATGGCTTTGAAGCCATGGGGCAGTCACTGTCCCATGGAGGTCCAGCTTTTCACGTGTGCGGTGGGAGCACTAAACTGTATTTATTATTACCTCTCTTTATGCTTTCACTCCTATGATTCATGGCTTTGTCCTTGTAAGCAAAACTCACTCTTTCCCTTAACAGGTATTTTTTGAGTTTTACCCAGGGTCACGTTCTATGCTGGGGGAGCCCAGTTTCCCCGGGTTTTCTCCATGAATAGGATTTCTAATTCTTCACTTCGCAGGTGGAGGAATCAAGGCCAAATGATCAGTCTACGTGTGCTCCACGGCAGAAAAATTACTGAATAGTGTCGTGCGGACAAAGAACACTCCTTTTGCCTTGAAAACCGATTAGATCACCCTTCAACTTGATGTACCTTGAAGGACCTGAATGGAAAGACTCAGAGTTCCTGAGCTCAGGTGCAAGAAAAGACATGCTTCCCTTGCTCAGAGAGTATGTTTGTTGTCTTTTGCAAATCAAAGTATGAATTGTACTATGGACTTGGCTTTTCAGTTTTGGTATTTTGAGAGAGAGAGAGAAAGGCAGAGAGAAAAAGGATCCCAAATTCATCATTTGATAGCTATCCACTGATTGTCTCCCATGTAGACATAAGTAATTTTAGCACTTAGCACATCAGTCAGGTCTAATTTCAGATCTAACCAAAAGGAACCGGCTTTTTTCCAATGGACCTTTGGCCCTCTTGCAGCTCCAGGTAGGAAGGTGTCCAGAGCAAGAGAGAAGAAGGCTGGCTCGCTGTGGACTCCCAGTCCAGTGGCTAATGCCAGGTCTCTGCATTCCAGAAGAATTAAATAATTACGGGGGTGGAGGCTCCACTGTCACAAACAATTTTGAATGCATTCTGCACTAGAAAGCAGAGGTCTCTTAATGACATCAGAGCAGTATGCCAGAGGCTCTTTCCAAGCCCAAGCTGCTGGCCAGTAACATTGGGGCACAGACAAGAACAGCCACCAACGCCACGCAAAGGGGGCTGCTCTGTGGGGCACTCACTGGCTACCGTTAAGGTTGGAAGAGAAGCTGCCTGGAAATCCTAATGTTTCCGTTGATCCAAGGATCGGCCTTTCTTTCATTCCCCTCTCACCCTCTTTCATCAGGGTTCTGCATGCTTGCACTTGACCAGGCATTAATGAGATTGCTCTCGTGAGCCAAGCTGCAGAGGCGGAGGGAGAGACACAGCTTGCGGACACCACTGAGATCTGAGTTCTCTTGGGTCAGGATCTGAGGACAAAGCAGTGGCCCTGCAGGACGGCCAGTTTACTCATGTATTTGCTAAGTCCTGGGGCCTGAGCTGCCTCAAACCAACTGGTGCTAAACCAACTTTAGCTCTTCTTGATGATAGGAAAGTTGGCTTCTCATGTCAGGAGCACAGCTTGGGTATTTCTTAGAACTTTTGAGTAGAAAACCCTACCCACACTACCATAATTTTAGATCCAATTATTGCTTGGTTTGCATTAACTGATGGAACACCTTTAAAAATTTTTACTTTTTTTGTTTTTCCATTTGTCAATTGTCTGATTGTCTCATAATACTGTCCTCAGTTGCCAAAATTATAGCTATGAATAGGACCGGGATAAGTAAACATAGTTCAAAGAGTTGTGAGGTTTCTGAACCGTCAACTTAATAATTACTACTGCTATAATGTTATGGTCTCTACTGCTATTATTATTACCTTTAATGCTGTTACTATTATTTCTACTATAGTGTAGCTATTCCTATTATTACTGCTATTACTTCTGTTATTCTTCTCCTATTTCTGCTGCGGCTGCTACTATCACTCCTGCTTATACTCACATTACTGCTACTGTGACCACCACAACTACAGCTGGGTGATGAGTGGTTGGTACCCGTGGCTTCATCCACTGTAGCAATCCATGGTACAGGCAAGGTTTAGGTCAGTTAAATAACTCACAGTTTCAGCTAGCTACTGGTGAAACAGGGATTTTGACACAATTGTATTTGACACCAAAAGTTGCATCTTTTAAATGTTTCTATATTGTCTTTTAACGATGTTGCTATATTGTAGTATGAAGGAAATAGCAAGAAATAGGAGGGTCTAGCTCAGGCCTATATATCTCCCGTAAACTCAGAGATCATTACTATCATTCATATAGGAATTAGTGAACATATAATCCGGAAGCAGAATCCTGTGCCAGGCTCTGGGCTGGGGCCGTGAGATGACGAAGACACCACCTGGAAGCTGGGGGTGCTCAGTGTGGCGGGGCAGACAGGTGCTGTGGGCTAAAGCCCTAATCCCCAGCGTGATGACGTCAGGAGGAGATTGGGCTTAGATGAGGTCATGAGGATGGAGCGGTCATGGTGGGATTTGTGCCTTTGGAAGAAGAGACACAAGAGAGGGCACTCCCTCTACCTCATGGGGGTGCGGCAAGAAGCCAGCACACCAGGAAGCAGGACTTCACCAGGAACCGGATCGGCCCACACGAGGAGTAACCGAGGCAGATGGAACTTTGGAAGCTCCTCGAGAGCTGAGATCAGAGCAGAGGTGGTTCCAAACTCCAGACTCTCACCGCAGGCATGCACCTGGCCTTTCAGCAGTGGAGCTGGGCTGCGGCAACGCCACCGGCCTGTCTGTGCACAAGGCCCCTCCTTGCTTTTTATTCCCTCCCAAACCATAATACATGCCATATAGAACCTGGGTACTGAATCTGCCCCATGTTTCGCGTCTTCCATTCCGAGCTCTCCCGTAAGGCTCCTTGGTTTAATCTCTCGGATTCACCCTTTCCTCCTGGGACAGATGTGTCTTCCACGCGCTGTTTCCCCATAAATGGTGTCCAGCACAGGGAGATTGATCCTCCATCCACTCTCACCCCGGAGCCTGAGTAGAGCAGAACACGAACCAGGTTAGAGGAGGCCTTACTGGCTTTTAACCTCATTCCTCATTCTCACTTTTCAATATGCACAATGGAGATGAGGATGAGCCACCCGACGTAGATCATAGAATGACATGCAAGGAAGTGACTTAAAATACTGTAAAGTTATTGCTGTTGTTGCTGTCGACTTTTTCCTCCACCCCCGCACCCGCCCGACACTTTGTAAGCAGTAATCAAGTCTCCTGGCCAGCTTGGCGGCTCCCCTACTCAGCCTTCCTGTAGGTTTTACCCTCCCTTGGGGGTGACACAGGTTGCTGTTCTCCTGAAATCCACAGGGTTGTGTACTCTTTCAGCTTGCAGAGTTTTCATGTCTTGAAGCAGCGATGCCGGCTCTTCTTTGGCGTGGGTCGTTGAGTGTTGTGCTTTAGAAGTAGCTGGATTTGCCTGTGGCCGTGTTATAATATTTCACCTGGAACCTAAGTTATTTTAACTTGAAGCTTAGGGTCACGTCAGGCCACTCTCATTGCTGCCTGGAAAGTGGGTGGATCCAGCACAGCAGGAGTTCAAGGTGTGTTGGCAAAAGAGCCAGGCCTGGGAGCAGGTCTGGGCTGGAGTAGCGTTTGAAGGACAGGCAGGTCGTTGTTGGTTCCTGTCCCTGGCCTCTTTCGTTCCATTCCTCAGCTCTCAGGACAGACACGAAGTCCTGTGGATGCTCCCAGTTCATTTCTGCCACATTCCTTCTTTGATGACCTCTCCCAGTTCCTTCTTCTTGCCTATTCCTCGTCATGCATGGTAAGTAGCAAGACTGGAGGAGGAATTAACAGAAGTGCAAAGAACGAGTAGTTGATGAAGGGAAGATCTAGTGTGACCATTTCTTTCCCATCTCAAATCCTTTTTGTATTTTGGGGGGGGGGCAGTGGGAAGAGAGGTGTGGTGTTTGTCACCCGCTTTGTGCTTTTAGGGTTTTCAAGTATTTTATTTATTATTCAGTGAACATTCATTGAGTGCTTGCATGGTTAGAACACCTATAGACGTCACTGGGAGTTTATAATCTAGTGTTAAAGATAGTAAAAAACACAACAGCAACACACAAAGCAGAATGAAGTGGGTGTATCACAGGGTGTGCTCCAAAATGCTATCAGAGAGGAAAGCAAACACGGCGGGCCGCCTGCCCAGCACCTTGGAAGTGCCTTGCCATTGTCCTTCACAGGTGTAATGTTGTCACTCACCGACCTGGGCGTCCCTTCTATACCTGGAGTCCTGAGAGGGCAGTGACTGTGTGATCTCGCCCACTATTCAGATGCCAGCGCCCAGCACCACCAGGGCTGGGACACATTCCTGCTGGCCCTTTATTCTGGCTCATTGAGCACCTGGACCCGCCCCCATCACGGAACTCTCTTTTCTCTGAACTCTCCTGACGCCACCTTCCCGAAGCGCTCCTCCTGCCCTGGGACAGCGGCTGCTCCATCTTCAGATGCGGCCAGCCCTCGGGAATCGCTTCTGGGTCCTCTTCTCTTTTCTCTCTCTAATCTCTCTCCAGGATTTCTCATTATTTTTTCATGGCTTTAAATAATATATATAAGCTGACAACTCCCATGGTAGAGATTATCAGCCCAAACTTTTGACATCTCCATTTGGTATATAATGGGAACCTCAAAAGTAACACATTTAAAATAATGCCCCTTCCACCCCAACATCGCTTCCCTCTGGGTCTCCCTGGATAGGTAAATCTCTCCCTCACCCCTCATGTGTAGTGCCAAGAGCCTGGGGGTCCCCTTGGCTGTTTCCATTGTCTCAAGAAGCCAATTGAGTTTGAACCAATTGAGACAATTCTGACCCAATTTCTCTGCAACTCCGATGACTCCAGTTCCACACTTACATCTCCTACACCCCACCCCAAGCCCACTGCAGTGATGCTTGCTGGCGTTCCAAGCTACCATTGCTTCCTGCTAGCCTTCCGGTTTCCATGATCACTCCCTGACTGCCCCATCCATTCTCCTCAGAGAGCCAAGTTAGTTCCTCAATCTACAAATCATTAAAAACACAACCAAAACCACAATAAAAACACTCAATTGGCTTCCCACTACACGGAGACTAAAGCCCAAAACCCTCACTACGGGGCACAGGGACCTACAGGATCCAGGAACTGGTCTGTGCCATGTCCTTCTCCAACTCCGTGGGATGCCACTCACCTCTTTGTTCCCTAAAACTGCAGCCCACCAGGCTGTTTTTCACCTTGGTGACTTGTCCAGGCTGTGCCACTCATCCTGTGTGTCACCTCTTAAAGAGCACACGCTCCCAGGGGGTTTTTAATCAAGCAGCCTGCTCAGCGAGCAGCACCCCCTCCTGTCCCTGTGTTCTGTCTTCCTGCTCAGTCCTGTCACTCTACTCCCCACTACTTACATCGTATGAGAGTCCCTGGCCCGCTAGCGTGTCAGTTTCTCTCCAGGGTTGGTGGCATGCTCCACAGCTGTTCTTTGCTACAGTGTAACTGGTGTATATCACAGTGTCTGGGACAAGGTAGACCCTAAATAAATATTTGCTGACCAAATAAGTAAAGTATCCAAAGGCATTTTCTCCAAGGATAGGCTTACAAGTTGCCTGGCACTGTGGTAGCATCCAGTGTGGAGATTATCTTTCTCTCCAAACTAAGTAAAAATTACACTTGCTCATCTCAGACCCATTTCTTACAGAAATATTTTTGGAAGAAGAAGGAAATGCTGATTTTCATCCTCTATATAAATGCCATGGGTGTTGAACAAACCTACTTAGCCACCTCGCATTAATCACTCTTATGAATTACTTATTTTTAATTAAGTGCTTGATTATTAAATGATAAAATCTCTTCACTGCATGGCTAATATGTTCCTGTCTGCTTTGACTCTTCTGAGTCTGGCCAGGTAAGAAGGCTTTGCATCATGGATGCTGTTAAGTCCCGTCTTAGGAATTCATTTTGTAGATCAGCCTCTCTCAGATTCTACCCTGCACATTATAGACCCCCAAGGGGTCCCTGTGTACAGCGAGTAGATTCTGTTGAGGATCCCAGCAGTGAAGAAGCCTCTTTGCCCTTAGAATTTTCTAAACTGACTTGGGTATGCAACACTTTCATCTTGATGTCTAACATCTTGCTATGCAAGGTGTGGTCGGTACCCAGCACCACGAGCATCAGGACTCTCACTGTACTGCCTGCATGCATCAGACAACAGCGGGAGGCTACCCCACCTGAGCTTCCCAAGGAACCTGGGCAGTTGGTTCTATCCCTCATTTAGAGATGAGAAAACTGATTTCTAGGAAGGGGAGAGGATTTGGTCAATTTCTCATGTGCAGTGAGCAGCGGACACAGGATAAGAACTCACATCTCTGCCTCCAAGTCCTTCCATCATAACAGGATGGAAGAATATCAGCTCAGAATGAAACAGCAGGGAAGTATTGATTTCTCAGATTCCAAAATGAAAATTTCATCATGAATCAGAACAAGAAATAGGCACCGTCCATATTAAAGAGGTCCGGGGAAGGAGAAAAGGAGAGAAAGGAAATGAAGATGAGAAGTCTATCAGGTCTTCTGAAAGGAAGGAGACTTAAGTTTGGAATTTTCGTTCCCCCCAGCTCTGTCCCTGTGGGATTGCCACGGGCCAGCTGTGTCCCCTTTCATGCCACCTGTCTGGGATCTGTACTGCCTACACATACCCATGCAGGTCTAGTGGTGGTCTGGGCTTCCCACTCCCTGCAGAACAGGTCCTGTGACATCCTGTGACGATTTTTCCAAAGCTGACCTCACTTTTATAAATTGTCCCTGCACTAAACTCCCCTCAAACTCTCCCAGATTCAGTGTGGCATCTATTTTCCGCTGAAACTCTAACAATTGTGTGTACTCGTATCATTGCCTTTTTAATGTTTTCACTGCTATGCAATCCAAATGGAAAATCAGTATGTCTGATTTGTGTACATTTAAACATGTAGATAAATGGAAGAGTTCTAGATGCATTGTTCTGCAACATGCTTTTTTCACAAAACATTTTATTTTTTGATGTGTGTAAGGCTGACACCCATGTACTTAGTTTGTTTCTTTAAGAGTTATTCCATCCTATGAGATATCATATTTTATTTAACTAGTCCCATGTTGATAAATAATATTAAGGTCATCTCCAATCCCTTGTTCTTGCAAACCATGACGCATTGAACACCTTACATGGTTCTGCTTGCTCCAGTGCTGGTGTTGCTTTAGGGGTGTGCTTACAATTGGCATTGCCAGCCAGTTATGCATGCACGGCTCTCCCAGATAATGCTAAATTGTGCTCCAAGATGTTTCTAACACTCATCCTCCTATCAGTGGTGGGTGAGTTCTTCAACACTTGGAATTATCAAACTGTTTAATCTTTGCCAATCTGACATATGATAAATGGTATTTTATTCTTGTTTGATTTGCATTTCCTGATAATTAAAGAAGTTGAGCATCCTTTCATAAATTTATGGGCCATTTGAATTTCCTCTTCTACTCATAAGCTTCACTTATTTTCCTTTGCATGGCTTCCTTGGCATGTTGAAAACAACATGAATTTGCAGCTATGCCTTATATATTTTGAATCATAATACTGCTTTATATGTTGTGAATGTTTTCTTTTCTAGTGTTAATTGTATCGTGTTTGCTGTTCTCTGAGTTTTTTGGTATGAGATTTCTTTTCAGGATTTTGATCCAATTAAATTTGTCATTTTCTCTTTAAGATTATTGTTTTATTCTGTTGTATATTTGTTTAAGAAAGCCCTCTTAATTCCAAAGTCACGAAGCATTTTCCTATATTACTTTCTTATACTTTTAAGTGTATTTTTAAATGATTGGGTATTTATTTCTTCTTGAATTTATTTTTCTCTCTTGTAGGGAGCAAAGTACTGATTATATTGCATTTGTTCTTTATTATAAATAGCCATTTACCCAAAGACACACATTAAACGTTCATTGTTTCCCTGACTGCGTTAATTAAGGGCTTAATGCTAACTATTGTAACGCTCCTTGCTCCTCTTTGATTTACACAATTCAATTTCTACCACCATGCGATGTAGGTCGGCTCACGTTCCCGGACAGCTCTTCTTCACATAAGGCCACAGGGATCTGGCTCATTCCATTTGGAACATCCACCACTTTGGAGTCCTTCACTTCCAATCATGCAGGATAAAGAAGATGTCAATAACTACTCAGGCAGGACATTTTAGGGACCAGGTCTGGAAATGCTACATATGTCACTTCCATCTCTGTTCCATCCACTCATTCCTGGACACAAAGAGAAATGGGAAATGTGGCTTCCGTATCTGTTCCAGAGGAAAATGAAATGATCTGGTGACCATTTGGTAGTGTCTGTGCCACAGCCGCAGGTCAGTCACCTGTCCACTATCTTACATGCAAGTGCCCTTATATGCAAGTGTCTGCTTTTGCACTCGGTATCATGGTCTAATGATCTGTTTATCATCCATCGGACAACACTCTGTCATTTTAATTTCCATAACATTTAATACATCTGGACGAGTAGAGAAAGCTCACTCATTTAAAAAATATTTTTGAGTTTATTTTGTCTATTTTGCACATTTACTCATCCATGTGAAATTTTAAATCAATTTGTCACAGATCGTGAAGAATGCTACTGAGCTTTTGATTAGATTGCATTAGTAAAGCATTAATTTATAGATCAAATGGGAGATAATTGATGTATTTTAAATAGTGAATCTTCTGTGTTCAATATCATAACGTTGCTGGTAGTTACATGACTGTATGAGTTTTCTTAAAACTATACCCCTAAGTGGTGAATTTTAAAAAAGCTGGCAAAAGAAAAGAAAAGAAAAGAAAAGGAAAAGAAAAGAAAACAACCTGGTAGAGTTATAGAGTTGAACACTCAGCTCATTTATTTTCAGTCTTTCTTGTTTTCAAATAAATGTTTTGCAGCTGGAAATTTCCTTCTGAACACCACTTTAGCTGAATCCCTCCAGATTTTTCTTAATAATAAAAATATTAAAACATACCAAAAGTAGGTGATTGTACAATGAGCTTCTGATGTCCACTTCACCCAGATTCAACAATTATCAAGATTTTACTTTATTTATGTCATCTAGCACTTTTTGCTTTTCTTCATTGAAATAATTTAAAGCAAATTCCAGATATATCCTTTCACTCCCACATAATTCAGTAGATAGTTCTCAAAAATATGGATTGTTTCATACATAACCACAAGGTCTTTATGACACATAACTGTAAACATTGTCAGATTAAATGGAAAATTAAACTTAGTCTTCCTTTTTAAATAAGTGAGTTTAATCTGTTCTTTTTTATTATACTTATGTATTTGGACATACGGAAGTCATATCATTATTATTGTTTTTAATATTATTTGTCTTATTGTCCTATTAGTTTTTTTCTCCCAGTCTTGTATTAGCAAGTGATTAATTTCCCTTCTTTCAGTATAGCAAATATACATTCATTTTATAAACTTTGTATGGCCAGCCTTGTATTTTAACATCCACATTTAACTTTTCTTCCTGGAAAAGCCTAAATGCATCATTGCTCAATTTGTACTTAAAGAAAACAGAGACTTTACTCTTCCTTTGCTTTTTTTCACCAGCTTCTGTCTTAAGGCTCTCATGTTATTTTTTTCCTTGAAATTTAGTTTCATTATTATTAAACATATAAAGGTATAATTTGGCAATAATTGTTAGCATTGCTGCTACTACGCCAGGACAGCAGAAGCCGTCTTAGAGGACGTGCAGGTGGATGGCCAGTTGTTCCAGCACCATTTGGCCGACTTGCCAGACGAGCCAGGGTCCTCTGCCGTGTCTGTACAGGGCATGGGCTGGAGCCCACTGCAGTTGCGTCAGCTCGCCCCTCCCCCACCTCTGCTCCTCCGCTCCCAAAAAGTACACTGGGGCACAGCAAGCCTCACTAATGTCTGTTCTCAAAACTGATTATACCAGGGGTAAATTGTGTGATTGAATGAAATATTACCCAAATCAACAGAACATGTGCGCAAAAGGCAAAAGAGTTGCTTCCATGAAAGCCACATTGAACGATTTGAAGAAGGCAAGTAACATGAATGTGCTATCTAACTAAATGCATGTAAGACAAATATAAAAGAATGAAAAACATTGGTAAAATAGTAGGAGGAACCTACACTTAGATTTCTTGTCGAATTAGTTTTTCACTCTAATTAAAATAAATTAAAGTGAAACAAACAATAAACAAACAAATGCTGACATGAAAAAGGTGTGATGTACATACAGAACATACAGAAACATACAGAACTGCATTCAGCCAGGCATGCACAAATTACGAAGCCTCAGTCCGACCTCCAAAAGTTAACGCATGAATCATTTTTAGGTAAAAAATTTAAGTAAAAATAAATTTATTTATTCTCTAGCAGGCATGAGAAAAGAAGGTGAACTTGAAATAGCATTTGACTGTAGAACTGACAACATCTGCTGATGGATTAGGGAGTCAGAAAATGGAGAGAAGGAACAACGAGCATTGTATTTTAGGCTGGCTTCAACAACTGGATCCACGCCAGTGACCAAGGGGAGAATGCGGAGAGGGGTGGGGAGTTACAGGTCTTGCTCTGGCTGGTTAAGTGTGTCTTTCAGACATCAAACTGTGTCGGCGTGGCAGTGGGTATACACGTTTGCTGCTCCGTGGTGTGGGCAGGCTAGAAATGTAAATTTGGGAGTTATTAACAAACAGTTGGCTTTTAAAGTAGCCAGGAGTCTGGAAGGGATTACAAAGTGAGGCAGTGTCGACATAGAGGCTGAGGACCTAGTTTTGGGGCATTCCAACACTTCCATGTGTGCCAGAGGAGCAGGGTTAGTGCAGCCCTTGGCTCAAGTATTGTAATGGGAAGCAGCTCCAACTGTAGACAAAAAGGTGGCCCAGTGTGTGGCCCCTCTTCAACAGTGACTTTCCCATGGTCCCACTTCAGTTCCCCACCAATGACATGATCTGGTGACTGAAACCAGGGGGGGAACAATGGAGCTCTTGACAATGACAAATAACTTCAGACATTCTTCATAGACATGCTTCATGGTCAGGAAGCACCTGTGCATCTCCAGATTCTCTCAGCAAGCACAGGTGGACACCATGTGGCAGCCATCGCCCTTCCCTGGGTCCAGATGCCCTGCCCACCCCTCACATCCTGCCAAGCTCTTCCTGTCCCCAGTCCGGGCCCCATGCCTCTACCCACCACTCATGACAGTGACTTTTAGTCTCTCTCTCTGTCTCTTTGAAAAGATGGCTCCGTATCCAAACTTCAGAAAGGTCTCTGTATTTCAGACCTTGTTTTTTTACTTTAATTATTTTTAATATGTATTTTCTATAACTTATGCTTCGGGGCACAAAAGGGAGATTTCAATATATTGATATTTCAACATATGCTCAACCCACCATCTTAGAAATGACATTTCATCCATGGTATTTATAATTAAAATGAGTTGGGATTTTATATTAATTATAATTAATTAGAATATGAATTCTAATTTTTAGCTTAGAACTAATTGAAGTACAAAAGCTCCAACCCCACAAAAATTGAAATTTGGTTACCGGAAGTGCTGCATTTTGAAGTGTTCACGGCGGCACATCTGTGAAGGGAAGCTCGCGGTCTCCATCCCTGGCCCCTCTCTCTCTTTCCCTGAGGAAAAGTGCCCTAATGATGATGCTGGGTGTGGTGGTGCACCTGTAGTCCTAGCTACTCAAGAGGCTGAGGCAGGAGGATCTCTTGAGTCCAGGAGTTTGAGACTAGCCTGGGGTCTTGCTATAACAAGACCCCATCTCACACAAACACACACACACACACACACACACACACACACAAAGATACTGGTAATGCCACGTTATCCAGGAGTGTAGTCTATGGGAAAGGGCATAAATAACGCTCTACGGGGTCAAATGACTTTTTTCTTTTCATGCACTGTTCTCTTAGAGAGAAGACTCTTCCTACACTACCATGGTGGCCAGATCTGGGACTTAGCATTCAGTTTAAGTAAAAAAAAGACAAGGAAACCATTTCACTGAATTTCATTCAGGCTATGTTTAACTTAGTCAAAATTCGATCCTATTTAGGCCCAAACTTGCTCATCGGGGATGACATCCACGATCTAGCGCAAAGCTGTAGACAACAATAACCATCTCCTCTGTGTGTGCATTCTATTGGAGAAGCTCACATCTGTCCACATAATCTTATGTTCCCAACACCTGTTTATTCCATCCCATTGGCCTACAAAGAAATATTAATACAATTCCCAAACTATCTACAAGTGGATATAATATACTTTTGGACTCTCGAGGAATCTTGATAAAAAGGAATAACATTGTGCATCTATAGATATATATGTGCATATTTATCTCAAAATTCAAAGAATTGTAAAAAGCCTGAGATATTCCATTGCCACACTCCTATCACATGTTGCAAAGCACTTTTGAATTACAGGAAAAGAATAGTGTCCTGTTTTCTTTAACAAAATTATTGAGAACTGGAAAAACATTTCATAAGAAACTTAACCACGGGATTCATTGAAATACTGCATGATGATAATTGCTTTCAGACTTGATAGACATGTGTACATGTGCACAAACTCACGAAAGCAAGGTACAAATGTAAAAATACCGATTATTTAGTAAATGCGGAGATAATGTCCAACAGAAAAAAACAAGTCTTTTAAAGTGAAAGTGAATGTTAAAAATAAAAGAGACCAACATGAAGAAAAAATGAAAAGATGAAATCAATATTTTTTCTTTCTTAATGCAAGTAAAAGTTGGAATTTTTCAGGGAATTTCTAAAACATTTGCATTGTTGAAAAATGAGTTTGTTATCTCCAGTCCTGTCACATAGCTACATGTGTGTGATTTCTAAACCTTTGAGATCAGAACCCACTGAAAGAGTATCTGAAATGGAAGGAAGGAAAAAAGGAAGGAAAGAAGGAAGGAAAATGGAAAGTTGGGCTTTAAAACATTAAATAAATAAAGTAGAAATAAAATCAGTCTATTGGTCATTGCAGAGAAGACTTTGACTCAAATCTGTCCTATTGAATTATTTTACAGAGAACATCATACAAGGGACTTTATGTCATTTAATTTTTTTTCCTTAATCGTTAGCATTTTGCCCCTTGTTGCAAACTGTGCTCTCAAATAATCACTCATATACCATTTTGCCACTGTGGTAGGCAGAATAATAGCCCCTAGATCTGTCCTCATCCTAATTCTTGAAGTTTGTAAATATGTTTCCATTATCTGCAAAAGAGACTTTGCAGATGTGATTCGATGAAAGATCTCGAGATGGGAGACAATCCCGGATTATACAGTGGCTCAATGTCATCCCAAGGGTCCCTTATATGAGAAGGAAATATGAGGTGATGTCCTCAGAATCAGAGGTCAGAGGTCAGAGTGATGTCATTGCCCGAGGGGACTTTGAGCCAAAGAATGTTAGACAGGACAAGGAAACGGATTATTCCCTAGAGTCACCAGAAGAAATGAAGTGATCTTCAGAACTGTAAGAAAACAAATTAGGGTGCTTTTAAGCCACTAAGTTTGTGGAATTGGTTACAGAAGCAATGGAAAACTAATACAGCCACCTTCCACGTGGGACCAGAAGACAGTCGTCCCTCAGTATTGCTGGAGGGATTGGTTCCAGGACCTCTCCCGGACACACAGATCCAAGGACTCTCAAGTGCGTGATGCAAAGTGGTGCAGTGTTGGTGTCTGCACATGCCCTGTGTGTGTCCTCCCACAGGCTGCCCCGCAGGTCCTCTCTGGATCACGTATGATACCTGACACAATGTCAGTGCCGCGTAAACCATTGCTATACTGTACTGTTTACAGAAAAATGACAAGGAAAAATGTCTGCACATGTTTGATTTGGGCTAATTTTTTTCCCCATAATTTCTTCTTTTTTTTTTTTTCTTTTAATCTACAGGTGGTTGACTCCATGGATGTGGAACACAGGGATGTGAAAGCGGGCCAACTGCCTATGCCGTCTCCAGGTTTCCTTCCTGGCTTTTCTCCTGAACGTCTCAGAAATTGTCCATGAAGTTTTTGAGGTCCTGAGACTCAAAACGAGCCTCCTTTTTGCTATCAAGTTTTTTTTGGGGGGGGGCAGGATCTTTACCATTCCTATAAAGCTGCTCGCATTTAATAAGGTGAAATGGTTTGACTCAAGCCAGCCTATGGGCCCTCCCAGTGCAGAGGGAAGGCCCCTCCAGTTTCCACCTCCCCTCCAGCTTCCTGCGCTGACCCCTGGTTTCTTGTTAGTCCTGATTAACCTGGAGTTTTGTTCCATTTCCTTGGTGTCTCTAATTCATCTTGTTCCTTGATTGACGGCCCATCTCAGGCATCCTTTCCTTACAACACTTAGGGATTCCTTCCGGTAACGCTGTGATTGTCTCCTAATTGCAAATTCCATGGCTACAGGTGAGGGGCACCCCCAGCCCCATTCCCGTTCCCCAGGCCCTGCTTCATCTCCTGCTCAGCCTGCTGCTGGGGAAGGGGAAGCCGGCAGACGTAAACACTAAAGTGCTTGCGAATATTCCATATTATTCTTCTGATCAGCATGGCTGTTATAAGTACTCACGGACAGAGGGGCAACATCAGTTTGAAACATGCACCTCATGTTCACATGTGACAGAGCCTAGATTTCTACGCAAGTGTGTTGGTCAAAGTTGAATACTCACATTCCGTTAATGTCTCTTACAAATTACTTTTCTAATTAAGTGCTTGCTTATTAAAGATGCAATCTGTCACTGCATGGGTGATGCCCGACTACATTCTCGTTTCTTCTTTGCTCCGTCCAGATGTTGTTTACTAAGATGTCTTTCCTCAAAATTCTACTTTGCCATTGCATCCTAGAGTCCTCCAGCCATGAGTAGCACAGCCAGCTGACGGCCACTCAGTGAGTAACTGCGTGCAGAAGGATCTTTGGGGGAGGGGGTGGCTTGAATTAGAATGGCTTGTTTGTTTTTCTAGGCTGAGCGAACCAATTGCTATTAATCTGCAGCTGTGGCAGGATTTCTCTTTCCATCAATTGATCCTTTCCTATGAATCTGATCCTATTTAATAAGGTGAAGTGGTTTGAATCCAGCCAGCCTTGAGCCAAGGGAGGGTTTTCTCTTTGGAGGCACTGATCCCGTCCATGAAGGCCACATCATTGTGACCTAATCTTCTCCCAAGGACTCAGCCTGCTATTACCTAGTTGGGGATTAGGTTTCAACATGTAAATTTCTGAAGGCAGAGGCTAGGAACACAAACACTCAGACCATAGCACCCATGTTGCAGTGTAGGAAGCTACACCTATGGAGATGAGTTGATTTTTCTCAAGGCCACATTGCTGAGCCTTTGCGTCCGTCAAAGTTGGCATAACGAATTGCTCCTCTAGCCTTTCCGCGAAGCATCACTTGCCCAAAACATTGTTAATAAAGAGTCCTGCAAACTGAGTTCAGTTCAGTTCTTCAACTGGAAAGCAACGAGATCGAGAGAGGTCTCAGAGTTTTCCAAAGAATACTTTTTATTCACATTTTTCATATTTTCATATTTTTCATATTTTCATATTTCCTGAATGCTTTTTAAGTGCCAGGCTGTATCTTCATTGGTGAGCAGAGATTTGACACCCGAGAAGAAGCTGGTGGGCGGGAAGACTCTGGGATTTGAAGGCAGACAGCTCTGGGTTCATCCCCTTCCCTACTGCTTTGTACCTTTTAGTCTATCCCTTCACTGCCCGGAGGGACAGGCTCCACCTTTATAAACACCAAATAATCGTGAGTATTCTGGAAACGCCTAGGGTTGTTACTGAGTCAGGGAACCCACAGAAGGGGTAGCCCAGGGCCAGAGCAGCGTGGTTCAGGCTGCTCTAGTCCCTGACCTTTGGTCCTGCTCGATACTCGAGCAGCGTCTATGTGTGAGAAGCAAGAAGTCTGGCTCTGATCACAGGTCACGTTTGGTTTCTATAATGGGCGAGCTGTGGGTGAAATGCAGCCCCGTGAAAATTTGAGTTACAAAAATTGAGTCACACGTCACCCTGAGCTTGGGCTCCAACAGGAACACAAGGGCCAGTGAGCAGTCCATGGTGTTTCTTGGGTGTCCTGTGTTTCTTCCTGTCCTCTTGCTCAGACAATCTGCTCTGTCAGAGCTGGGCAGTGACTTGTCTGAGGCCAGGGAGCAAGTTGCAGCCGAGTCAGACCAGCTCTGCGGTCCGTCCATAGCTTTGTCTCCTACTCTGTTCAGCCCCACCCCTCAGCGTGAGCTCCATGCTGAGCTTGGACATTTATGACATCATCATGCAAGAGGGAAGCTTTTCCAGAGGATGGGGACAGGCTGTGATAGAGACACAAAGCACAGGTGGGGTGGGGACCGACCAGGTCAACAGACCCAGTGGCATCGCATCCAGAGAAAGGGCCAGGACCAGCTCCCATTGGACAAACTGGACAATGTGCCCACCTCTGGCTCCATCCCGAATGTCTCTAGAATTCTAGGGTTTCTCACCTGGACACAGTACGAATGCAGAGAGTGACCATATGGCCTATAAGCTGATCACGTGGCTTAGGACAGAGCTAGAGAGAGGAGACCCCTTTCAGAAGGTTTCTTTGGCTCATGGTGGTTTCAAATCCACATCCAAATGTATCTTTGCCATAAAATTCAGATTCTAGTCAAGAAAACAGAACCCATTCTAGGCATCTCAGGAGGATGCTATTCAGTACGGGAATTATTAATAACACAAATGATGGAGGGTGGAAGAAGCCATTTAGACCACAGGGCGTCCACAACGGGGCCGCCAGGAGTGTGGGCACGGCAGAGAGGGGGCCATCCACTGGGACTTGAGCCAGCAAGAGACAGGCCCTTGCCGGGGACGCTCAGGGAGGAAGGAGGAGATGCCCTCTTCCTTCTCCCATCGTCTCACCCTCTGGTTTCGCAGGGCCCCCCAGTACCCAGCTGCCGGAAAGCTAGAGGGCAACGGTGCCAGGAAAACCCAGAGTAGGGCAGGGCTGGGAAGGGATGATGTCAGATCACAGAGGCAGTGGCCACACCTGGCCGGAAGGAGTCTGTCCACGAACCTAAGCACCGCACATGCCTGGTGGGGACACAGGCAGCTGGGACAGGGTGGCCCCTCTGCCACGCGCTATCTCCAACCCCAGAAGAGAGGAACAGTGGCGGGTAGGGAGGTTGTGTATATTAACCACTCCCTTCCTATGACATTTAGTTAAATACATTGACTAGACTGTAGCCACCATGTATTTAAGTAAACAAGACCGTCTTTCTATATATATGGTGGCCCAGTGGCAGGCACCATGCTAAACATGCTTTACAGATTTCTCACTCACCAGCTCAACCATCTTAGGAGTCCGTCTTATCACCTCCACATCGATGATGAGCAAATAAAATGAAGCTTGAAAGCACAATCAGCTTGTCCGGGTCAGGTGGCTTCTCTGCAGGAGACCTTGTGAGGAGGGTTGGACCCCACTTCTGGGTCCAAAGCCCACATGGTTTCTAATGCGCTACATCCCCCCAAAATACTCTGCAGAAATACATGAGGGGCAAAGAGCCACTATGCCTTGGTTGCTTAGCGTGCGCTCATGTACTCTCCCCATTAGCATCGCAAGAACTAAAACAGGAAACGGGAAAAAAGAAGGAAAAGAAAACAATAGCAGCAACATCAAACCAGCCTGCGGATTTTGATTTAGGATAAAAGCTAATTTCAGCCAAAGGTACAAATGAGAGTTGCCTCATGTTCCGACATGATGTTCAGAACCCAGAAGGGACAGCAGTTCCTGCTTCTGATTTAATTGTTGCAGAATGTGGGAGTCTTTTAATCTCTTGCATTTCCCCGCCCGTTACCTCCTGCGAGTTGAGTTTCCCCACTTTTCCTTGGGAACCTGGGTCCCACTCCTGGAAC
Source organism: Cheirogaleus medius (assembly GCA_008086735.1). Lineage (NCBI taxonomy): Eukaryota > Metazoa > Chordata > Mammalia > Primates > Cheirogaleidae > Cheirogaleus > Cheirogaleus medius. The sequence continues at coordinate 4,834,716 of VBSM01001979.1, forward strand.
ATCTCCTCTGAACCATTTGCCTGTTGCAGAGAACAAAGGAGGGACAGTGTCGCCGATGAATGCACGGCCACGTCAAAGTCATAATTACTGAAACCGATGGAAACAAAAAAATATAACAATTCATGTGAGGCACCCAAGTCCTCTCAGAGGATTTGAGCAGCTTCCACCGTAACCCAGCAGGAGCAAAGTTTCTTTCCAAAGTGTCCTCAGGCAAGGAGCCTCGGTGGGGTGCAGGGGGAGGGCAGCCGTGGGACCAAAGCTCACGGCCTTCCCTCTGCCTCTGACCCCGCCTGGAGCGGGCTGGGAAGGGGGCACATTCATCTTTTGTTCTTATTTTATTTTCAAAATATATTCCCGCGGCAGCCAGGACTCTTTAAAGAGTATGACTGAGTGGCTCTTTGAGAGGCAGGCGGTGGCAGATGGGTAAGTGTGAAAATGTGATCTATCTGGATCTCACACTACGCGACACTCACAAAACACCTCTGGATTCGCAGCTTTCAAGGGGGTAGCTCTCGATTTATGGCCAAAGAACTGTGAGTAGCATTTGGCTTTCGGAACTGAATGGACAAGATGTCCAAGATATTGGGGGCTGAGTGTCCCTGGCAGGATCCCCACCCCCCAAACCATCCCGTCTATATTATCTTGAAAAACACATGCAGCTGATAAACTCATTTCTATTCATTGTAAAATTTTATGCACACAATGGTATTTGCATTAAAAATGTTGGAAGGGGAGGTTGCCCTTTTCCCCCTAGATGGTATCTGTAATTAATATCTGGTTCAGCCATCCTGGTACACACAAAACCAGATAGAGAAACAAACAAACAAACAAATAAAAGCAGAGCCAACCTGATTTGAAGATACAGAAAGGATTTAAAATAAGCTAATACAGTAATTTAATAATAAGTTAGTACAGTAATTCCACAAACATTATTAAATACAGACCATGTGCCAGGCAATAGTCTGACTCTGTAAAAAACAGGTAGAAGGGGACATGCTTTCTTGGTTTCTTTGCAGAAGATTCTGAGCTAACAGACACAGAGGACACTGGAGGATGGCCCTGAAGTTCCTCAGTGCCTTGAGGTGCTCATGGTGCTCTGGGACCCTAGGAGCCTTGTGGAGGGGCCTCTGCCTTTGGCGGGGAGGTGTGAACCAAGGAGTTCAGCCTTAATAGGGGAAGGTGGGAATCTTGGGGGACATATAAGGTATACCAACCACTGTGGGGCCACTGTGGGGCCATTGTCCTCCATTGTCAACATTCTTTGTCTTTGCAACTGAAATAAGATAAGAGTCTTTGCCTTAACTAAAATATCTCCAATGTGAGTGATTGAAGTCTACTCCTTGGGTCTCCTTATAACCCATTACCAAAGCCCACACAAATGGGAAGACCACATGAAACATGCTTCAGACTCTTAGTTTTTCTGTATTGTTCACTTTTATAATTAAAGCAACCATGCTTTTGGAAGTTTTCCTATGTTTTCTTATTCTTATATTTTTATATTTTAAACAAACTGATCCCATATCCCAGGATTTTTCATTAAGACACAAGGTATCCCTAAATTTCTATGTGGCAAAACTACTTCCAATATTTTAAATGAAATTTCCTTTTAGACATTCTAATATCCCAATAAATGTTGACTCAGTTTTAAAATTCAGTGTGGCAGTATTTTTAAAAAGTCAGTTAAAACTCAAATTATTCCTCATTCTTGCAACAAGACTGTTGGTGAGTATTCCTTTTCCCATTAGACACCTGAGTAATTAGGGGATCAAAGATCTGCCCATGTTCATGGCTGCAAGCAGCAAGGAGAGGAACTGACCAGAGACCTGTCTCTCTCCTTTGTCACAAAGCTCTCCCAGGGTTTAAAAGCTGGAAGGAAAATTAAATAACTTGGTTCAAGGATGAACAAGCAAAAAGACTCCTAGTCTTTTCCCAGTATATGTCAAGAAGGTTCAATGCAGGATATTTCCTCATCTGCTACCTGGCCTCTGAAACCAGGAGGAAAATAGAGAAAATTCTCATCTCAGCTGCCTGCACCCCTCCACCCCCGTCTGCTTTACTTAGATGATCCAGGAACCCGGGGCAGCTTTGGAAAACCAGCTCCTCGCCTGCGTGATTTGTGGGCACAGAGGCACCATCGATCCCGATTGCAGCTGCTGCCAGCACTTCTTCAGGGTTAACTCGCGCCGGAATGCTGGAAAGCGGATGACCACAGAAATCAAACTCTCTCAGACCCGGGTGAGGCTGAGTTCCTGAAGGATGAGTCATCCAGGAAAAATTAATAATGAAAGTGGCTAATTTATAACTGGGCCCATCCAAGAAAAGGGTGTGCGCGTTCGGAGGATTGGGTAATGTTCGTTTTTCTCATTAACCATAGAACCAACCTGGGTGATTAATCTGCCACACAGATGCGCTGTTTGCAAGGACCCTAAAAGTTGCCATCTGGACACTGGAGCGCAGGCGGGGGGTGGGGTGCCTTCACTTGTCCCCTGCACCTCTCTGTCCCCAGCCTCTCCCTGGCCATTGGGACAATCCAGTTTCCACCCTGCCACCCCCTCATTGAGTGCCTGTGCCCTAGCACTCAGTATCTTCCTTCCTTCTTTATTACCTTCCTTCTTTCTCCTCTCTCCTGGCCTTTCTCTCTCCCTCCTTCCCACCCTCTGCATTCTGCTTTGCACTCTTACTTTGCCTTCCTAACCTCTCTGATTCCTCTCTCTCACACCTTCATTTATCTCTGTCTTTGCTGTTTCTCAGTTTTCCCCTCCCTCTTCCTTTTCACCCTCCCCTTCTCACCCTTTCTCCGCCCGAAAGAGCCCTGTTGGTACTCTAGGCATAAAACCAAGCCTCAGACCATGAGAAGTTGGAGAACCTTTAGCACAGACCTTCTCAAACCTCAGTGGATCCAGGAGTTACCCAGAGATGTGAAGATGCAGGTTCTGCTCCAGCAGGTCTGGCTGGGGCTGAGTCTGCCGTTCTCACGGCTGTCAGGTGATGCTGATGCTGCGGGTCCAGGGTACCACACACCGTGGGTGCCGAGGCTTTTGAGCATCTCTGTTTCCAGTGCTCCACTTAGCAGAGCAGGAGAGCAAACCTAAGAAGGGGAAGACTTGCCCTGGGCCCAGACACTGTCAGCTGGTGCCGCCATCTTTACCTGAGTTGATGGGACAGCAAGAACCTTCTTCCGTCTTCTAAGCTGGCTGCTCCTACATATGCTTTAGTTTTCATACCCATCACTGAGTGTGGAAAAAAACCTATTTTCCAATTTGAGGCAAGGTTTATGGTTAAAACCTTGGACTCAGACAGTTCTGGGTCTCAAATTTTAGCTCTGTCGCACATTGTCTCTTTGAAATTGGGCAGGTCATCTCACCTCTTTGGGCCTCAGTCTTTATATTTAAAAAACAATCGGGATTTACCTCTCGAGGGAGATGTGAGCACCAGTCTGCCACTGATGTGCACACAGCACTGAGCCGGGACTGGCACTGAGCGAAGCCACGCTCCTCTCACCCCTCTGCATCCCGAAGCCTCGGCTCCAGGCCGGCACTTCTCCATTTCAGCGTGGGCACCTGTCTTGCACGTGGACAGGTATGTGGAAGGACACGTTGCCCACCCCTTCTGCTCCTATGGGCAGCCCAGCATACGTGCCAGTGTGCATTCAGCCCTCTAGGAGTCATTGACACACGAGGAGCGTGTGGCCCAGAGAGCAGAAGTGACCTTCCCACACCCATCCCTGGCACTTGTGCAGGTTGGACTAGTATTTAAGCCCCTGACTTCCCATCGAGCTATCTCTGGCTACGGCCCACTGACTTCCAACTCCAAGTCAGCTTCCAACCATGTTTTCTTCTCATCCCCTTTTCTCAGGACTGAAATAAAATTTCCAAACTTTCCCTGCAAAAATTCATCCACCTCCTGAGCTACATACCTCTAGTCCAGCTAAAGCAACGTATGGAGCTAAGAGCCCAAAGACAATTTTACACGGGAATGTAAACTGCTTGGGACTTTGACAGCCTTTGCATAAATGGAAATTACCAACCCCTGTGTAAGATTCTATTAGTCTTTGTTATTAATTTTGCTGTTATTACAAACGGCTTCCAATTGCATTATTTTGCCCTTCTGCTCTCCTTTTTCTCCCCGCCACTTGCATATTTGACTTCATTTCTCCAGAATGTACCTTGTTCCTTTTAGTCAAACTCACACACTGCCAGACCAGTGCCAATTTTTAGGATTTCAAGGGAAAGGGGTGGAGGATTTGTTTTATTTTGGTGTCCAATCCTGTAAGTCATGGAGATTTTGATCTTACAGGTCTTTGGCTTCTCTCAATACAGCGTAGTCTCTCAGTGTGGCCTCACTCAACTGCCCAGGAAGATGTTTTTACAAAGCCTGGAAACCAGAGTGAGGCTGAAAGATGCTGAGCGTGTCACCTCAAAGGGCAGGTGAAAGAGGACAGGTTTATTCTGCAGGGCGTGGATGCTGCCGTGTGGATTACTGAATCTGTGACATAGAAAAGTCATTTCCCCTTCGAACACTCACTATTCTCAAATCAAAAATGAAGATAGCAATGCTCGCTTCCTGCGGCAATAGTGGGGGTGATTTGACTGTGTGGCTCCCGTGCGCCCAGCACGGTGCCTGGCGGAGAGGTGCGTAACCGACGCATGCGCGCTTCCTCCCAGCCCCACGCCCGTCCTCCACTCCGGCCATGGCCCCTCTGCTGTCGTGTCAGGCGTGGCAGATCTTCTGAGTTTGGTTAGACCACGGTTAGACAAACGACCCTGGTCTATGAGTCACACAACAACAAGGCCCATGCCTTAAATCATTTCAGTGGGTTTTTTCCCTTTGTTGTTTCATTTTCATGACATCCACCATGAAGCTGAATATGTTTACATTCTGATTGCAGAAAGCAGGAAAGGTAAGATGTTCACTTAAATTTAATTACAGGCCATGGAGTATGATTAAAACAGATGGTTTTAGAAAATATGTTGTATGTGTGATGTGTGTTTTTTTTTTCTTCTCCCCCCCCCCTTTTTTTTCTTTTTAAGAAAAATCAACAATGTGATTTTGCTGACCTTCTTTTCCTCGGTCTCTTCTTTCCACTTGGGTTTCTTTTTCTTTCCTCTTTTCCTTCCTTAATTCCCTTTCTGCCTTTCTTATTTTCTAAAAGGCTCTGGACCGCTGCCAGTTATTATTATAAGCTGAATGCATTGGCGTGGAGCCAAGATGCCGATAGTTAAGCATGAAGCCCAAATGGATGGTTTCTCTCCTGTTCCCCCACACGCTGCCCCCCACTGTAGCTGTGGCAGGGGGGCGGGGAGGCAGTTCTGCTGCCCGGACTTTGCAAGCGCGTCCTGATGGTTAGGAGAGCAGGATCATGTTAGGGAGAGTAAACGCAAGATAACTATAGCACAAAGGGTTAGCATGAAGGACTTTAAGGGTCCTTTTTTGGCTACTATGTTGGGAATCAAGTTGATCAGCTTAGCCAGATTTTGCAGAGGTTGTGAGGCTGGCCTGCAGCATTCTTCTTGTGGACTGTTGGTTTGTGTATTGGTCAGGGCTCTCCAGAGAGACAGAGCCGACACGATGGATAGGTAGGTAGATAAATAATCGATTGACAGATAAATAGATAGATAGATAGATAGATAGATAGAGAGGGGCTTTATTAGGGGAATTGGCTATGCAATTGTAGAGCCTGGGCAGTCTCACAATAGTCCACCTGCAAGCTGGAGAAGCCAGCGGTGTGGCTCAGTTCAAGTTCGTAGGCCTCAGCTGATGGTGTAATTCAGTCTGAAGCTGACGCCTGAGAACCCTGGGGAGAGGGGGAGGGAGAGGTTGGTACAAGTCCCAGAGTTCAAAGGCCAAAGAATTTGGAGATCTGACGTTCAAGGGCAGGAGAAGACAGGTGTCTTAGCTCCGGGAGAGAGACAGAGAATTTGTCTTTCTTCTACATTTTTATTTTTTCTGGGAGCTTCCAGCTGCTTGGATGGTGCCTGCCCACACTGGGGGTGGATCTTCCTTACTCAGGCCACTGATTCAAATGCTAATCTCTTCCAGAAACACAGTGGCAGGCACACCTAGAAATAATGCTATATCAGCTACATGAATATTTCTTAATCTAGTCAAGCTGACACCTAAAGGTAAACACCATGGGGAGAAAGTACACAGTGTTTTCAATATGCTGCTTGAAGAGAGACTGACCTTTTGAGAAAAAAATGGCCAGTCCTTTGCACTCCTTGCCTTTTGCCTAAAGAAAGGGGCCTTCAGCATGAGCATCCCAAGAAGTCATGTGAGTTTCCTACTGCTGATGTAATAAATTACTGCAATGCAAATTTATTTTGTATTATGTTTCTGGGGTTTGAAGTCCTGAAATCCAGGTGTTGGAGCTACCTTCCTTCCGGAGACTCTGGGGAGAGAGAATACGTCTCTTGCCTTTTCCAGCTTCTGGGCGTGACCATGTTCCTGGACTCGTGGCCCCTTCCAGCAGCGGCATTACTGTGCTTCCGCTCCCACCCTCTGGCCCTCCGCCCCGTCTCTTACAAGAGCCACTGTCCTTACACCGGGCCACTCGGCTAACCCAGGACCATCTGCCCATCTCAAGATGCTTAACTTAATCAGATCTGCAAAGTCTCTCCTGCCATGTAAGGTAACACATTCACAGATTCCAAGAATAAAGATGTGGACAACATTGAGGAAGGAAGGGGCGCTTTTCTGTCTCCCAGAGGGGGCTTTGCTTATTCCTACTTGCTAGCCCAATGGTGAACCTTGTAAGCCCCAGAAATAGGAGATTTGAGACAGCCACAGTACCAGAAAAGTCACGTTATTCCTCCTAATTTATTAATAGCTGGGGGGGGGG
>VBSM01001979.1:4841653-4943791 GCA_008086735.1 Cheirogaleus medius
CAAAAAAAATATAATCAAATCAGAGTTAAAAAAAAAGACATATTAATTCTCGTGGGAGACAGAAGAGAGTTATCTAGATCTCGGATGCTAAGGAATAGAGCACACTTAGAAGGGTGTTCGTTTCATACATACGCTGGATATTACGCCATCGCAATAACCTCTGGCTCGGCGCAGATATTAAAACTTCATGGTCTGAACATGTTTTTTTACAACTGAATAAACAAAAGAATATTATTTATAATACTCCCCAGAGGAAAGGCTTAATATCTCTTCATTATTAAGGACGTAGGGATGTGTGACTTAAATTATTTTTTCAGGTCTCCAGATGAACAAGATCACTGGTCTTTTCTGAGATGCACGAATGTTACAACGTAATACCCTATACCATTCTGTGAGAAGCTGTATCTGGCTCACACAAGGAGAGTAATACTTTTTTTCTGGAAACTCGCTTCTGTGGTTAAGAGACACTTCGGATCATTTGGTGGCACCCTCCTAACTGCCATTTTTGTTAACTGTTAGTGTCTTCAAAGTGAGCAACAGAGCATGTGAGGCTCTCTTCAATGACGACAAAAGCAGGGAATTGATGTGTTCTGCCCAGTGCTGCAGCCAAGCCTGAGGGACAGGACCTCAGAGGTCAGGCAGGGACCAGTAGCTACAGAAAGCAAAAAGCATCAAGGGAGTGGGACCAGCCCAACCTGCTGATTGGCACTTAATGAGAACCTGATGATCTCCGTCTGCCCTTGCTCTGACGCCGAGCTCTTCTGGGCCGTGTTCTCCTATGCACCAGCAGGTGCCTCATGGACGGCCAGTACTCTGCGGGCTGCGAGTGTTGTTCACCCCTAGTTCCCTCCACCACAGTGGGTGCGAGTTAGGGCTCAGAGACTGAAGAATAAACAAAAGACAAGAATTCCTTCCCCTGTTAGATTTCATAGTGTCTGACCTAAGCTGGTGATAAATATTAGCTATTAATAGACATCCCTTGTCTGCACAAAGTGTACTTCCCCATACGGTTTTGAGGGTGAATTGCTAAGCCTGCAAAGTTGATGAAATAAGGTTTATCAGGAATCCTAAATGGCATCTAGCACATTTTCAATATGATGCGCTGAGCTGACCATAGGGGCTTTAATTAAACTCACAATCCCCTAACTCTTAATGAGAGAAATGGCAGCAAAGATTAAAGCTTCATAATTTGTCAATGGCTCATGATTGATCTAAATCTATTCAATTTAATCAATTATCAAGGCAAGTACTTTATCCTCAACCTGTATAATCCATATCTCATTCAGATACTTTCAATCCTTAAATGGAGAGATGTACTCCAACTTATCTTTGCTTACAGGAAGGCCCAGAAGAGTATACTTCAGGATCCTGTTGGAATTAAGTGTGCCCTGTCCACACTGTCAGAGTTTCTGTTTGTCTTCATGCAAACTCATAATCTCTCTTATGAACCCCCAATCTTAAAGCTGTTAACTGAAGTAGGCAACCTCTCTCCTATTCCTTACAATACCTGTTCTTCAGATTCCTCTGATATCGTTTTCTTATCCAAGTTCATAGTTCATCAACATTTTGTCTTAACCTGGAAGCTGCCTTCTATTCACAAGAGAGGAAAATTGGCAAGGGACACTGAACTTGGAATAAAGAGATCCACATTCTCTCTCTCTCTCTCTCTCTCTCTCTCTCTCTTTGTGTGGGTGTGTGTGTATATATATATCTATCTATATATGTATGTATATATACACAAATGTATGTTTTTGAGACAGGGTCTCATTCTGTCACCCAGGCTGGAAGGCAATGGCACAGTCATAGCTCACTGCAGCCTCAAACTCCTAGGCTGAAGTTGAAGTGATCATCCTACTTCAGTCATCCAAGTAGGTAGCTCTACAGGGGCATGCCAGTACGTCCAGCTAATTTTGTTGTTGTTGTTGAAACAGGATCTCGCTATGTTGCCCAGGCTGGTCTAAAACTCCTGGCCTCAAGTGATCCTCCCACCTCTGGCAGCTTGAGCCATCACTCCCAGCTGAGATCCACATTCTAAATAGAACTTGGCCTCCTTTCTCCTGTGACTTCTGGGGCTCAATCTTTCTTCTGGGCCTGGCTTTCCCCTTCGACTGAAGGAGGGGGCAGATTAGATTACACCCAGGGTGCTCTTCTACTTTACACCCAGGACTTTTCCACCTGGGAAACCTCTGCCAAAAGAGTTTGCTCGTTTCGTGAACTTCCTACACAAACTTTTCAACAATTGATTCTTTGGATCACTTTTGGCAGGGGGGAAACAAACCATCTTTCCTAAGCATCAATAAAAATATCTCAAAGACTTCCTGACTACTTCTTGGCCATCCTGTTGCGGTAGTGATTGTTGGGAGAGAAAGCAGAATGTTCCGTGGATCTTGTCAGATCTTAATTTGCGTGATCCCTCTCTACAATTCTAAGCAGATTATGTGACCTTTAAGGCTTGATTTTTCTCCTCTCAAGCTGGAGACATATTGCTTTTCTTGGCCTGTTTCAGTGTAAGTTTTGAGAGATCTAAAAAGGACGATGTGCATAAAAAGAGTTTGCGACTCCCAGGCGCCTAAGTAACAATAGCTGTGTCTGTCTGTGTCTCTGCAATCCGTCCACTGTGTGGCCACCTGTAGGACCGCTAGGTGTCACAGATTTGATCACACCATTTCCTGGTTCCCCACGCCTTCAGGGACCTTCCTCCTCGTCAACTCCAGCCTCAGCACCCACCAGCCTCCTCCACCCGACCGGAAGCCTGCTCCCCAGCCACGTAGCCGGTGTGTAGCTTCATCTGCCATCCTCTCACACACTTCAGAGACTTTTCCCTGGGCCTGGAATATCCTTTCCCACTCTTTCCAGCCAGTTAAATTCTTCTGTTTCTTTAAGTGGCATAGTTTGTAAAAAGACCTACCCCATGATCTTTTCATTCACAAGAAGACATTACAAACACAGTTGAAGTCTCCTGGTCCCTATCACTGGTACCATATCCTTCCCTCCCCAGAAATAAGCACTCAGCTCAACTTGGCAATAATCAGTCCTATGAGTGGTTTTCATAAATTCTTAAATATGCATGTTGCCTTAAAGCATACTGTGTGTGCTGTTGACATGTTTTAAAATTTGTGTGTGTATTACTATATCACGTGCATTTATTTTTGCAACTCACTTCTCCCCTCCCCTCCCCTCCTTTCTTTCCTTCCTTCCTTCCTTCCTTCCTTCCTTCCTTCCTTCCTTCCTTCTTTCTTTCTTTCTTTCTTTCTTTCTTTCTTTCTTTCTTTCCTTCCTTCTTTCTTTCTTTCATTATTTTCTTCTTTCTTTCTTTTCTGAATATAAGGCCAGAATCTCTTTACTAAAATTCTGACATCCGAAAGATCTGAAAAATAAATTTCTTTTGGCAGCAAAATTTAACCTAACCTGAACCCATTAGGTGGCAAAACATTCCCTTTATTGAGGTGAGGCTATTCTTGGCTTTCATTGACCACTTAGGTGAATCTCCGTGTTTTTTTCAATAGAAATATTAGTATGATTTGTTTTGTAGCACTGGTCCAGCTTCCGAGGGGGTGTTACCAAGATATAGATACATGCCTCTCTGAAATTTAAAAAAAAGTGAATTCTGAAACACATCTGGCCTCCAAGCATTTTGGAAAAGGAATTTGGACTGGGATGTTTTTGAAATCAACCCATGTTGACTCAAAACGCTTTAGTGCATTAATTTTAACAGCTTTAACAGCTTGATAATATTACATTGTATAGCAGAGGCCCATTTACTTATTCAGTCTCTGGTTGATGGACATTTAGGGTATTTCCAATTCTTCACAATTTCAAACAGCACTGCAATATGATTCTGGTACATGAATCCTTGTGCAATGAATAGGAATTTTCTGAAAGCAGAAGTGCTGATGCGTGGGGCATATGCTTTTCTCATTTTATTAGCCATTGCCAAGTTCCTCTCCAAAATGTGTGTGTACCAACATGGACTTGAACTGTTAGGGCGTGAAAGATTCCTTTGCTCCACATCCTGGCAACACTTGTGATCGGTGATGTAGGAATTGGTCAACATTTGTGTATTTTCTGTGTGTGCTCTCGATGAAAATTTCATCCACAATTTTGGGGGGGGGCAGGGTTCTGTATATTTTATTACTTAACACTTAGTAATTATGCTGCTCAAGTATCCCAGATCTTTATTATTTTGTTTCTAAGATACCAGTTACTGAGGGGTATATTAATATCTCCCACTATGATGGTGGATTCTTTAGCTTTTTTTTTTTTTTTTTTGCAATTCTGTCATTTCTTTTATAAAATTTGAAGACATATAATTGGATATATTGAAGTTTTGAATTGCAATAATTTCTTGATGCATTTTTCTTCTCTGTAATAATTGAGGGCTTCAATTATTTTCCTTGACATTAAAATTACACCGGCTTTATTTTGGTTAGTTTTCCCCTGATGTATATTTTCTCAAACCTTTACTTCCAAATTTAATGAATAATTGTGTGTCTCTCTCTTCCTTTCTTCCTCTCTTTCTCTCACCCGATCTGATAATTTATTTTTTTATTTGACAAGTTAAGTCCGTGTACACTTATTCTGACTACTGATATATTTGGATTTAGTTATAATTTCTCATTTTATATGTTTTATTTATCATGTTTTTCCATTTTTTCTTCCTATATTTCTATTGGATTGATGAAATATTTTTAATTCTTCCCCTGATGAAGTATAACTTAATCATTACATTACCATGCTTATACAGTTGCCTTTAAAATTTTATCTTTCAAATTTGATTTAAATGAAACAGTATCTCTCTTTTTCTCTGGAACAGAAAAATAACCCTCACTGTAAGTATTATTGTTCAAAATTGTAGTACTCCATAGTTTCTGGATTTGTGCGTGTGTATGTGTGTGTATGATTCTTTCTGACATACATCTTTTTTAGTTGTTTTTTCAGCGAGGTTTTTTTTTTCTGGTAAATTCTTATTTGTCTTAAAATGCCTTTATTACACCGTCGCACACGAGTGATAGGTTAGCTGGTTAGGGAATCCTTGGTGGACTCTTATTTTCTCCAGCATTGAAGATATAACTCCCTGTTTTCCTGGCCTGACTCAAAGAATTCTGCCTGTCATACTGATGACACAAGTCGCGTGATGTCTGCTCTCCAATTTAGCAACGCTCTTCATCTAATTTGAATCTGCTAGTTAGCTCAACCTCTGAGTTTCTAAATTCTATAATTTTTTTACTTGCATTAGGTTATTAAGTATGAAACGTCCGATTTCTTTAAGTACTGTTTGACAGTTGGTATCTCTGCCATTTCACTTTGACACATCTTGTGTCATTTTTATTGTGAAGGTACATCCTCAGTCTTTCAAATGTACAGTTTAGCTGTGATTATCTTTCAAATTTTTTCTTAGATCAATTTTTGTGAAAACATGGATAAGTCAAAAAATTGGGAGTTATTTCGAATATGAGTTATTTCGAAAGTATGAGCTCTGTTGTGGAACCAATGCAGCACAGACAGCAATATCAACAAAGCATTTGAGAAGGATGTGGCTAATGAACACACAGCACACTGATTGTTTGAGAAGTTTAATTCTGGTGATTTTAATCTTGAAATTGAGCCATGTGGGTGACCTGAGACCTAGGTGGATAATGATGAACTGAAAGCTGTAGTGGAAGTGAGTCTATCTCAACCCATGTGTGAATTAGCAGCAAGGTTTGATGTTGCTATTCCAACAATATTGGACCACTTGAAACAAATGGCAAGGTAAAGAAGCCGGGTAGAGAGTTTCCGTATGAATTAAACCAGTGTCAGAAGAGAAATCGTCTCGAAGCTTGCTTTTCTTTGCTGTCATAACATAAAGATGAACCATTTCTACACCATATTGTTACATGTGATGAAAAATGGATTATTTTTGACAATCAAAAGCATTTGGTACAATGGTTGGATAAAGATGAAGTGTGAAACACAGTCCAAAACCGAATATTCGTCAAAAAAAGCTAATGGTGTCTGCTGGTCCAGTGCTGGTATTATCCACTACAGTTTCATGAAACCTGGTCAATCAATCACAGCGGATGTCAATTGCAACCAACTGGACAAAATGGTGAGGATGCTTGTGATTAAGCAGCTGAGATTGGTCAATGGAGACAGGCCAATCATCTTGCAAGATTAACTCTTGATAACATGTCACACAAACAATGCTGCTCAAACTATAGCAGCTGGACTTGGAAACTGTCTGTCATCCACTATATTCACCAGACCTTGCACCAACTGACTACCACTTCTTCCAGGCTTTGGACCACTTCTTGCAAGGAAAAATATTCAATTCTCAACAAGCTGTGGAAAACACCTTCACAATTTCATCGTCACTCGCTCTCCGGGGTTCTTCGCTGCTGGCATAAACCAGCTACCGTTAAGATGGCAAAACTGTGTCGATACTTTAGACGCACACTTTGATTAATTGTACTGCTTCTTGTTTGAGATATAATAAACTACACTTTTGATTCAAAATCAGACACTTCATATTTAATGAACTTATAGTTTATGTTTGGTTTCTTGTTACATTTTCTTGCTTTTTTTCCAGATTATCTAGTTCTTTTTACTTTTGAATCATTAGCTTTATCACTTAAATACCCATTTTTTAGTGTTTATTAAATTAGTTTTTACTTAACCTCTTGATTTTTCATCTGTCCTTTTACAAAGACGTCACTTCCCAGTGACATCAAAATAATTAGTCACTTGTTTGATCTTACATTACACATACACAATACTCTCAGAATCTTACACTGTCTTACACTATCACCAATAATATAATCACAAGCAGTTTAAAATTTTACTTATAGCAATATTTAAACTTTGAGTTCTCTATTTTAATGTTGTTATATGTATTATATCTGTATACTTGAAACAATATCCAGGAAATGTTATAAATTTTGCTTTAAACATTCATTCATGTTTTAAAGAATTTAAATGGATAAACACACTGTATTAGATATAATCAAATTGTTACCATTTCTGTTGTTCCTTCTTCATTTCTGCAGATTCAAGTTTCCCTCTAATATCATAATTCTTCACTATGAATAACTTTTAGCAGTTTTTTAAAAGCATAGGTGACAAATTCTCTTAGTTTACTTTTATGTGAGAATGTTTCTATTTTGCCTTTATTACTGATGGGTATTTTTGTTAGATGTAGAATTTTAGGTAAATAGTTCTTTTTTTCAGCAATTTAAAAATGTCATTCTGTTGTTTTCTGGTTTCCATGGTTTCCGTTGAAAATTCATACTCATTTGAATTATTTTTTCCTTCATGTGTAGTTATTAGTTTTCTCTGGCTACTTTGAAGACTTCAAAAAAAATATCTGCAGTCTTCAGAAGTTTTAACACAATTATTTCTGGAATTTCTAAAAAAGTTTATCTTATTTAAATTTTGATCAACTTCCTGTATCTGTAAATGTATGCCTTACAAAATTTGGGAAAATGTTACCAATTATTTCTTCAATTTTTCTTTCATACCTACTTATTTATCTTCTTCTTCTGAAATTGCAGTGGCATCAAAGTTAGACCTTTAAAAACTTTCCCAGGGGTCCCTGAGTCATTTTTTAAAAAATGATTTTTTAAATAATTTTTCTCCATGTTTAGATGGTATAATTTAAATTCTAAAATGTCCATTTTTAAAAAAAGTTTCTATTTCTCCGATGAGAATTTCCATGTTTACATTTATTTCAAGAGTGTTCGCCTTTCCTTCACAGATGATTATTGTGATAGCTGCTTTAAAGGCTTTGTCTGGTAATTTCAACATCTGCTTAATATTGGGATTGCCATCTGATGGTTTTCTTAGCCCTTAGCATTGGTTAGCTTTTCCTGTTTTGTGTGTGTGAGTGTGTTTGTATATAAAGTCATTTTGAATTGCATCCTGGATAGTTTGAGTATTGTTTTGTGAGACTCTGGATTCTGTTAAAATCTTCTGGTAAATACTGATTTTTGTTTTGTTTTAACAGGCAATCAACCTAGTTAGGCTGAGACTGCAAGTTTTATCTCACTTCTGAGGTTCCAATGTCAGTTTAGTTTTCAAAGTCTTTGCTATGCTTGCATCTGCCTGCACATGCACCATCTAGGGCTTAGTCTGGGATTTAGTCTATGGTTTATTTCACATTCCAGTCCCTAAAGCCTTTTCTCTGCTTTTCTGGCCCTATTGCATCCATGCACAGCCCAGGAGCAAGTCTTAGACTTGTGCAAGTTCATGCACGGAAAAGGGGGAGCCCCTTCTTCCATCTCTCCTCCCTAGATTTTCCTTGACACTAGTTCCCAGAAGTCATTTTTCCAGTCTGTCTGGATGGAAAGACAAATTTCTTTCTGGATTTTAACCCCTTTGACTGTTGTGTGATTCCATGAGACCGGGGCGACCTTTAGGGAAAAATGGCAGAGAAAAAGAGAGAAAAAAACAATCAATCAGGGATTCTCTCTACACTTTCCAAAAACATGGGCCCTTTCGCCAGCCCCCTTAACAGCGAGGAGGATCTTCTCTTGGGGCTTTAGGTACCTATGATGCTGCCGCAATAGCAGGACAGTTCTGCTACGAGGGGCTGCCCTCAAAACATGGCTGGGAGAAAGAAGAAAAAAAAAGTGGGAGAGGAAAACCTACCTTATACTCTGACATGCCGGCTCCCCTTTCCCAGTCCTGTGGCTAGGAATTTGCCTAGGAGTTTTTCTCTTCATGCCCACTGTATTGTTGGCAATTCGACCTGTCCTTGAATCAAAGCTGAGAGACAGAAAAGAAAAGAAAACAAACAAAAATCCCCTGCAAATACCATTCCTGAAATATAAAGTTATTCAAGTTATTACTGCCATTGATAACGTCCTTCTTAATTAGTTGTCAGAATCTTCAGGTAGTTTCATTTCGGATTCTGTTCAAAGATTGTAGTCGTAAGCAGATTGTAGTTGATATACTTCCATCTTGTTAACACTGAGAATTTCTATTTTTTAAAAATTTATATGTTGTGGTTAGGAATTGCTTTGAAAATTTTTCATGTAATTTTGTTTTTCAGTCTATAAAGTATCTATATGGCCCCCAAGTAAAAACTGCAGAACAGGGTTGTGATGAGTTGATTTGTGTCCTCCCAAATTCAGATGTTGAAGCCTTAACCCCCAGTACCTCAGAATGTGACTGTCATTAGAGATAGGACGTTTAAAACCCTATTAGAACAAATGATTAGATTAAAATGAGGCCATTGGGATGGGCCCCAATCCAGTCTGATTGGTGTCCTTATGTGGACAGGAAATTTGTACGCAGAGAAACCCTAGGGCTATGAAGGCACAGAGAGAAGACCACATGAGGAAGCAGCAAGGGGACGGCCACGTGCAAGCCAAGGACAGAGGCTTTAGGAGAAACCAAACCTGATGACACTGTGATCTTGGACTTCCGGCTTCCAGAACTGCGGGACAATTAAATTTCTGTTGTTTAGAGCCCCTAGTCAGTGGCACTCTGTCATGGCAGCCCTAACAAACTAATACAAGAAAGATTGAGCTCTGTTTTCCCCTCCTGCCCATTTTCCATTGGTTTAGTCTTTATTATTTACCTTTCTAAGTGCCGTAATCTTCTGCAGCGTTCCTCTTTTCTTGACATGCAGCAACCCCTTAAGTTGGTAATTTTGTGTCTGTTTTTTATAGATAAAGAAACTATTACAGTTGGTGAGCAGGAGAGCTGATACTACAGACTGGATGTTTGTGTCTCCTTAAAATTCGTATCTTGAAATTCTAACCCCCAAGGTGCTGGTATTAGGAGGCGGGGCCTTTGGCAGGTGATTAGGTCATGAGGGCAGAACCCTCGTCAATGGGATCAGTGCCTTACCCAGGACACCCCAGAAAGCTTATTGGACCCTTCTACCCTATGAGGACACAGAGGGAAGACACCATCTCTGAACCAGGACTCGCATCCTCCCTAGTCCCTGAATGTGTTGGCTCCTTATTCGTGGTCTTCCCAAACTCCAGCACTGTGAGAAACAAGTTTCCCTTGTTAGTAAGTCATCCAGTCTACGGTACTCTTCCCGAACAGAGCAAGACAGCTGTCCCCCAGCACGCGGCTGCACAACCTGGATGCTTCCTGCTGCATTATGCAGCTAAGTTAAACCCCAGCGCAAATGCGGAAAAGAGGGTAAATGCTCCGGCATGAGATCCCCTAGATTCTCATTGAACTGCAGCTCAAAAGCTGACGAGTAATGAAAAAATGTCACTTTAATTCACCATTTTTTTTTCTTTAACTATTGTTCATGCAGCCAGGGCGGTACAGACCCTTTTCTGAAAAATTTTGACAAACTCCAAGCACCATTCAGAAACATGAAGGACCCTCAGTAGGACCTTGTTATTCGAACGTTAATACAAAGCCATTTCGTTCAATACAATACGACTTGATTTTGTATGGCGCCCCATTCAAGTAGGGACCCCAGCGGAAATTCACGCATCCTGTTTTTAATCATATTTGAGTGATTTAATTTTAAACACACAGCTACTCTTGCCTAATGCAACCTGCATTTGAAGAAAGGCTCCTTCTTGACGACTGAGTGAGAGGATGACAAGGTTTTTATTCTGACTCCGACTCAATAGGCCACATTTTGCCTCTGATGAGGGTAGATAAATACTACCTGGGAGGGTGACTGATGGGTGGCTTGCGATTTTCCATTTTTCCCCCCTGTATGAAGTGCGTATGTGCTAAAATTACAGTATTGAATAACAACAAAAACTATCCCAAAAGCCTTAATTTTTTTCCCTTTCCTTAAAAATAAAAATTCTGTTTACCCACCTAAGATAGAAAGGCAGCTTGGTAAAGTGGCGGCCATAGGGACTTGAGATGCTTGGCTTTTCACTCCAGGCTCTGCCAACAAGCTGACCAGCTTTGTAACTCTGACCCTTCCCTTGTATTTGGTTTACGCACCCTGGAGAAGCAGAAAGTGCACTTTGAAGTGTACACTCTCTGTTCTATTTATTAACACAGGCTCCTGCTACATTCCTTCTTAGGCTTGGTCTTTGAGTACTTAAGAGACGTCACTGATCCGTATTCTAAGTGGTTTAGAAAATACTCAAGGAGAAGCTTCTGTTTGACAGCACTTTATCGGGTTACATGTGACGTTCGGGGCAAGGGGGGGCGTGCACTGGATGGAAGGACAGGATTAACTTATAGCATCGACATTGGTACCAGGAATCAAGAAGAGAGCTTCTTTACCCCGATAATCTGGTTTCATTTCCAGGTGACCATCACCAACAAAAAAATCAATGAATAGCAGTGAAGCAGCCTCTTCACAGGCAGATTCTCTGTTAAATTGGAGCACGGACCGTATGGATAGGAAGCAGCAGAGATCGCATTAGACCTTAGCTGGTCTGGCTCTAGAGTAAGCCCGTTAAGGCACAATGCTCTTCCTCCTGGGGACCTAAGGCAGAACCTCTCTGCCCCAGATCTGCTTCCTCGGCATCCCCAGTACCACTGGGTCCGTGCAGTGACTCTGTGACTCAGGATGGGGGAAGCAGCAGGACCTCCTTCTGAATGCTACACCCCAACACACTCATGGCAACTATACCCAGAGGTGGGCAGTGGGTGTGCATGGATTGCCTGCAGTCTGGTTCACCCAATTCAGAGAGCAAGGACAAGTGCTTTCCTTTGTCCTACAGGGAATCTAGGACTCCCATTTGACTGTCCAGTTGGGCTTCTACTTCCCTACAATCCTAATTCTCTCCATTTCAGAATTCTATTGTCATGGAGCAGGACACCAGATGACATGTCCCATGCACCTGTATCCTTGAGTAAAGTTGTTTATCAGTTGCCTTAATTAACAGATAAACAAGGGAGGATGACTTTTCAGGGCTATTCGAGGCCATTGACTCCTCACCCAGTTCCCAGGCTGTCCTCAAGTCCTGGCCTAGATTCTGACCCTCGGATTAAGCAGCCACCTACAGCCCCATGGCCACACAGCTTGGCTCTCGTTTTCACAGGCTTTGACCTGTCTGTACAGTCCTTGGCTCCATCTCCATCCTGGCTCATTTAGCTCTGGCCGCTTTTAGCCCAACAACAATATTCTAAGCCAGGCTTAGCTTCTCAGAACACAACCCTGGCCACAGGTCCACTTTGCTCTGCCTCCAATTCCCGGAGACAGTGTTTTCTTAGTTAACACTCTTCTCTCTATCTACGAACCTTCCAAGAATTTGCCTTAAATCCTTGATGGGGAAAATTAAGAATGTTGAGCTAACAGACTACTTCTCAGGAACTGTGTGGGTTTTTTTCCAACACTAACTCGAGGGCCAGTGATTTAATTCAGTTCTGACCCTAACTACCTAGAGTTTGCACAGACCCCACAGGCTAAGGGCCCAATCCCACAAGGATGAGCCCTGAAGAATCCTAGTGCAGGTGGTGGCCCCAAGTGACCCACACTTCTGCGCAGTGGAGCTACAAATTTAAGGGCCCCTATGACGCCCTCAATAATTTTGCTGGAATGACCCACAGAACTTGGGACAGTCCTTTACTTGCGGTCACTGCCTTATTATTAAAGATACAGCTTAGAAAGAACTAAATGGAAGGGACGCATGGGACAAGGTATGGTGGATCCCAGCACATGGCACAGACCTCCCTCCAGCATACTGCACCGCTGTGGCCGCTGACCCGGAAGCTCCTGGCACCTCATCCTTTAAGGTGTTTTATGGAGGTTGCAATATGTGGGCATGACCAATTAACAACTCTCCTTGGGAAGGGCGAGGGTGGGCTAAAAGTTCTAACCCTTTAACTGTAGCTTGGTCTTGTAGCCACCAGCCCTGAACCAGAGCTATCTAGTGCTTCCCGCACCTCCAGAGTGTTTATTATCACTCTTATCACTCAGGAGATCCCAAGGGTTTTAAGGGCTCTGTATTAAGAAATAGGGACAAAGACAACATTTTTTATCATAACACTGAATCTAATAAAAATTTGAAACTCATGTTAAATTCAAGCTAATCAAGCTTCCCAAGAGGGATCTCTGTAATAGGGCAGGGGAGAAACCCTTCTCCAATTTTCAGGATGCTGAGTCTGCAAGAACTGACCAGGAGCTCAGGTGAAGGTCAGGTAGGTACAGAAGACCCGTGACTTACAATGATGTTGGGGCCAAAGGAAGTTCCCCTTTGACCTCAGAAGTTTTGCTGAAAAATCAACTGAAAATAAGGCAGATTAATAAGAGAAAAGGCTTTATAAATTTATTACTACTGTGCACATGGGGAGAATCACAGAGCTATTGCTCAATATCTCAGTGGGGTACAGGTATTTGTATACTCTGCTTCTTAGGGGAGAGGGAGATGGAGAAGTGTGCATGGTTTTAGAGGGATAGTAAATGATTTTTAATGAAATTCAAGGGGCTTGAAGAACATACAATGATCTGGCACAAAGCCTGTTGGACCCACAGAGCAGACAATGGTTTGCACGAAAGTCTATCCAGGTTTGTCTACAGACTTTAGTCTTCCTTCCTGTGCTATGGGCTCAATTGATGAAAACTCAGGGAAGGGACCAGAGGTAACTGGTTTTGTTTTATTTTATTTTGTTTTGTTTCTGTTTGTGGTAGGTCTGGACTTTAGGCAGATATAGAAACCTCAGCCTGTGCCTCAGGGGAGGTAGAGGTTTGAAAGACAGGAAGGTGGGTAGAAAAAGCAATTATTCTCCTTGGTGGGTCTGTTGGATCTTTATGTAGATAGAGGAAAAGTCTCTTCTAGCATCTGTTAATCTCTAAGTGCCTTTAATTCAAAATACTCATTATAGCAGGGAGCCATATTTTGGGGTGAAGTTCCCTGTGCTCCTTCAATGGTATGATTTACGATTTTTATTTTTGACTTGATGGTGGTGAGGAAGTGATCTGCATTCGGTAGACACCACTTTGAGTACCCATATAACAATTCTGTTTTTCACTTTTGATGCAGTATTCAACAAATTACATGAGCTAGTCTACACTTTATCATAAAACAGGCTCTGTGTTAGATAATTCTGCCCAACTGTAGGCTAACGTAAATGTTCTGAGCATGTTTAAGGTAGGCCGGGCTAAGCTATGATGCTCAGTAGGTGAGGTGTATTAAATTCATTTTGACGTGCCATATTTTCAATTTATAATGGGTTTATTATGACATAATCCCGTCGTAAGTCAAGGAACATCTGTAGTGTTGGACACAGAGAGTCTGCCAGTCACCAGGATTTCCTGAGTGCCCATCAAAGCTGTGTGTTTACACCTGGAACAAGAAAGAGCACCTGTCCTCCAGCCATGAGGTTCTGGCACAAAAGGCGTGTCACAGTGTTGCTGGACATTCAGGTTGTCCTGGGACACTCCTTCCAGCCACAGTGCAAGGTGTCTCAGAAGGAAAGGGCAGAGTGAGAGGAACGAGAGCTACAGGAAAGCACGAGGAGCTGAGGAAGGAAGTGCTTAATCTACTCCCAGGACAAGCGATCCCATTCTATGGGACTCAGGAGTCTAAGACACGGTTTTCAGTTCCCTCTTCCAGAAAGCCCAAGCAAACCTCAGGGTGTCCACGTGAGTGTGACGTCCCCTGAGGAAAATCGCCAGCCCCAGAGCCACCACTGAGGAGAGGAGGGGCACCTTCTCCACCATCTCCCCTCGTCTCCTTTCTCCCTGTTCTCACTTTAGTGCAACCGCACTGGCTGTTCTCCCATTACCGTAACCACATTGGCCTGTGGACGTTCCTCCAACAAACCAAGCACATTCCACACTCAGGACATTCCTACCAGACGTTCTCCTTGCCTGGGAAACTCTGATTCTAGTATTGGAGTAGTGCACTCCACACTGCGTGGAGATCCTGACTGGTGCACAGCGGCGCTCCCTGCCCACCAAATATCACCTACACCCTCCCTCCACACAAAGTGTCACCTCTACCTTCCCACCCTGGGCTTCATTGTTCTTGTTACAACTTGACTTGTATCTATTTGTCCCCACCTCCCTCATTGCAAAGTAAGGTTTACATGGAAAGCCATGTCATTACTTAGCTTAGGACCTAAATTTGGAGCAGTATCTGGTAGGGGCCAATTGTGCAATTCTCTGACGGATGACAGTTGCGTGCGTGAATGTAGGTGGGTTGTGTCCTGTGCTGTGTGACCCAGGAGCTCTGGCCAAAGGTGACTGGACTCAAGAAGAAACAGTGGCTGGCAGCCATCCATTCTCTAGGGTGACTGGTGTCCTAAGAGCTTTGCTTACCTGGGATCATGTACTCAACAGATCTTTTCAATCCTGGGGTTAGAGCGGGAGAGGCTGAGACAGAGGTAGTTGGTACTGGGAGTATTTGCAGGAAGGAAATGGCCAGGTCCCACCCGAGTATGGGTTTATACTGAGGGCGGGAAGAGAATGCTCACTGCTGGGGAAGCACTGGATCCTGAGGCCCAGCTATATCATGGCTCTTCCTTTTTCCACTATTTTTGAAACACTCTAGAGGCCAGACAAGTGGATGAGAATCCAGTTTCCTTTTGAGCATGTATATCCTGACACTAGACCCTTCAGGCCTTCGGAAAGTTGAGAGGGTCTCTTGTTTCTTGGAAGCCAAGAAATCCTAACAACATCTTCATGCTTCCTGTCAGTTTCCAGGCCTGGCAATGCCAAGATGTGTTCGGGTGACAGAAAAGAAGAGAAAAGAGTGAACAAAGAAAAGGGTAAACAGAGTGAAATAGAGGAAGGAGATTAATGGACATCTTTCGAGGACTTAGCATGTACCATTCATTGTGTGGGTGTTAATTATCGTGTTTGATTTTTACCTTTCTATGGCTAGGACACCTTTAGAAAAAAGCAAAACAAAACAACCCTCCAAACTGGCTTAAAGAATAAGAAAACTATCTCACATGGCAGGAAGGCTAGGTCTACAGTGGGCATAGAACATGATCGTGGATGAAGCTACATTTGTCTCTTTTTATTTTGCCTCCTTTGGGTGTGACAGCCTTGTTCTCAGGGTGGCTTTCCATGTAGTCACACAATGGGTTCTAGAAGCTCCAAAGCAGCACAATTCCCATGCGGCAGAGTGATGCGGTTTCTCCCCCGAGTCTAAGCCAACCTGTAACTGGCCCCAGGCTCTGACAGCTGCAGGCTTGGCTTCCTGGACTCCTTGCTCTGTGGAGGGATGGGATGGCCATTATGGGCTTTTACCATTCAAGTCTTACTCTTGGATCTGGGGGTCTTGTCCAGCCCTCTGAGTCACAGGAGTTGCCTGAGGGAGAGTTGGACACTTGAATCCAAGATAGAGTCTTCCAGGTGGAAGCGAGTGAGGAACAGGTATATCATTACCATTTCACAGATGAGAAAACTGATACTCAGTGAGATTAAATATTCTGCTCCCACCATACAAATTGACCACGCAACTAAGTGGCGTGTTGAAATTTGTACCCGGTCTATTCTGAAGTCTGTATTTATCATGTAAGGGATAAAGGAAGGAAGTGGGAGAGGCAAGAAAGGGGATGGAATGAAAGAGGGAAAAATAGGAAAGAAAATAAAAGCAAGAAGTAAGGAAATCACAAGTTGCTTCCCCCACCGGCCTAACACGCTAGGGCCAAGTTAAGAACCAACTGTCACCATGTGGTTTTCCAGTTCATTACTCCTTGGCATCAACAAGTTCTCATTTGTGAGAGGAAAACAATGACTTTAAAAGGCTCATAAAGATGCTTGGACATCAACAGAGTCTTCCCCAAACATAATTTCATTACATCTGAAGAAAAGTGAATCTGCTTCTTGAAGAGACAATCTTTGCTTCCAGATATATTAATTTACTAATGAACAGAGAACAAGTGTCTTGTGGTTGGCTGAACCCCAGATATTAGAGGAAGAAAATAGCTGAAGTCATTTAACTAAAGTCAAATGTAATAGCGTTTCCATACCTGAATTTAAAGAAGCTTCCAGATTTCTGATTTCATTCCAAAGTTGGACCACCTCAGAATTACCTGAGAATTGTAATATATTAAGAGAGAGGAAAATTGTCATCTTTCCTATGGGACAACTTTGTCTGTTCCTTTATGCTGTGATATCATCATTAACAGAATGTCATAGGCCAGGGTTAAGTATAGGCTGGGATTGGGACTGGGGGAAGCTTCCAGGCCATAGTGTAGGCCATATGTGTTCCAATGGATGTGAGCACCTGTGGATTCCCATGTGAGCCTAATCAGGCAGGTGTGTTGGGCTTATAAGGCTTTGAACAGAATGCCCTACCCAATACTCAAAGTTAAGCCTTAAGGTGATGCAGTTGATTTTGCTAGAGTTTCTCGCTTGTGACAGGATTGTAGGGGCCTGTCTTCCCCAAGTAGAGGTCGAAGGGAGCTAGGTAGGTATATAGATCCCTAGATAATCAGCTCAAGATTCTGGGAAGTCCCATTGGAAAATTTTGCTCCTTTCAAGAAGTCTATATCCTAAGTCAGCCACTACCCAGAAGGGATATTTCAGATCTAATGCCCAAACTGCAGCCTTGCTGGTGCATTCTATGGTCGGCGACCAGATTTTCCATCAAACTCACCTGAACTTGAGTCCCAGTAGTATATTTCATGGGCTTAATTTGAGATCACACACCTAACTCATGGGATTGTTGTGAATTTTTTGTTCTCTCCAAAATTCAGGTTGAAACTTAATCCCCAGTGCAACAGTGTTGGGAAGTAGAACCTAATGGGAGATGTTCAGGTCATGAGGGCTCTGCCCTAATGAAAGGATTAATGTCACTATGAAAAGAGATCACAGGAGTGGGTTTGCTCTCTTCTGCCACATGAGGAGCAGCAATTTCTTCCCTCTGGAGGATGCAGCCTTCAAGGGGCCACCTTGAAAGTATAAATTGGGCCATTGTCAAATACCAAACCGATATGCCCCTTGATCTAGGATTTCTCAGTCTCCAGAACTGTGAGAAAGAAATTTCTGTTCTTTATAAATTACATAATCTCACGTATTCTGTTATAGCAGCACAAAATAGACTAAGACAAGTATATTAAAAGAATGAATAGAGCAAAATATAAGATGTAAAAATAGAACATAGAAAATAATCACAATGAATAACTACGAAGCTAACAATGAATGCAATTGTAATAACTACAAAACCTATGTAAATAAAGGTACCTAAAAATTTCCCTGAGAGTGTCAGGTTATCTTAGGCTTCCAAAGGTGTCTGGCATGATGAAATGTTGTCATGAAGGTAAATCTGAGCCTATATTCTCCTCTGTTCCATACAGTCATTTGTCAAGGTTAGTGTGGTAACAACACCATAGTAGTTGGGTATCTACATTGAGTACTGTAAGCAGCACTGCCCAGGAGAAACTTGACTGAGAAATAACAGAAGTTCCTTCCCCATGTAAATTGTCCTGGGATTGTCCTGAAGAGCCTTGATGCTTAAATTGCAATTCCTACCTCATTTTGTTGCCCAGAGAGTTGGACTCACTCAGAGTGAAAAGTAGAACCAGAACACAGAATTGACATTCATGGTGAAGATCACCTCTTCCGAAGACCCTTATCATCTTCTTTATTGTTTTCTTTTTTCCTTAAATTAATGAATTATTTTTCTCCCAAAAGGGAAATATCCATTTACAATTCATATTAGTTACCTTGTACTCACAGTTCCAACTTTGGTATATATGGCAGACATTATTAATATTTTACAAAATATATTTTCTACTGAATCTTAAAGAAGCCTCCAGATTGTTTATAAACAGAGTTCCACATAAACTACTGACAACCAGCATTTGACAATCAGGATGACATAAATTTTCCATTTATGTTTCAGTACCCTCTACATGGGCCCGAAAGATGGGAACATTCACATTGTTGGTATGGTTGAGTCTTAGGAATCCCAGAGATATCTGGTAATAATAAAACATAAATGGAAAGATTGCAGGCTTTGGAATTAGACAATTATTTGAATTCTGGCTATCTCATATCTAAACTCTATAGCTTTGGGTAAGTCAAGGTAATTTTCTCATATGATCATAAGAAACATGTCATCTACCCGAGGAGGTAATTGTCTTAAGTACTGTTGTTTACCGAACCTTTGGCACAAGGTAGGGTCTGAATAAATGTCAGTTCTATTCTACTTTAAACTCTTCTTCTGTCTTGTCTGTGGCCAGGTTTGTGTTCCTGAGAAATAGTTAAGTGAAAATTTCTCAACTTAGAGAACCACAGCCACACAAAACTGTCTATTGGTACCAGTATTTTTGAAAGAGTTCCCATTCTCATCATCTCAGAATAACTTGCATTGGACTTACCCTAATGGTAATCTTAATTGCAATTCTGAAAAAAATATATTTAGAAAAATGGAAGGGATTGAAGAGCAAGCAAAAGAAGGCAAGTATGATTTTTGAAATAAGAGAGGTACATCAGGCAAGTGCCACATTTAGCCAGCTTTTCCAGTGAAGGACTCCCCAGTTTGCTGAACACTTGGGGAAAGGCACCTCCAACATAAAAGAGCAGACTTACTGGGCAGAAGAGGAAGAAGTGTGAATTCAAGGCTGGACATAGATGGGACCGAGCTAGAATGGAGGCAGCCACAGGCAGGGAAGGCCCAAAGTCTGCATGGCCATTATTTCTAAATCTTTGGCTGACACCTAAACTTCATGAATATAGGAAAGACAAAAAGGAACTGCCAAGAAGCCCAGCAGAAACCAGTAATTGAGGGCTAAAGAGCTGAGTAGTGTTAGCAGTTGCCCATCCCTGGGAAGACACAATTTGGAGTTGAAGTCCCATAAAATTAGAGGGATTTGGTAAAAATTTTGGGCTTCTTATCAAAAACACGAAAGTACTACATAACAAGAGCAAGGACTAAATGAAAAAACAAAACATACTGGTCCTAGAAAAGCATAAACCCAAGCTACCACAGGACTAAGATGATCTTCTAGTAATTTTGTGACCACCAAGAAGCCCAGGAAATCATAAACAGATAGCATCATAGAGCCATCATAGTCAAACTAATGCAAACAATAAATAAAGATAAAATGTTAAAAGTAGCCAGAGAAAAATATATACTATATACAGTGGAATAAACATAATAATTATGGCAGAAACTTTTCATTAAATATCATGGAGGTCAGGAGTCAATGGAATGACATCTTTAAAATGCTGGGAAAAAAGTTGTCAACTCAGAATTCTATAAGCAAAAATACCCTTTAAATGTGATGATGTAATTAAGATATTTTCATATTTAAAAAAATGGAGAAATCCATCACCAGCTAACTCACATAATAAGAAGTGCTAAAGAAAGTTCTTCAGAAAGAAGAAAAATAGTATCAGGTGAAAATTCTGATTCCCATAAAGGAAGGATGACTGCCAAGAGTATCATATATGTATCTAAATAAAACTGATGTTATTTTTAATTTTTAATATCTTGAAAAAATATTTGTATCACTAAAGATACACACACATGCACACATACACACAGTGACATTTACAACACAGAAGTAAACCATACATGACAACAGTAGCATGAAAGATGTTAGAGGAGACTGGGCACAGTAGCTCATGCCTATAATCCCAGCACTTTGGGAGGCCATGGCAGGAGGATCGCTTGAGGCCAGGAGTTGGAGACCAGCCTGAGCAAAATAGTGAAACCTCTTCTGTACAAAAAAAAAGAAAAGAAAAGAAAAATTAGCTGGCCGTGGTGGTGCGGGGCTCTAGTCCCAGCTACTCGGGAGCCTGAGGTAGGAAGGAGTTTGAGGGAGGTTGCAGTGAGCTACGATGATGCCACTGCACTCTACTTTGGGCAACAGAGAGAGATTCTATCTCAAAAAAAATTTTTTTTAAATATGTGGGAGGGAATTGGAAGCATTCTATTTTAAGGTGCTTACTTCATATTTTAAGTGATATACTTTTTAAAAATAGAATGGGATAAATTTATGCAACAATTAAAATAATAAAACAATAAAATTTAAAAAGCCAGAAGGTTTAACCTCAGAAAAATGGAATCATAACAAATACTCAATTCAAAAGAAAGCAAGAGCAAAAAAAGGGAGAAACAAAGAACAGATGGGACAAATAGAAAACAAATAGCAAGATAGACTATTTCAATCTAACCATATTGATAATTACATTACATATAGATGCCCTAAACATGACAAATATGATAGTCATTCCTGAAATGGATACAAAGCAAGAACCATGTTATTTATAGATACATCTCTTCAAATATGAAGATATGGATTAAAAATAAAAAGAGGAAATAAATTAAAAAATTATATGAAAATTTGTGAGATTTAGCTAAAAAAGTGCTTAGAGGAAAATTTATAGAGTCAAATTCTTATATATTAGAAAAATGTTATAAAATCAAGGATCTGAACTTCCACCTTAAGAAATTATAATGAAAAGAGAAATTAAACCCAAAGTAAGAAGAAGTAAAAACTAATGATAAAAGGGAAATCACTTAAATAGAAAATAGAAAACTATTGTAACCAAATCATTGTAAAATTATTGTAACCAAAAGCTGGTGTTTTTTAAAAAAATCTCTAGTCCAACTGATAAAGAGAGAGAAGGAGAGAGGGAGAAAGAGAGAGAGAGAAAGGTGTGCACATGTGAGAGGGAAATTACCGATATTAGAAATAAAAGATAAGACATTGTTAAAGATCCTGCAGACCTGCAGATATCAAGAAGATAATAAAAAAATATAACAAATAACTTTATTATAATAAATTTGACGACTTAGATGGAAAGGATAAGTTTTTGAAAAGACCAAGCTACTAAAGCTTACAAAAGAAAGAATGAATTAAGATTTTCAAAATTTCCTACACAGAAAGTTTCAGGTCCATATTGCTTAATTTGTGAATTTTACCAATATTCAGTTAACAGTTAATAGGAACTATATATACACTCTTTCAGAAAATATATAAGAAAATGTTTCCCAATTTACTTTATTAGGTCAGAATTTCTCTGCTAAAGAAACCACACAAATATGTTACCAAAAAAATGTCAATAGCTTTCATGAACATAGATGCACAAATAGTAACTTTTTTTGCAAATAAAATATAACAATATATAAAAAAGATAATGTAACATCAGCAAATGGGATTTATCTTAAGAATGCAAAGTTGGTTTAACCTTTGAAACTCAATTAATGAAATTTCCCATATTCACAGACTAAAAGTGAAATTTTATTTGATCATCTCAATATATGTAGACAAAAGGATCTAACTAAACCCAACAGAAACTCGTGATTACAATTTTTAAAAAAATATCTCAACAAACTAGAAATGTATGTAATCTTAACAATATTTGTACCCCCATTATATGATGAAATAAAAAAAAGAATTACAAAATGTAAACAAAGCTAAAAAAAAGAACTTAAACACAATAAATATAAAAAATTGTTATAAAATTACATGCAAAATCTTTGAATGTACTTTAAAAACCATTGAATTATATACTTTAAAAGAGTGAATTTTATGGCAAGTAAATTGTATCTTATTATAAAGTAAAAATAATAATAATAAAAAAAAACTAGAAATGAAAGAAAACTTTCTCAACCTGATAAAGGGCATCTATAAAAATCCTACAAATAATTCATAATTAATGAGAAACTATTGACTGGTTTCCTATAAAGACTGGGAACACAGAAAGGAGGTCCACTTTTAGTATGTCTTTTCAACGTTATACTGTAGGCAAGTACTAGCCCAGGAAAATTAAAAATTAACACTAAGATTGGCAAAAAAATAAGTTAAATTATCTTTATCCATAGATGACTTGATTGTTCACTTAAGTAATCTTAAGAAATATAAAACCAAAATCTAAACATAAAATACTTGAATTAATAAGTGAATTTAGCAAGGTTGCAGGATACAAGGTCAAAATACAAAAATTATTTGTATTTCTATATATCAGAAACAAATACTTAGAAAATGAAATTTTAAAATCACCATATATATATGAGCATCAAAATCATAAAATATATTTTCCAATGATGTGCAATACCTCTGCCATTGAAATTAACAAACATTGCTGAAAGACATTTTTTAAAGACCACAAAAAAGGGAGAAATTTACTTTGTTCATGGGAAAAAACCTGTTAAAGTGACAATTCTTTTCAAGATTAGATTGTATTAAATCTAATCAATCTAATACAATTAGATTGTATTAAATCTAATACAATCACAATTAAAATGCCTGAAGATTTTATTTTAAAACCTGACAAGGTGATTCTAAAATTTATGAAGAAATATAAAAGATCTGTAAAGAAAATAATGAAGATAGAAGATAGAAAATAATGAAGATAGAAAACTTATACTACTTGATTTCAAGTCTTTCTAAGCTATGATATTCCAAATATTCCAAATAGTATTGTATTGAAGTAAGAACAAACACTTCAATAAAAATGAATGAAAAATAAGAAATAGACCCACAAACATATGATCAATTAATATTTGGCAAAATCATGCCATGCGATGGGAGAAGGAAAGTCTTTTCAACATATCAACATATGATGTTTCATACCACATGCAAAAATATTTTGAGATGGATGATAGAACTAAATGAAAAATATTAACAAAACTCTAAAGATTCTAGAAGAAAACTAAAGAACAAGTTTGTGACCTTATTTGTCAGAACCCAAAAAGTACTAAATGAAAGAGAAAAAAATTACCAATTTGACTTTATCAAAATTAATTACTTCCAAGACACTAAAATATCCCAGTAAATAAAATAAAAAGACAAGCCAGACTGGGAAAAAAAGCATTTCCAGCACATATCTCTGGGAAAGGACTTTTATCCAGAACATATATAAGGAACGTCCCTCTATTAAAATAAAAAGATTACAACCCAATGGAAGTGGGAAAGAGACAAACATACATTTCGCAAAAGAAAACAAACAAAAGGACAAAAAGGATATAAAAATGTGTTGGAAAATATCAATCATCCAAAAAATAAACATTCAGCACATAATAGGATACCACTACACACCCCTAGAATGACTACAATTGAAAATACTGATGATTTCAAATATTGGTGATAATGTGTAGCAACTGGATCTCGTAACAGTTTTGGTGATAAGGTAAAATGGTACAACTGTTTTTGAACATTCTTTAGTGGTTTCACTGAAAGTTAAACATTCACCTGTCCTACGAACCAACCACTCTATTCCTAGGGGTTTATGGGAGAGAAATGATGACATATGTCCACAAAAAGATATGTATCAGAATTTTCAAAGCAGCTTTATTCATTATAGTCAAAAACCAAAAATGATCCGAATGTTTATAATCAGGAATATATGAATAGATAAATAGATTTTGGTCTACTCTTCTACCTCATCTGCTCTGCTTCTGCAGGGCTCAGTTAGTAGTCACTAGAATCTGAGTATCTGGAGTCTCATCATCATAGGATTTGGGGTGGAAATGCAAATCTTCCTAAGGAAAAACTTTATAATTATTAGACTTGTCTGTAAGAGAATGGATTCTTCCGTAAAGAATGACTTTCTTATCCTTAGAGGTATTAAGTGGGAGATGGTTTAAGAACTTTTCAACTTTTGCTCCTTAATATTGCCAGAAGGGAGTGTGCCTGATCCCAGTTCAGACATGAACTATCCGTGTGTCCTTGGGTAGGTTGGTTTGCTGAACTTCAGTTCTTCACCTATAAAATGAGGATGACAATACCCACATTCAAGAGCTGCTTTCAGGAAGGGTGGCAATATGTGTCAAGTGCCTGGCTCATGCTAACTCTATGAAGTTATCAGCACTGGACTTACTGATACAAAACCCCCATTATAAGTCAAGTCAAGCCCTGTGCTGGAATCGACAGTCCACTGGGAATACAAACAGAGCAAGATATAATTACAAAACACAGTGAAAAAGGTTGTATGAAATATGAAAACAATTCTGCAAGTACAGCAAGAAATAAACTTTACTTCCTGGGTAATTAGGAGATAAAATTGAGAATTAAAAACAAAGCTCAATTTTTATTTGATTATTAAATTTGAAAGATCACGGTGGTGTTTGGAAAGCACGCAGAAACGTTTATGTTTGGTATGATTGGAAATACCCACGTGGGCTATTAAACCTAGTGAAGGTTACAATAGAAAGGGAACAGACTTTGAAGTCAAAGACATTATGGTTTGAGTATTGATTGCAGTTTTATCTGTGTGAACCTGGATAATTAATACACACATCCTATGCCTCAGTTGCCAAATCTATTAAATGAGAGCAATAGAGCCCCTTTCACAAAGTTGGTTGTGAGGATTGCAGGGGATAAAACACATCAGATCACATAGCACAATATGGCACGGCTGGGGAAATGTCTGGCCCTTCCTCCTGCAATATGCATGGTTTGTGTAGCAGTTAGGATGCCTTTAGCTCCAATAGCAGAATAACCTAAGAGTGGTTTGAACAATCAGAACATTCTCACCATCTCATAGAATGTGACACTCAAAGCTGAGTAAACACAGTCAATTGGCTCAGCTGCTCAGTGACATCAACAAGGGCCCTTACTTATCCCCAGTTCTGCTGTGCAACCCTCAGCAATTTCACCTGTTGCTCACGTGCACCTCCAAGTATAAGGTCCCAATACAAAGACATCCAGAAAGAAGGGAATTTTCTCCTACGTATCTGTTGTTTCTCTATAATGTTCAGGCTCCCAAATATTTTTGTCTCAGTACCCCTTTTCACCCCAAAATTATCAAGGAGCCCAAAGAGCAACATTTATGAGGATTGCACACATTGACATTTACTGCCATGGAAATTAAAACTGGTGATTTTTAAAACATTTACTAATTCTTTAAAATTATTAATAACAACCCAATTGCACGCTAAGGAAGTAACATTTTAATGAAAAACAACCATATTTTCTAAACCAAAAAGTTATAGTTTCTTTCAATGAAAGTAAGTTTTGAGAAGTGGCATTGTGTTTCAGTTTTGCAAATCTCATTAACATCTGGCTGGATGGAAGACAGCTAGATTTCCATTCTGTCTTCTGCATGCAAGCTGTTGGGATACGCTGCTTTGGTTGAAATATAAGAGGGAAATCTGTCCTTACACAGATAATGGAGGTGGAAAAAGGAGTATTTTAGTAGCCTTTTCAGGTAATTCTGGATGTTTTCTTTTCTACTATACAAATTCAACAAGTGGTAGTTTCTTAAAGGTTAGTTGTCATGTAGAATCAGAAACCATATTGATGAGCTTGTATCCTGTCACTATCTTGTAGTTTGAATAGATATTTTTCCCATGCACGATCTTAATAACATCTTGCATTGATTGGTTGGAAAATATCGCCTAATTGAGTTATACCGAACTTCCAAATGTGGACTCATTTTATTATGCAATATTTAAAAACAAATCACTAACCATCTCATCAAGAAAAGTCTTTAATTATCAGGGAGCAGTCAAGCTTGTGGTAGAAGGTACAAGTTTTGAAAAGGTCTGTTTTTTTTTCCTCAAAGTTCAAATTTTGTCCTTAGCAATAAATATTATTAATTGTTGTTCTTTGCAGTGGGAGACTCACCTCACGTGGCTCATTTTCAAAAAATATCTGCCACATACCCAATAATAACCGTAATTGGTCAATTGCTCATTTCATGGTAACGCCATGAAAAAAACAGCTAGTTCAACCTATAACTCAAATGATCACACATTTGCTTTCTCAAGTATTTGGGCAGGCAGAAGTATATTTGCCATTTTGTGACATCGAATATTAAGAAAGTGTGTCCTTGAGAGAGTAAAGATTCAATACAATTAATATTTTTTACTGTTTCATGAAGGGCATACTTAAGCAAAACCCTCCCCTTTTTGCTGCAAGTGTTTGGCAGTAAATATGATAACTACTATGACAGTTTGGTGCCAACCCCTGATTCATGTGAGAGAACCTGCAGTTTTACCCTGTATCACTTTTGAACCATCAGTGCAAGTACCAACTTGGTGACAAAGAGAATTAACATGCTAGTTTTATTATGAAAACATTTTTGCCATCCCTGAACCTAGGAAAAGGGTGACGCTTTGAGAGTGACTGCTTATTTTAATAGGTAAGAAAAAACAGCTTTAGTTAAGCAAAGCTCCTAACAGAGGACATAAAATTTTATAGTAGAGGGTTGGTTGAATAAATCTCATTCAAACATGCTCTCTGTGGTTTTGTTTAAAACTAAGGCTGGATTCTTTTAAAAACAATATATAGCAATTACTATCTTTTACTTATTAAAAAGTTAATTATTTTTTGTCATAGAAATTGAGACCTACCCAAAAAAGTAAACATAGGAAAATGTAAATGGTAATTTCCCCACCTAGAGATAAGTCCTGTTAATATTTTAGTTAACATCTTCTTTTCCTTCTTTCTGTGCACATATACTATTTTGCAATCTGCCTCTTTTTTTTACTTAACATTGTCTCATGAACACTTTTTTCATATTATTAAATATTTATGGACGATATCACTCTAAATTATTCAGTTTCCCTTCTGACAGGACATCACATTCTGCCTGCAGTGCAGTGGAGCCTGGCTGCTTGGAGAGATGGTTCGGAGAACCGACGGTCTGGGGTTTTAGGAATTCTTCCTCGTGATGATCCTGTTTAGAGATGAAGATGCGACCCCGAGTCCTGTGGCCTTTTGGCAACTGCTGGTGACTCACGGACGTCCCACCTACAAGCTCCCTATCCTCATCTTTCTCCTCTATACATTCCATGTTAATTTATTTTCTCACAATTCCTATAGCCACCCCTAGGTCCTCTTACATCTGCCTGGCTGGGCAAGGCACTATCCCGATGTTCCTTCCACCAGCTTCTCTCACCTGATATTCATCCTTCTCATATTGCTAAAAGTCATCTCCTCTCAGTGGTATTTTTTCCTTGTCACCCTTTGAATTTTGAGTTTGCTGTGATTCCCTTTAATTTCTATACCCAACCTAAGAACCTTAGCCTGAACTTCAGTGGGTTCTGCAGTTGTCTCCAACTTCGATTCTTGCTAACGTCTTTCCTGGCTCCCACTTGCATCCTAGCCAGTCTGCTGGTGGACCACAGAGTGCACAGTAGCAGATTGCGTTGTCCAAGAATGGCTACAACAACATTTCCAGTTCTACATGTTCTTCCAGAAACTTCATATTCCCCCATCAAACGATGGAGTCAATTTGTGTCTCCTCTTTAAAATAGGTGGCTTTTGTGACTGCCTTGATGAGAGACGCTGGCAGGAAATGCTGCTGCATGGCTTTGGGGGCTGAGTTGAAAAGGAGGTGCAGCTTCCCCCAGGCTCTCTCTGCTGGGAGACCAAGAGTTTGATGTTATAGTGAGCTATGATCACACCCCTGCACTCCAGCCTGGGCCACAGAGTAAGACACTGTCTCTTAAAAAAAAAAAAAGGAATAAAATTCTTCCCTGTTTAGGTATTATAAAAATATCCAAATATCAATGATTTTTGTTTTTCCTTACATGCATGTGGAATTTGTGTAAAGCAGAGATGTATTTTTCTCCCTATGAATAACCAAGTGATCGAGATCACTCATGTGTTAGTCATTCCCCCCCACACCCCCATTATCCAAAAATGCCATCTCTATCAAATTTCAAGTTCCAACATTTGGATCCCCTCTCTCTCTTGTTATGCTGAATGATTTACCCATCTTTGCTCCAATACCAGAGTCTTAATTACTTTAACTTTTTTAATATTATAGAGCTAAGAATCTGGCAGGGTAAGATCTGTCGCTCAACATCTTCCTCAAGAATGTCTGAGATGTTCTTAAGCCTCTGTATTTTGACACAGATTTTAGCATCAGCTTATCAAATTGTAAAACAACCTTTTGGGAATTAGATCGGAATTGCATTGAATCCATAGACCAGTTTGAGAAGATTTAACGTCTTGATCTTAATATCAAGGCTTTGTGTTGCTAATCATGGTGTATCTATCTATTTACTTGGGTCTTCTAAAAAAAATTCAGTAAAGTGTTAATATTTTAATATAGGTGTTGCACATCCTTTAACAGAACTATTTATATGTACCATATGTTTTGAATGTTATTGTAAATAAATGGAATCTTTATTTTTTGCTTGAATATTAAAATGCAATTTTAAAAATATTGATCTCATATATGATCATTTCACTAAACTCTTTCAATTTGTAGATACATTAGGGTCTTCCTTTTCTTTCTGTATGTTAAATTTTTCTTTACTCAGTTGGCTAGGAATCACAGGACTATGGGGTGAGTGTTCTTGTCTTGTTCATAATTTTAAAGGAACTACTTCTAATCGTTTGCCATGAAGAATGACACTTGCCATATATTTTGGGTAGATGTAGTTTATCACATAAAGAGAATTCCCTTCTATTCCTTGTTTACAAAGAGGTTTTTTAATCATAAATGCATATTGAGCTTTATTATTGCATAATCTTTTGAGACTGGCTTTTTTTCACTCAGCATAATGCCTTTGAGATACATCTGTGCTGTTGTATGTATCAAGATTTCAGTCATTTTAAATTGTTGAGTGGTATTCCATTATATGGGTGGATGTACTAGCTTATTTATACATTTACCCACTGAAGGGCATTTGAATGGTTTCCATTTTTTGACAATTATGAATGGACCTTACATAAACATTGATGTGTGAACATAAATTCTTTTTGTGTGAACATAAATTCTCATTTCTCTAGGATTCCTTCTTTGAAGTGAGGTTGCTGGGTCAGATGGTAAGTGCATGTAAAACTTTATAAGAAATTGACCAAGTGCCCTCTAAATGGCTGTATTATTTTGTATTCCCATTAGGAGGGTAAAAGAGTTGTAGCTGCTATGTATTTTTCCAGTTCTAAAAAGTGTGTAGTTATGTCTCATTAGGGTTTTAATTTGCATCTTCCAAATGGTTAATGATATTGAAAATTGTGCTTATTTGCCATTGGCATGTTGTTTTTGGAGAAATGACTGTTGAAGTCTTTTGCTCTTTTTAAAATTGGATTGTTTATTTTCTTACTGTTGAGTTTTGAGAAGTCACTGTTTATTCTGAATACAAGTCCTTTATTGGTTATGTCATTTCCAAATATTTCTCTCAGTCCCATGTTTGTCTTTTCATTCTTTTAAAATTGTCATTCACAGATAACTTTTTTATATTTATGAAATCAAATTTAGCACTTTTTTATGGATTATGATTTTTTAATCATACCTAATGTCCTAAGAATTTCTTTTAAGATTTCTTCTCATGGTTTTATAGTTTAATGTTTTACATTTAGTCAGAGTTAATTTTTGTAGAATAGATGAGACTTCAGTCAAAGCTCATTTTTTTTCATATGTGTGTCCATTGTTTCCAAAACCATAGACTATTCTTTCTCCATTGCTGCCTCTGCAATTTTGAATAATAAGTCTAGGAATTTTTAGAGATTCCATTGGATTGTCTGAAAACCAAATGTTCTTCCCTTCCATGCTTTATGCCCTTTATTGCTTTTTCTTGCTTTATTGCACTGGCTAGACTTCCATAATGTTGTTGAATCAAAGTGATGAGTAGACTTCCTTGCCTTGTTCCTCATCTATGAGGAAAAAATGAAATCTTTCACCATTAAGAATATTGGTGGCTGTAGGCATTTTGATAGATTCTCATTTTCAGATTAAGAAAGTTCCCTGCCAGTACTAGTTTTGCTGAGAAATTTGTTTTGTTTTTTATAATGACTAGATATCAAATTTTGTCAAAGTCGATTTTCTGTATAAATCGATATATTCATGTAGCTTTTCTTCTTTACTATATTAAAATGGTAGATGCAGCCAGAGTGTGTTATAATTTGTGTATGTTTCTGGATTTGACTTGCTAGAATGTTTTTGAGGATTTTTGCTTCTATATTCATGAAGGATATTGTTCTATAGTTTTCTTTCTTTTGTCTGCTTTTGGTATCAGGGTAATACTAGACTCATAAAATAAATTGGAAAGTGTTCCCTCCCCTTCTATTTTCTGAAAACAATTGAAGAAAACTTTTTATCTTTTCTTTAAATGTTTGGTAGAATTTGCCAGTGAAACCATCTAGCTTGAATTTTCTAGGGGGTTTCTAATAATAAAGTCAATTTTTTAATAGATATAGAACTTTTTGGTTGGATGACCCACTTTTTTGTGGATGACCTTTTATGGTTTGCGGCTTAGAAGGAATTGGTCCATTTCATCTACGTTGTCAAATTTCTACATATAGATTTTGTCATAGTAATCCCTTATGATTTTATTATTGTTTCTAGAGTCTGTAGTAATATCCTTTGTTTATCGTTGTTTCTGATATTAGGAATTTGTGTTTTCTCTCTTTTTTGGTTGGTTAGAGGTATATCGATGCTATTATTTTCAAAGAATGAGCTTATGGTTCCCTTTATTTTCTCTATTGATTTTCCATTTTCAGTTTTATTCACTCTATCAGTTTCTGTTTCATATATTTTAAAGCTCTGTTGTTAAGTTTATGCATATTTAAGCATGTAATGTCTTTTGGTAGATTGACCCTTTTATCACTATGCATGTCTCTCTTTTTACCTGGTAATCTTCTTTGCTTTTAAGTCTACTTTGTTTGATATTAATGTAGCCACTATATCTTTCTTTCAATTAGTGTTTTCATGATATATCTTTTTTTTTTCCATTCCTTTACTTTTAACTTATCTATATCATTATATTTATAGTGAGCTGCTTATAGGAAGCATATAGTTGGACCTTACTTTTTTTTTGTTATCCACTTTGACAGTCTCTGTCTTTTCACTAACATATTCAAATTATTTACATTTAACATAATTATTGGTTTTTATAAAAGTCAAGTCTACCATTTTATTATTTGTTAATTTTTACCTCTTTTATTCCCTTGTTTTCTTTTGTCTACCTTATTTTGGATTATTTAAATAATTTTTATCCACCTATTAAGGTTTTGACTATATCTCTTTTATTGTTTTCTAGTGATTGTCCAAAGGATTCCTATATGTATATTTAACATTTCACACTTTACTTAGAATTAGGATTTTACCATTTCAAGTGGAATGTTGAAATCTTACCACCATGAAGATTATTTTACACTCTCCCATTCCTGTTTTATTTTCTATTTTTATATGCATTATATCTAAAAACATTGAAAACATCCCATCAGGCAATGTTATAATTTTTGCATTCAACTGTCATATATATTTTAAAGATCTTAAGAGGAAAAGAATAATCAATTCTATTTGTCAATAATTTTACTATTTTTATTGCTCTTGCTTCTTTCTAAATATTCTAAGTTTTCCTCTAGTATCATTTTCCTTTCATTTAAAAAACATTCATTAGCATTTTTTTTAGAGAGATAGTTGGTGACAAATTCTCTCTTAATTTTCTTTTATCAGAGTATGTCTTTATTTCGCCTTTATTCCTGAAGGACATTTTCACTGGCTATATAGTTCTAGGTTGACAGTTCTTTCCTTCCAGCCCTTTAAAAATATTGCCCACGTCCTTGTGGCCTCTGAGGTTTTATTTTATTTTATTTTTTTTGAGACAGAGTCTCACTCTGTTGCCCCAGCTAGAGTGCTGTGGTGTCAGCCTAGCTCACAGCAACTTCAAACTCCTGGGCTCAAGCGATCCTCCTGCCTCAGCCTCCCGAGTAGCTGGGACTACAGGCATGAGCCACCACGCCCGGCTAATTTCTTTTTTTTATATATACTTTTAGTTAGCCAATTAATTTCTTTCTGTTTATAGTAGAGACGGGGTCTCGCTCTTGTTCAGGCTGGTTTTGAACTCCTGACCTTGAGCAATCCGCCCACCTCAGCCTCCCAGAGTGCTAGGATTACAGGCGTGAGCCACCGCGCCCGGCCTGCCTCTGAGGTTTTTAGATTAGACATCTCTAATTGTTCATATAATTGTTCTTCTTAAAGTAGCATGTCATTTTTCTCTGGCTGCTTCCAGAGTTTTTTTCTTTGCCTCAATTTTTCAGCAGTTTGATTATGACATGTCTGAGAATGGATTTGTTTGAATTAATTCTATTTGGAATTCATTTATAAATGCATCGATGGAAATGCCTGTGAGTGCTGGGGTAAGTGAGGAGAGCCCTCACACCTCAGTGTGTATCTGACCTCTGTACAAAAGAGGGAGAAGGAAGGAGAATTAGGTAGAAAGAGCCTTGGCCTGTGCTAAGTTCCAAGAAATGTTTGGCCAAAGCAATGATTGTCCTTGAGCCAAGGCCACCAATTGGTAGGTCTCTACAACCTGCAGAATGGGCCTGCATTAGTACCTTGACCATGATTGATCATTGACTGGGATTGAGAATCGTCGTTTTGGCACAAATGTGGTGGTGGACCCAGAGAGATGACAGCTGTGGTCACTGATTATCTACGCCGCAGCAGGAGAGCTGGGCAGCCCACTTTCATGGGTGCTATAGGAGACTGACTTTGTTGAGTATCACCTTGACAACTGTGTGGAGGGTAGCACACAGGGACCAGGGAAAGAGCAAGGATGCTAGTCAGGCTATAGCAACTACCAAAGAGAGAATACAGTGATAATGTTGGAGTTGGGAGAAGAGCTCAGACTTTGGATATATTTTTAACATGGGGTTAACAGACTCTTTGGAAGGAGTAGTTTTCGTGTATGAGATAAAAGTCAGGAATAACTCAGGTTTTCAGCTTGAACAGCTCAGAAACTGTCATAGAGTGAGAAACTTAAGGTTATTTCAGAATTAGAGGAAGAAATAAGGAGGACAGAAATGGAAGGCATTGAATATGGAATTCAGCATTTGTTTTTAAGCAGTTAAGATTTAGAGAGTGGGAGAAATAAAAGCTCCCCAAAGAAAACATACAGTTTTTAAGAAATGACAGAGGGAAATTAAAGGTTAACATGAATGTGAAAGAATAAGACCCAGGGGAGTGAGGAGACTGGCAATTAACTGGGAGACCTTTATCATAGACGGAGCTGATGTTTTCATTGTCTGGGTCATCACGGCAACCTCCTATGCATGTGCGACATGACACTTAATTGGCAGCCGGAATCGAATTTAACATTCATGAAAATGAATCCTTAGCAGCTCAGAGTTTTCAGAATTGAATGCGTCCTCAGAGATTCTCACTCCATCCTCTCAGTATACGGGGAGGGAAATTGAGGCCAGGTAGAGGGGGAACGTAATCCAAAAATCACAAAGCCCTTTGATCTCAAGAACAGCCATACACTCAGCTCCAACGTCTGGTGTCTTCTTTTTCCCTCACTTCTAACCTGGGGAAGGCCTCCGGGTCACCATCAGATGGACACCGTGTCATGCACTGTGTTCACAAGAATGCTGCATCGAGGGGGAGAAGTTAATCTATTGTGACCATCGTTTCTAAAATCCTACACATAGACACTAGTTCATCAATGTGAGTACAATCCTAAAGGATTCGCAAGGTAACAGAGAAGACACAGGCTTTTCTCAGACAGTCCCACCACACTGTGCTCCCTCCGACTCCTGCCCCAGAATCCGTCCCATCTCATTTCCACATTCAAGTGCTACTGTATTCTGTGTCCACCTCCCATACTGTCGTCTCCACAGGGCCTCTCTGGTTTTTACTAACAAAAGCAATCTGTTTCTACATACCTAAAAAATTGTTTGTATTTCTCTTAGACGTCTTCAGCTTCTACCTTGTATTAGAATTGGTTTGGATAATTTTCATGTCCTCTCTGTTAGTCAGCTTTGGTTTTGTAACAAACAGCCCCAAAGTCTCAGCGATGCATATCAATGTCTGACTTTTCACTCCTGTTATAGGTAGGCTGCTGGTTGGCTCTGCTTTGGGTTGTGGCTCCGTGGGATGGAGAGCCATCTACTTATGTTCCCCCACTCTGGGCCCCACTCTGACAAAGCAGCACCTCTCTGGGATGTACCATTGGCATGAAAGGAGGCAGAGGAGTAGTGGAAGAAACTTGTCATGTCTTTTAAAACTTTGACTTAGACATGATGTATTTTATGTCTCCCACATCCTATTGGACAAATCTAAAGTCAATGAGGAGAGGACTTTATGTCTTTCCTCTAGAAGCAGCAAGTCACATGGCAATGAGCAAAGATGTATTATGACATTTGGAGGAACAATTATATATGTCTGACCTATCTTGTGGGATTGTTCCCCAGCTGTTGGAAAGCAGAGCTGGGGAACAATCCCACTCCAACTTCCACAAGATCTAGTACTGTGGCTGATGTATAGTAAGTTCTCAGCCAAAGTCTGAGAAATGAATGCACATTCTTCACAGCAAAACTACAAGGCAATCTATTGTTGTAAGAAAGATCTTCAAGCTATCTGGATTTTTCACTCTTCATTTATTTCTAGCCACTTATCACTTTCTGAAGAAGTAAAGTTAACCTGATCCTAAAATTTCTCCCACTATTATACTTCTTTTCCCATGACCTTTTAGCATGTACCTGCCTGGATGCCAGAAGCAGAGTGGCAGACAGGGGACACCGGGCGCCATGCATGAGCATAGCCCTGGGTTTGAATCCCAACCCCTACAAGTGACAATCTAATGGCCACAGCAAATCACTTCACCTCTAGGAACCTAATGCTTCCGCCACAAAGTCGGGACAAGAATTCCTATCTTGCTGGTGTGTAAAGAAAATGCATGTAATGTATGTAGTTCCATGAATAGTAGTTTTTACAAAATTATGGAATGATAATGATAATAGCTAAAATACATCTGACATTTTCTATATATTCAGTGTGACTTCTCTTAGTAAATCACATCCAGACAGCTGTATCACAAGCCCTTGTCTCCCTGTTTCTAGGAAACGCAGGGTTTGCTCCGAGGTCTTTGGTTTTTCTCTGCCATATCCTGGCTCTGAGGCTGGGCTACTGCAGCCACTGAGATGCCACCATGAGACTTGCAAGCAGTCAGCTTCAGGAAACCACGGGGCACAAGTGATTTTGACAACAGGCCTCTACTGGCTGTGTGATCCCTGTCAAGCCTCTTCCCGTTCTGTGCCTCAGTTTCCCCATGTGTGAATTCAGAGTTTTGGGCAAAATGATCTCATAGTAATCCAGTAGAAATAATTATCACGATTGCAGCTAGTCACTTTGAAAAGCCAAAGCATGGAACTCACTGCTCTGATTTGCTTCACCAAGTTGCCAAAAATGTTCTATTTTAGTTGTGTGACCCAGGGGAGGAAAAAAATAAGTTCAATTGTTCTGCCTCAGTTAGCTGGGTAGTTGAGTCAAATCACCACTGGAATTCCTTTGTCTCCAACCTCTTTGTGAGACGAGGGTTGCATTTGTGCGCCGTGAAGACAGCGGTGTCTCCGACATGAGCAGGCTGCTCTGGGGACTTCCCAGGTGGGAGTGTGGGTGGATTGTTCTCTTCCCTGCTCCAGACTGTGAGCAGCGCTCAGCTTTGAGCAGAGGCTCCTGTCTCTGAGGTTGCAGTTTCTCATTCTCTCTCCACTGCCGACAGCAATGGTAATTATTCCTAATTCTGATCTCAGAGGGCAAAAGCCTGCTCTTGGCACTGGCTCCGCATCCTCCTGTTCCAGGAGCAAGGGAGCGGATGACCTGATGAAGACTTCAAGGGAGAAAAGCGTAACACCAGACAACGGGATCTGCACCGGCGCCTGGGCCCTGCTGGTGTCATGTGTGGTCTCAGCTGGATCCTGATGGTCTGTGCACCTGAGGCACCTGCTCCCAGGTAGCTAGTCTGTGAGATATTCTCTCTGTTGACCTAAAATACCCCGCACCTATACTCCTGAGCATGGCTGAAGCATGAGACTGAGCCATTGATTCTAATGAGGGGCCTCAGAATCATCTAGAGAGCCCTATCAAGATGTATACTCCTGGCTGCTATCTCAGAGATTGCAAGTCACCCTGATAGAAATTTAAAGCCTTTCCAATGTAACTTACCACAAATAGTTTTACAAGGAAGGCGATACGTCATACACTGTGGTCATCTCACTTGACACCCATAATCTCGCCCAAGGGTCTGAGGGCAACTTCATAGGCTTCATCCCCAGCTCTGGGGCCAGCTGTCCTCGATGGCATGTCCACAGCAGTGGGCTTAGCCCCAGGACACCAGCCCTTGGCTTGGCTCCCTACACCCACTGCTCTCTGAAACTCTTCCGTGGGCTGTGGCCACACACTTCCAGATGGACAGCTGTGGTTTCTATTAATCATTTCAAAACATGTGGACCTCCCTCTGGGTAGAAAGTCTTGTGTTTTCCTAGAGCTTCCCAGAAGATACGGGATGCCAAGTGGACAGACAGGACAGGCAAGATTGGGCAGTGGGAGGAGGGAGAGGGAGAGGAAGACTCACCCACGCTGATGGGGGGAGAGCAGGTTCTGTTGGAGACTGATGCAGAGTCCAGGTGTTCAGGACATGACAGTGGAGATTTCAAGGCTGATGCCACATCCACTGGGGAGCCTGCCCTTCTCTCAGCTGAGAGCACTTCATCTGCCCTCTCCTATGGTTCGTAGTATGGTTATCTGTGCTCGTGTATTATTTCTACCAGTAGAGAGTGGGCCCCTTTAAGGAAGAAACACCAAGCTAGCAATGTGGTTAAAACCATGCACAGATTTGGAATCATCAAGTCTCAAACTTAGTGCCTTTGGGACCTTAGGAAAGTCTTCTAAACTCCTTTAAGTCTTGGTTTCCTTATCTTTATACCGGGGAAAACAACAACACCAAATTCAATAATTATTAAAATGGAGCATTGAGACAATATGAGTACATGCCCCACCCTGCACCTGCCACATGACAAGCACTCGGAGTTTAGGTGCTATTATTTTTTTTTCCTATTATTTTGCTTTCACACTTCAATAGTCCCAAGCCAAGCTGTTGTTATTTTTAAGAATTGGTGCTGAATTTCTCTCCTCACCTCATACATAGAAATACGCAATGAACATTTTAGAACTAATCCCTCCCAGAGTTATTCCTTGGGCACATGGCAGGCTTTGTGTGTTGGGTGGCCCTCCTAGGCAGCTGCCTGCCGGGTG
Organism: Cheirogaleus medius; assembly: GCA_008086735.1. Classification (NCBI taxonomy): domain Eukaryota; kingdom Metazoa; phylum Chordata; class Mammalia; order Primates; family Cheirogaleidae; genus Cheirogaleus; species Cheirogaleus medius. Next base: position 4,879,422 of record VBSM01001979.1, read on the forward strand.
GTGACTCACACTGCTTCCTTCTAGTGGCTGCTCACAGCTTCTGAAGAAGGAGAGAGAGTGTCGGGAAAGAGAGAGGCAAGAGGGTATCTTCCACCTGCATCCCGCTGGTCAGGACACAGGCCCATGACTCCTCCTAATTATCAAGGAGGCTGAGAAAGGTAGTTTCTGTCTGGGTCCAAGTTCAGGAAATGCTGGCTGATGCCCCTAGACCCAGAACACCACCCTTTAGGACAACTCACTCATTATTATTTTTATGTGACAATACTGAGTGAGTCCTCCAAAGATTAAATACTTTGGCCCAGGGCATGAAGTAAGTGACTCAGGTGTGGGGGCTCTCCTTACAAACGCCTGGCCCATGTTGTAGGCTTGACTGAGTGTCACCAAAAGGCAGATTTGGTCGTTATGATGGTGAGCACCATATACTGCTCGTCGTACACCAGGCACGCTCTAATGACTTTGTATGCAGTGTCCTCATCGGATCCTCACGACACTCTAAGAGGCAGGTGTCGATGTCATTTCCATTTTACAGATGGGGAAACTGAGGCTAAAGTAGGTTAAATAATTTTCCCAAGTCACGCAGTTCAAAGGAGCAGGGCAGAAATTTGAACTTGTAAAGCCCGCACCCCTGACCACAGCCCCATGCTGCCTGAGAGTGGCCGGAGCTCTCTTCCCCTCATCTGAAACTCCTGACGTGGGGCGGGTTGTCTGGGGATCCCTGGTAGGTGCAGCCTCCCTGGCTTGGGGACCAGACGTAGGGCCCTGAAGGAGCCTGTGTGCACCTGGCGGGAGGTGAGGGGTGTGGAACGGGCCAGCAGGAGAAGGACCACATGGGCAGGAACCCAGGGCTGCAAGTCTCCTGGGAGGGGGCTGCCTGCAGCCGCCTTGCGTGTTCCCCCACGACTGGGATTGGGAAGCGAGGGGTGGTATCCACATGGTTCTCTCTTAAAACCCAAACCCAGCAGCCGAGAGGACTGGGCAGATTTGAGCCTCAAGCTCTCTCTTTCTTTTCAACTGCTATCATCTTCTGATTCAGAAAAGAACCAGGTTTGTTAGGGGCAGGCTACTTTACATGAGAACAAAAACTTCTCCACGCAGGTGCCTCCCTAGAGTCAGCCCTTACTCCACGGGCCCATGGATGGGCTTCAGAGGGCCTTTGAGAGCCTTTTAAACAGTTTCTGAATTTGTGAGGTTTTGGGTAGATTCATTGATAACTTTTATCAGATTCTCCCAGGATAAGCAGCCAAAAATGAATAAAAGAATGAATGAATGAATGAAAAAAATTTCAAAACCACTGCCCACTTTATGTCTTCCAAAGCCACCAAGTAAGTGCTGAAGGCCTCAGTGTCTGTCACTGATTAGCAATTGGCCCTGGCCGAGGAGCAGGTGGATGGAAGGATAGTGGGCTCACGCGCTGATGTTTCAAAGGAATGTTCTCAAAGCAACGACTCTGCAGCGAGGGATGAGGGTGCCGGGGTGGAGCAGTGAGGATGACAATTGAGGTTCCCTCTCTCGTGAGGCTTATTTCCTTGTTGTGGAAACAATACATAAACTGATAACCAAACTCATAAGACACTGTCAGGTAGTGGCAGGGACAAGTTGGGTGATATTTGGCAAAGCGTGTAGACTCCTCTGAGCTCCTCATTCTTCACCTGTGAAATAGGGATGGTCAGGCCTCCCCTGCTGGTGTCACCACTGCCACCAAAAGCAGGAGGGAGCAAAGGTGAGGGCACCCTCCCAGGTGAGAGAGCTCCCAGACACAGGCAGCCATGGGCCACCAGTGGCATTCGGAACCCCTCCACGGATGGCATGTGCTCCTCCCTGCACCATCGCCAGCTGCGAGGTAGCATCCTCATTTTATAGATGGAGAGGCTGAGGCTCAGAGAGTCTGAGCGATTTGTCCAGGGTCACACAGCTGGCAAATGATGGAAGCCAGAGTCAAGCCATGGTCTATGAGGACCCCAGAGAGCGTCTCTCTCCTACAGGCCACGCTTCAGTGCATTGGGGCTGGAGCTAGCAGAGTGTTGCACGGAGAGAGGAGCAGGTAAGCATGGAGGAGCTCAAGTTCAAATGTCTGCTCACCCCTTGCCTGTCTTGAGACCCGGAACATGATAACACTAACAGCTGACCGCTTCTTTCCCCCTGGTAAAGTGAGGGCGCCATTACAGGCCTATCAAGCCCCAAGGAGGTTCCGATTGTGAATTGTAATGTGGTCAGCAGCTTCCGATAAACTCCTGACCCCACCTACCTGCGTTCATGTGCTTGTGAAATCCCCTCAACTTGGGTGTGGACTAGACCTACTGACTCTCATCTAATGAAAGCACATGGGACAGGTGACGATATGCCACGTGTGTGATGGGTTGCAATGACTGTGACTTCTCTCTTGCTGGTATTTCTCTCTCTGGGGCCTTCTTGCAGGCTGGATGATGGACGGAGAGAGTTACCCGGGAAGGAGCCGAAGGCAGCCTCGAGCCAATAGCTGGCAAGTAACTGCGGCCCTCGGTCCCACGGCCTGTGAGAGCTGAGTCCTGCCAGCCCCAGTGGGTGGTCTTGGAAGAGGATGCTCCCATCAAGCACTGAGATGACTGAGCCTCCACTCCTACCTTTCCTGTAACCGTGCAGGGACCCTGGGCTTAAACCCTGACCTCGGCCTCTAGGCGACCCTGAGGCAGAAGATCCAGTTAAGCCATGCTCAGGTTCTCGATCCAGGGAAACTGTAAAATAGTAACGCATGTTGCTTTAAGCTGCTAAGTTCTGGGGAACTTTGTCACACAGCACTCGATAACAAATACATGCAACTGTGCACATACGGTAAGTGTACTGTGCACTAGCTCCAGTGGGGTCCCGGAGAGCACCCTGCAGTTAAACTCATTAATATCTCTGTACCCAAAACTATGCTTATTCCACTTCCGTGGGATCAGTGAAGATTATAAACACTATCACATTTGTTTAGTTCAGATTGTGCCGCCACATCAGTTTGTGCCAAATTTATGAACACACATCTGGCTTTCAGAGCTTTCTGGATTTCGGGATTTCAGATAAATGGTTGTGGCCTTCTCCCACGTGCCCCAAGGATGTTGTTCGGCTCATACGACAGTGTACTAGGGGAACACGCTTCGCAAGCTGCAACGCCCTGCGGTAGCTGTGACCGACAGTGAGCCACCAGCACAAGCACGGAGTACACACAGGGTCCCCAAGCTCAGACTCTGCCCCTCCACCAGGCAGAAGAAATGAGCCGAGGGCCCATCTAATTACTTGCCAAGCCACTGCTGTAAGAAACTTTTATTCAGTAAACATTTGCTCAGCACCTGTCATGGAGAATTGCTTTGACCTAAAAGAAAGCGTGAATGATTCACCAAAACCAGGACCCAGGCCAATGCGTGTGGGGGCCTCCCCCTGTTCCGGGGCCCGATTTCCAAGAACACAATTCAGTCCTGCCAGAATGTCATCAGAAACCACATTAGGAACTTGTGAGACCACATAGTGTGCCGGAAGGTGGAGGCCACATGCCGAGCTTCTTTGCCTCCTTCAGGACATCCACCAACATGCCCGGCCTCCAACTGATGAAGGCCCTGCAGGAGAGCCCCAAGCCAGCCCTCCTCGAATCCCGGGCTGAGTCTAGCTGGGGTTGCAACAAGTGTCTAGCTGTGTTTGGACATCCTAGCTCTTGTAAAAGCCGTGCCCACACACTGACCCTGTCTACGTTAGCAACATGATCACTACTCCGAGGTAATCTTCCCCGAATTTCAGAAACCATCCCACCTCAAAGATTTTATTGAAGGTATATAAATTTTAATGCTTTTAGTATCTTGGAGATGAAAAGAAAGGAGATCACCCTTGAGTTATTTCTTTACTTCTCTCAAGTTTCAGGCTGAGTTTTGTTTTTTGTTTTCGTTTGATTTTTTTTTTTTTAACAAAAATTAGATCTTGTTGCTATCTTCAATGTATCAGTGACTCTTGAATAGCTTCAGAATCCTTTTTCCCATCATTATGGACTAACATAAGAAAAGGCTCCGCATTTTCCCGAAGTCACCCCCAAAATTCACACCCCCACCAAAAGCTGACTTGGTTTTCAAACCCAGAGCAGTGTTTAAGAATTCCAAGGGCTGGTTTTGGCAGTGGCTTAATTGTAATACTGTAACATCGCTGCAGGCAATTTTCTTTGATTTAATTAGATGAACTGCGGTATTTTTTTTTTCTTTTTGCAAAAAGGCTTTATTATGTAGAAATGAAATATGTATAAATTTAATTTTTAATCTTGTCACTACAGTGTGGGAAGGAGCAAGCTGATTCTTTTAATTTACCCTCTTTGTTTAAGAAAAAAATTAAATTAATCTTATCACAAGTGTTTATGAGTAATTGATTTGATTTTTTACACTGCAGTCAAGAGTGAGAGAGTTAAGACTGCCCAATTCATCCTCAATCTAAGACCTCAGTATGATTGTCATTCGATATGGAAATACTAACAGCGTCAAGTCCCCTTCCGAGAAGACAGCCGGTTTGGCCAGAGCATTGCAGCCATTGCTGAGTGAGGTGCAGAGCAATCCCTAACTTTCGGGAAGGGAACTTGGTGGCAGAGTGTGCCTAGTCCTTGCAGAAACATTCAGAACCTATGCCTGGCCTTGGTGGGTGGATTAAACACTACACTCCAATTTTTGTACTTTTAATCTTTGAGTCTTTCCTGCACGTTGCTCAGAGCTGAGCCTGGCATGAGATGCAGTGAGAAGTAGGAAAAAGCTTTATTGCTTAAACCTGGAAGGTCTAATGCTGTGTGCTTCTCAAACTTCGGTGTGCTCCATGATCACCTGAAGAATGTTTGTAGAATCTTGAATTTCAGCTCCAGTTCTCCAATCCAGGAGGTCTGGGGTGAGTCTCAGGCAGTGGTTCCTGCACCGGGTGACTCCCTGCAGGTGAGAGGATGTCCAGGCCCCAGGAGGGGTGTTTCTCTTCTTCCAGGCATCAAATCAGTTTTTTGTATACCTTTCTACCCACCATCTCTTTCTATCCACACCTTCCTTGCTCCATTCTGATGGGTATATAATCATTTTATGCATATATATAAATAGATGAAATATATTTTTCATATATAATATAAAATATATTTATATATTATAACTTATCTGATACAAAATATAAACTAAATATAAAAATATATATTATGTAATATATAATTATATATTGCATATATATTATATTATGAAAATGTAGAGACTACAGAGTAAGAAAGAGAAAAAAATCACCTCGGTGCCATTTTTGTATGTAACAATAGATACTATGTAAAATAGTTTAAGCTTTAGAAAAAAGTAATTATTCATTTAGGCCAGAGTTTCTCAACCTTAGCACTGTAGACATTTGGGGCTAGATGACTGCTTTGTCACAGGAGTTGTCATGTGCACAGTGGCATGTTGAGCAGCATCCCTGGCCTCTACTTATGAAATGCCAATGGTATTCCCTGCCCCAGTTTTCACAATGAAAAAAGTGTCTAGGCATTGTCAAATGTCCCCTGGGGGGAAAACTTGCCCCTGGTGGAGAACTGCTGAGTTACGCCAAGTCCCGAGATGCCAACCAGACCCGCCAGAGCCCAACCACGCTCAGGACACGGTTGCCCAGCTTGCAGCCCCCACGTTAGGATTTACTCTCCCCACATGGGGGGCTGGGAACCTGGGGCTCTAAGAGGCCTCCTCCCTCAAAGATAACAATGCCAGCGAGTGGAAAATGGACTTCTACGCAAAATAACGTTGCTGACAAGTTTGAAATTGAACTTCAAAAGTCAGTTTCTTTCCACAGCAACAAGTATCCTTTTTTTTTTTTATTTGAGCATATTACCGGGGTACAAATGTTTAGGATACATTTATTGCCTTTGCCCATCCTGAGTCAGAGCTTCAAGTGTGCCCATATCCCAGACGGTGTGCGCCACACCCATCACGTGTGAATATACCCATCCCCTTCTCTCCCCTCCCACCTGCCCGACACTCGATGAATGTTATTACTATATGTGCACTTAAGTGTTGATCAGATAATATCAATTTGATCATGTGTACATGTGGTGCTTGTTTTTCCATTCTTGTGATACTTCACTTCATAGAATGGGCTCCAGCTCTGTCCAGGATAATACAAGAGGTGCTAGATCACAATTGCTTTTTGTGGCTGAGTAGAATTCCATTGTATACATATACCATGGTATATATATTTTATCAATCCACTCTTGGATTGATGGACACTTGGGTTGTTTTCACATCTTTGCAATTATGAATTATGTTGCCACAAACATTCTAGTGCAGATGTCTTTTTTATAGAATGTTCTTTTTTTCCTTTGGGTAGATGCCCAGTAATGGGACTGCTGGATCAAATGGTAGTTCTACTTTTAGCTCTTTGAGGTATCTCCATATTACTTTCTACAGAGGTTGTACTAGTTTACGGTCCCACCAGCAGTACATGAGTGTTCCTATCTCTCTGCATCCACGCCAACATTTACTGTTTTGGGACTTTTTGATAAAATCCATTCTTACTGGAGTTAAGTGATATCTCATTGTGGTTTTGATTTGCATTTCCCTGATGATTAGAGATGTTGAACATTTTTTCATATACTTCTTGGCCATTAGTCTATCTTCTTTTGAAAAGTTTCTGTTCATGTCCTTTCTCCACTGTTTGATAGGGTTGTTTGATTTTTTTCTTGCTAATTTTCCTGAGTCCTATATAGATTCTAGTTATCAGCCCTTTATTGGATGCATAGCATGCAAATATTTCCTCCCATTCTGTAGGTTGTCTGTTTGCTCTCGTGATAGTTTCCTTGGCTATGCAGAAGCTTTTTAATTTTATCAGGTCCCATTTATTTCTTTTTGTTGTTGCCATGATTGTCTTTGGGGTCTTCTTCATAAATTCTTTGCCTAGGCCAATGCCTGTAAGAGTTTTTCCAACATTTTCTTCTAGAATTTTTATAGTTTCATGCCTTAGGTTTAAGTCTGTCATCCTTAAGGTGTGGAGGAGTAACAGGTATTTACTGTGGGTCCAAAATCCTCAAATGCCAAGTCAAGAAGCCATGAATGTCACTAAATGAGAGCTGACAGATTGCAGGTGAGTTTGGGAATGAAGCTGGGTGCAGCAGGCAGGAGAATGGGAAGGTGTAAGGAACAGCCATTTGGGCCACTCAACCATCTATGGTTTCTTTTGGTAAATACCAGCTGTCACTCCTCCCATGAGGGCTGATTGGCAGGACCTGGTCAGAAATGAAAGCACATCTCAGACTAAACCTCCCAATTAAAGACCAGCACAAAAGCTCAGAAGGACAAGATTTCTGAGAGGTTAGCGTTGAGCATGCATGGGGCACGGTGTGTTCTGGTGGCCGTATCTGCCAGTTCCAGACTGCTTGGGTGACGGGTTCCTCTGCCACGTGGTGGGTCAGGACCAAAAGGATCTCTAGACCAGACCGAGAGCTCTGCCTCAATGGCACGCCAGCACGAGCCACAGCTTTTGCCCAGTCCCAAGACCCTGCGCATGCTGGCCCACTGCTGCCTGGACGCTCAGCAGCCATTTTTTTCTGAACATCTTCCCTTTGAACAGGGAAAACTGATCTGTAACTTCCTTATTCTGCTTGAAAAACCCTTTAGCGAAAATGTAGATGATGGTATTTGAAGCGCTGACTGCCCCTGAGGGTTGGATAGAGTGAGCTTACAAAAGCATCTCACTCTTGACATTGAGGTGTCTTCAGTAAATGGGAGACAGCCTGATTGGGGGGTGGGGGTGGTGCCTCTTTCCAGAAACTGGGCTATTTTAAACCCTTTTGACATGGGAGGCCAAGGAGGCCCAGGGATATCAAACAACTGGTCCGGTGTGCCAAGGCCCCCGGGCACCCCTGCCTCATCCCACCACCCATGTCCAACTACCCTGGATTTCCCCGGAGCTCACAGTATGGTTGGAAACTCCCAGGCACAGAGAGAGCTACAGATTTGCACCCTCCTAGTGTTACTCCCTCACCCCCATGTGAAGCTTCTTCTTTCCTGGCTCCTCCAAATCCCCCCTGCTCCCCGACCACCACCATAAAGGCATCGGCATGGAATTATGGCACTTATAATCTGTTCCCACATGTAGCATTTATCTTTTTAAGGCATGGTCTGGTGGTTCCACACACAATATTTCCCGCTTAATGCAATTTCATTTCCCACCCTCTGGAAAAAAATGTTATTATGGGATGTTGCTGTATTTGGCTAAATATTGGGTTTATTAAAATGCATCATGTTTCCCTCACAGTCTGATCGGTTGTAGGAGCTGAATGGGCATATTCAACCAAATTGAAAACATGCGATTGTTACCTAATGGTTGAGAAGGTAGAGCCTCGCGTGTTAGAAGCGAGGCTGGTAGGCACTGGTGTGGAAAAGCCCTCATGGTGTCCACAAAGCCACACAATCATTATGTCTCTTATCTTCCTCACTTGGAGTTGGATGCTTAAATAAGCAAACTCTAGTTCAGATTTTTCTTTTTTTACATTTCTTTATTTGTAGTTTCTTTATTTGACCTAAAAAAAATGTTTAAAGTCAAATCTTAACCCAAAGCTGATACTCTTTTGTGTAAAGTCCAGGAAGATTATTGGAAGATTTTTTCCATCTTAACTAAATTGCTATAAATTACTACCAACCCTGGGATTCCACTGCCCAAAGGCCTATGATGCCCGTCCACTGTTCAGAAGGCAGACTCATACCTGTTAGTGTGGGTGAGAATAATGGCAGTTCAAAATACGAAATTTCCTTGTGCTCTCACATGGGAATTCATTTGGAAGGCCAGAGAAGGTCAGTGATCTACATGTTAAGATAGTTCTTTTAGGTGCACATGGTCTGCAGACCATTTTCATGAGGCATGCTTCTAGAATAAAATGTCCAAATGTCTTGCATGGAATCTAAAGCCTCCTGGGACCTGGTCTCATGGTACCTTTCACCTTTATTTTCCCCCATAGTCAATATATGTTTTGGTCCTCACTCAGTGTTGCTTTCATTCTTGCAACGTGTTCGTGTCTTCCATCTTCATTGCTTGTGTACATGTCTGAAAATGATTGCTCTTCAAATCTGCCTGGACTGACTTTTTACTATTTAATACCTTTATTGAGTACAATTTTGTATTCAGGCCTCTGTCTCACTACTATGGTACAAATGAGTCCCCCAAGGTTCATGTGTTGGGAACTTAATCCTCACTGCAGCAGCGTTGAGAGGTGAGACCTTTAAGAGGTGATTAGGCTGTGAATGGATGAATGCTGTTATTGAAGAAGTGAGTTCCTTATGACAGGATGAGTTTGGCCCTTTTCCTACTGTCTTTCTCATGTGTACGCCTTGATCTTGGACTTCCCAGCCTCCAGAACTGTGAGAAATAAATTTCTGTTCTTTAGAAATAAATCAGTCTCAGGCAGTCTGTTATAGCAGCACAAAACAGACTAAGACACTCACCATGCTTGTTTTTCTGTTATGACATATATTCTAAGGCATTGTAATCACCGGTAGGGGTAGAACATTTTTCTTGGTTATGATTTTGGCTTTTTAAAAAATAACCTAATTTTGGTACTTGTTAGATTAAACTGAAACAGTCCTGTTCACAGGGGACCCCCAGGCATTTTTGGATGGAAGCAGCTTTTGAGCTGCTAATAACCAGCCTGGGAACCAGCCATCACTTACAATGTAGTTCCTCTGGGGAAAAACCAGAATACATTCTGGGTCCCAACTCATCACAACAGTTATGCCAGAAACACATCTCCCCTTTTCCACTGATCCCAGTAACGGGGACCCCACCTGCTCCCCTCACTACCACGTCACTAGTGGCAGAGAGAGAGGGTGCTCTGGCCTTAATGGCTGTGCAGGGCACAGCGTCGGGCAGTGGCAGAGAGACAGCAGGTTACCATTGAAAGACTGGATCTTCTGGTCCATTTGTACCTCTACTCCTGAGTCGGAAGATGAACCCCTTTGTATTAATAACTCCCCCAGTTTTCTAAGTGGTTGGGTAAAAAGGAAAAGTTGTCCAGTGAGGGATAGGGAATGAGTGGAAAAGGCTATTTGAATATCTGCTCTGTCTGAGTCACTGGGCTGGCAGCTTTACACAGAGCATTATGTTTAAGACATAAAATCCCCCAGCAGGCAGACATTCTGACCCCCACTTTACAGAAGAGGAAATAGAGACTCTGAGAGATAGAGAAACCTTCTCCAATGTCACCCAGCTCTAGGCAGAGTTTGGCTTGGAGTCTTTGCCATTCCCTCCTCAAAGATTGCACTCATTCCTCTAACATAGGAAGTAGATGCTCAGGAGCTGGCTGAGTAAAGAATAATAGTCTCTAACAGTGGAATATTATGTTGCCTTTAATAAAAAGACATACAAGTTATCAAAAAGGAATGATAGTGGCCGGGTATGGTGGCTCCTGCCTGTAATCGTAGCACTCTGGAAGGGCAAGATGGGAGGATCACTTGAGCTCAGGAATTCGAGATCAGCCTGAGCAAGAGTGAGAGCCCATCTCTACTAAAAATAGTAAAAGTTAGCCAGGTGTGGTGGCTTGCACCTGTAGTCCCAGCTACTCAGGACGCTGAGGCAGGAGGTTGCTTAAGCCCAGGAGTTGGAGGTTGCAGTGAGCTATGATGTCACTGCATTCTAGCCAGGGCAACAGAGCAAGACTCTGAAGAAAGAAAGAAAGAAAGAAAGAAAGAAAGAAAGAAAGAAAGAAAGAAAGAAAGAAAGAAAGAAAGAAAGAAAGAAAGAAAAAGACAGACGAATGAATAGTGATTTTTGGTTTTGTTTTTTGGAAATGGAATGATGTTTTTGATTGAATGAAAAATCAGTTTATAAAACAGTGTGTTCTGTATAAAACAGATGTGCGCATGTAAAAGTATGTGAATCAAAAGATGAACAGTGGTTATGTCTTGATAGTGTGGTTATGGGTGGTTTTATCCTTCTCTTGGATGATATTTTTTATGACTTTGCAATGAGCATATATTGCTTGGTGGAAAATAAAGTTCCATAATTATTTAAAATAGAAAAACATCAATGACAGTAAGGAAAACAACAGAATAAGTCTTCTGGTCAAGAATTTAATAATCATCTTCAACACAACCAGCACCTCCATCTCCAATCTCAGTGCTAGTGGTGGAGGGACCAGCATCGCCACCACCAGCCTCGCAGACACGAGCCCTGCAACCCCCAGCGCCACCTGCCATCCACAGTGATGTCAGTGATCACCTTACTGTTCAATAGACAATGGAGCGGAGGCTGACAAAACACAACCACTGCCTTCCAGGGGTTCCAGGGAGGTTGGGAAGAAGGGTTAACTCCTGTTAAAAGATAACGCCTTTCATCTTGGTGTCTCCAGGGATTGGGATGGCTTTTGGCATTAGTAGATGCTCAGTAAATGTTTGATGGAGAAAAAGCATGAATAAACCAGCATGTGTTAACCATAAGCGTCACTGAATTTCAAACTATGACTTCAGAGCCACAGGCTGTGCAGATAGATGGAGCTAATTTGTAATGATATGGAGACGCCATTTTCTTTTCATTAAAGTCTGCATCTGGTGCCTTTGTAGCCTGTATTGAATGTCGTTTGTCATGCTATGGTCTTAGAAGGGCCCCTGGACTCTGGTCCCATTAAACAAGTTCTGTCTCCCACATGTCCAATTGATATCACAAGAGGCAATTAAAGCTAGTTTGGCCTTTCAAGCTCATCTGCTCCAAACTGCTCATTTTACATCTGGAGAAACTGAGGCTGACAAAGTGGACAAGATTTATGGATGGTCACATGGGTTTATTCCTCCTATAGAGCACATTGCCCTCTTGTCTGTTTTTTTGTTTGTTTCTCCTGTGCTTAATGGGAAACAAAAGGGTCAGAATTTCCGAAAGGAAAAGAAGACGTAGTTGTTTATTTCTACGTGAGGTGCAGGGCTAGAAATTACACACATGGTCTCATTTTCCCTCTCAGCGACTCAGAGAAGTGGGCAGTCTTTTCTCCGCTGCACAGATGAAGAAAGAGAGACACGGGGTGGTTAAGGACTCCAGCAAGGTCACTCATCTGCAAAGGAGTCAAACTCGGGCCTCTCTGGCTCCCAGACCCATTCCCTTTACTGACTTTGGTAGGCATCGAGTTATCTTTCTCAAAGACAGAGTTGTGATAATCTGTTACTTAAATATCCCAGTGGTCTCCATTAGCTGTAGACAGAATCGAAACACTGTAAGATGGCATTCCAGGCCCTTGGTAGCAGGATCCCAGCCGATTTTGCCCGCCTATGTTCTCTCCCCTCCACTCATAAGCTGTAGTTATTTGCTGGTCCTCAACACAGTTCTCTAATACCCGACACTCTGAGCTTTCACAAACTCTGCTCCTCCTTCCAGCAACTCACCCAGAAGCATCCTTGCCATCTCTCCGGTCCTGCTCTAAGTTCCATCTTTTCTTCACTATCGAATATGAAAATGGACCTCTGGCCCTGAGCCCGTCTCCTCCCCAGCATAACTATTGTACGGTAGTCAGTCTCCTCTTACCCACCTCACAAGACCCACAGCGGATGCCTGAAATTGTGGCTAGTAGCGAACCCTATATGGACTACATTTTTAAGATACATACATACCTATGACAAAGTTTAATTTATAAATTAGGCACAGGAATTTCCTAATAACAATAGCTATTAATAAAATAGACCAATTGTAGCAATGAATTGTAATAAAAGTTATGTGAATACAGTCTCTCTCTCAAAATGTCTTATTGTATCATACTTCCCTATTTTTGGACCACAGTAGACTGCAGGTACCTGAAAACGTACAAAGCAAAACTTCAGACAAGTGGTACCACTGTGACGCCATCTTCTGCACTGAGATAGTTGGTTTGTACCTGTAGTGCTGGGCCCAGTTAGTTGAACCCCAAGTATTGTTTTGCATGTCTGTTCATCCCCTAGACCGTGAGCTCCTCGAAGACAGGGACTATGTAACATCCACCTACAGAACCTACAGATCCTCTAACCCACGGCCCTTGCGAGTTGTTCAGTAAATGTTAAACTGCATCTCTCCAGCTTTTCAGTAGTTTACTTTTGTTAAAATAATAATTGGCATTCGCATCTGGAGATAATTTACAGTTAATAAAACTGCTTTTCTTAGAGACTTTATGAAGTAGGTCAGACAGATTTATTACTTCTACTATGCAGGTGAGGAAAGAGAGCCACACACAGACCTTGCCTTAGTCAAGGTGACAAAAGAGGAGAGAGGGATGCAGGGGACCCCAACTCCAGATTTCTTCTGTAGGTTTCACGTCCCTGTCCAGACGTGCTCAGCTGCTGGAAGTGTCCACCCCTCCTTTTTATTTGAGAGACGACAAATTATATTCACTATTGTCCTAAAGTGGTTTTCATTTCTGATTACTTAATTTGCCCGGAGTTTGCTTTAAATGATTTTCTAAGGCAGGCTGTAGATGTTTGTGGTTGACTTTTTGACATTATAACACTTTGGTACAAAGGAAGCTACAGAAAGCAACAATGAAAACATTTACTAAGTATGTTTATAATCAAATATATCCCTCAGTAATTTAATTTGGAGTAAGCAGAGAGCCCAGCATTACAAACAGAGGGCTCATTAATAATTCATAAGTCCTGAAACAGGGAAGCTGGAATGATGATTTAGGAACCCTGCCACGGTGAATGAGGATGTAGAATCATGCTATGGTGGTCTGCTCTGCTTTGCTCAGAACTCACCTCCACCACTGAGAAGCTGGGATATCCAAGCGGCAAGAGCTCTTCAACAGCTTCAAGGTTGGTGGGTTTTGAACGATAGTCCTAGGAGGCTCAGGTTCCAGTGATCAAAGTCAGGGGTGAAGAGGGGGTGGGAGCTTTGGGAAAGCCTCAACGGGCCTGGCTTGCTACCCCATCCATGGGCCACCAGGTCTGGGAGGTGGGTCTCCAGGCAGTGGGGCAACCCCAGTGGCCTTGCAGCTGGAGTCCATTGCTCAAGGCCTTTGCTGTGGGTTTTGCTGAACATCTGGAGCACAGAAGAAATGGAAATAAGCAAAGCGTGCTCCATTCTGCCCCACCCTATGACAGGCCAAGTGCAGCCTGGAAGCACACGCGTACATATGAGCTCAAATCTGCAAAGGGCTTGCACACTTGCCCAGTTGTTGAAGGCTCATTGCCCCCGCAACCCCAGGAGGATGAGCGATGCCCCTCTGGATCAATCTTATCCCTTGTAAGGGGAAACAAAGGCTCAGATTGGCAGTGGCTTGATTAAGTCCCAGCCACTGGAGAACAGAGGACAACCCTAGAACCTCTGTCTGTAAGTGGCTGCTGTGTCCACAGGAAAGAGAAGAGATGTGTCTTGTCTCAACATTTGCGCATTTTCCACAGTAACTTATGATCTAAAAGATGGGAGAAAAAGGCTTGGTCAAATTCTCAGCACTTAGGCATTTAAAGAATTATAATAAATTTAGGGAGAAAACAGTCAAAGGATGAGAACAGGTAGTTTGTGGGAAAAGAAATACAAATGGCTTTTAAGCATATGAAAATATGCAAACTTTACTTGTAATAAGAGAAATGCAAACTAACACTCTTATGAGATATTAGTTTTCAGTTCACCTATCAGATTGGCAAAGATTACAGAGTCTAAAAAACCACTGAGTGGAGCAGAGTGTGGGGAGCTCTATGTTCCTTCTGTTGCTGCTGGACGTGCCACAGGTGACCGCACCTGTGGTGTAAGGATATTGGGCAGTGACTGGTAAGAATAAAAATTCACAAAAACTTTGACCCAGAAATTTTATGGCAAAGATTATGTAAAGAAAATGTACAAATATATTTGTTGCAACATTTTCTGTAGAAACGAAATACAATCAATATTCTAAATATCCATTAATAGAAAATTGTTTAAACAAATTTCGTTATACATACACACACACACACATACTGGAATAGTAGATAGTCCTTAAAAAGATACTTCTTCCTATATTCTCGTGTGTGTATATATATTTCATTCCTTTGTGTGTGTATGTGTGTGTAGACACATACATACATTCACACAAAGACGCATGATACTGATATGGAGTGCTCTACCTGCTGATAAGTGAATTAAAAATTGGTTCAAGGGTGTATGCATATAGTAAAGTCCAATTTGTGTAAATGTAATTTGCAAACACACAGCACATGCATGCATGGTTGACGTCCAGATAGCTGCAAAGAGCTGGAGAACTCAAGAACAATGAGGTAACATGGAAGGGAATACATAAACCTTTGTTGTATTAACAATATTAGCCATCATATGCCATTATCTATTCAAACACTGAATATATATATACATATATATATGTATGTATCACAGAAGCCTGAATTAAAATCACAAGAGAAGGAAACTTGAAATGCTGTAGCAGCAACTGTTGATTGCCTGTGCAAGGACCAGCATCCCTCCCACCCCCTTCCCTTTGCTGATCCAATCCTACTCTTGCTTCTGTTGTCCTTGAGAATCCAGCTCCAGTCCAGGGGCCTCAGGACAGGACAGCCTGTGCCGTTCCACCCTACTGTATGGCCGTGTCTTCCTGTGGTACCTGGAACTGTGGCAGCAACACAGTAGTAAGGATGGTGGAATGTGAAGATATTATTGAACCATGAAACCCACCAGCCCAGGAGCTGCCCTGTCCCTAAATGTCTTGTTGGAGGAATGCACACACGCCCTCACGGCTTAAGCCACCTCGATTGGGTTTTTCATTTGCCATAATGAGAAGCACCCTAACTTAGACAAAGCTCACCCAGTCTAATCGTCATGGCTCCATCTGACATCTGTGTCCTTGGTGCAGCATTTCCGACTTGTGGTCCTGTCCCTTCATGCGTAAGCATCCCCCGTGGCTGAGAACTCACTGTCACTGGCAAAGGCAGTCAGCCTCTCCCTGAAAAACTCAGTTTGTGGGAATGTTCTTCAGCCCACAAAATGAGAGCATCCTCTGAGATTCTTATTTCCAAGGGTCCCAGGTGTTCATTCCTCGCCTGTTTGCCCATGAATCTCTATGTTCTCTCATTTATCCATCCTCCCATGCAAAAACTAACATCAGTGGACCTCAAATGAGCTAGGAATTTGGGGAAACAAAATTCAGGTCCCTTTTTGTATCTCTTCAGCCATATAAACACAGTTCCTACCCTGAATAGTCAGTATTTTCTTTTCAAGTTGACCTTCATGTTCTTTACATTTTTCTTTCCACGTCCTGATGTCTTATGCTGTCTGCATCTCAGGCACTTCCCCATGAGGATTCTCCCTACACATCTTCTGTGAAGCTCAGTGTTTAGAACCAAATACAAAAATGCCAAATGTGTTCTAACTGGCACAGACTGGACCAAGGCTGTCACCTCCCTTTCCTGAGATGCTGCCACTGTTAATATAGCCCAAGAGCACGAAGCACCGTGAGTGCGCCCATTGCCATGTGGATGGACTTTGAGTATGAGCTAAGATCCCAAATCATTGTCTTAACTCTAAGTCAACTATCTTTTCTCAGTACAACTGGCCCCTGGGACCCAAGAGCTGAGCCTCACGTGACTTGGATTTGCTTCCCTATCCTTCCTTTAAACCATTTTCTGCCCACATTCGTTGGCCACTCCCCAGTCCCACTTCAACTGCAGCCTCTCATCATTTCTTCCCCGTTTACAAAGCAGATGTTTCCTGGACAAGCCTTGACTGTGATATATTTTTTTCTTTGCACTGTGTCACCAATGGTACAACAGGGGATCCTCTTTCAATAAGATACTGATTGGTCGAAAATGGCTTCCAGTAACTCAGCCTTTGTTTTGTAAAAACATTATTGCAACATTGTATAACACTTTAGAAATGTTTCAAATTTAGGCTGGCTGGTGATTTAGCAGACTAGGGGGCTAGCATATGGAGTCTGCTATGCTCGGAGGCTGTGGTTGCGTTCCTGGCACCACCAGGCGAGTCAGGATTAGCAGTCGGGGGGACCTTCTCGGCATCCGAGTGGGCGAGGCCACCAGGTGTGGTTACCCCTGATTTGCACCAGGAGCCTAAATCTTGGGGACATCGGGGAGAGATAAAATTTGGATATATTAAGGCAGGCAGTTTCTAACAAGCTTGGTACATATATGTATCATTCATCCATTCGAACCCTACTTAGCATCTACTGTGTACCAGGGACAGAGGCGTTTAAAATGTATAAGACAAAGTTTTGCCCTCAAAGCATTTGTAGTCTAATTGAGGATGCAGGGAAGATAATCAAAATGACACATCAGCTTGATGATTGAAAGGCACTAGTATTTTGGAGGCACTTGAGAGAGCAGTGAGAGACTGAGGAGTCGGGGTCACAGAGGAGAAGATAGTTGATTTGAGTTTAGGATCTTCTCCTAAATATGTTTGTCTAATTAGTCAGCTAATATTTATTGGGAATCATAGGAAGCAGAAGAGGAGAGGGACACTCCAGGCAGAAGGAGCTCTATGCAGCAGCACTTTGTGTGACACAGAAAAGCCCACAAGCGTCTTTCACTCCATCGTGTCTGTGCACTAGGTGTGAGATCATGGACCTTCCCGTCTCTGGGGATCCCAAGGCGTTTAGCCTTCTGGAGGGTCGTTCACTTGCTCTGATCTGAACCCCTATACAGAGCTGGAGTCTTGTATTAATGCCCTCCAGTCACTGACCCATTGTTTTCTTTAGCTTCTGCTGTGATGGATGCTTTATAAGGAATAATTTGGAACATAAAGGCAGGAGGCCCAGCCCATCGTTGAGCTTTGCTCATTTATTAATCAGTCCTGAGAGTTTACACTGTTCCATGCATCCTGAACAGCCTCGGCTTCCTCTTTCATAACAGGTGAGTAAAAACTATTACCTGCCTCACAGAGATGGTATAAGGACCAAATCATCATCATGTGGAAAAGGACGTGGTGGTCTGGAACTTGCTTGGCAAAGGACAGTCATCTTGTAATTTCCACTGTTATAAGTCACTATGTATTTGCCTTCCACTCTGAAGCCTCTGGCTTATACATGTGGACAGGCCTGAGGGTCAGGGGTTCATTGTTTCTGTCTCCCCAGGATGTCCCGTCCACTGTTATCAGGGCTGCCATTGGGGCCACACAGGATAAGTGTAACCATTCTTCTGTGACAGCCAAGCTCAGCTCTACAGGGTGCTCTCCTGAATCCACATTTTCTGATCTTTCTTCCAAGTCTGTTTTCCAGGCCTGTGAGATCAGGATCTGATGCGCTGAAGAGTAATGTGTTTTGCCCAAGACCTCATTGAGGTTAAGTGCTTATCTCCTGCATCCGTCTCTTTGGGAATTCCTCCTCTCTTGTAAAAGGAGGTGCCAAAAGGAAGATGATTTGCTTTTTGAGGTCCTCCTATTTCCAGCCTACACGTTCTGGAATTTTCTAGATTGTTCTTAGAAGTTCTCTGCAGCTGGAGTGGAGGCTGTTGGAGGGAATCTGGGTCCTGCAGACAGAAGATGAGGTGGATTCTCATGTAGGAGCACATGAGGAGGGAGGGCGCCTGGTCCTCCATGGCCCCTTTGGAGAAAACTCAGAGTACATGTCTAATCCATGACCTGAGGAGCCTGGTGAGGCTGAAGACGATGTTGGGAAGACAATGTTGGGAGATTCAGAACTGAGGCACTCACAGCATCGACCAACTCACACACAAGCATCTCGTAAGATCATAGCAGACTCCTTCTTCCTCAAGAGCATTCAGAATGGTCATCCTTTCATTCATTCATTTATTTTCTTGACCCTCATACTCTGATATCCATAAGGAATAAAAAGGGCACAGACAAAAAGAGAATGGCAGGAAGTAGTGATAGTTTACTTCCTGCCACAATATGTTATTGGCATTTCCCTTTTGTAGCAACAAAACAACAAGGACAAAAATGCTATCAGCAGTATGGGATGCTCCCAAAGGATGGATGAAAATACCCCGTGGGGGTGGGAAGGGGAGAGCATTGTCCAGTTCAAGGACCTTAAGGGCCTGGCCCGTGCAGTTACTCCAACTGCCCCACGCAGTAGCAGGTGGACAAGCGGAGGGAGAGTTCCAAAGAGGTGTATGGGAAAAAACCATAATAATGCAGGCATGGGAGCCTCTCCCTTAGATCCTGCAAAGTCAGCACCAAGGAATGGGTTCCTCAAATGCAGAGCTGGGACACTACACAGTAACCACCCCAGGGGTCAGGTCAGGGTGGGTAAAAAGAATGGGCTCAAGCCAAAATCCTGAGAAAACACCAAGGCTGAAATCCAGGCAAAAATCATACATTGAGCCAGGTAACCTTCTAAACATGCCCCTCAAATCCTTGCACTGCTTTATAAAGCACCCCAAGTTTTTTTATTCTTAATTCACCAAAGAAGTCTTATTTGTGTGTTTATTTATTTATATTTGTACAGATTTATTTATGGGTATCTGTGCGATTTTGTCACCTCCACACATAGGTGGCGTGGAGGTGAAGTCAGGGCTTTTGGGGTGTCCGTCAAATAGCATACAGGGCACCTCTTACGTGATTTCTCATCATCCAGCCCCCTCATGCCCCTTCAAGCTTCCAAATCCCCACTATCATTCACTCTCTATGTCCATGTACAGACTTTTTAGCACCCATTTTTGAGGGAGAACAGGTGGTATTTGACTTTCTGGCACCCCAAGTTTCTGAGTGTTTGTTTTCTGCCTATTGTTTCTACCGGAGTATAAGCAGCATGGGAAAGGACTCAGGTTCACTCTCTGCTGTTTCCCTGCACCTCCTGGGAATTTCACAAATGCTTGTTGAATAAATGAATAAAGTGCCGAGTCCGGAGCAAGACTGGAGCTCAGATTTGGGCAAGGAACGGGAGCAGAAGAGAGAAGGACTGTGGCTGCCGGCGAGTGAGAGTCGGGGCAGGGTTTGTGGGCTCCCTCCTGCCCAGGGGCAGGCTTGGAGCAGATGCTGGCTGACGGTCGTCCCCGAAGCTCCGAAAGCCAGGGGGGCTGTGGAGCTGCTGCCGGAGGGGGGTGACCACAGTGTCACCCTGCAAAGGTCCACTCTCATTAGAAGGGAGATTGTGGGTCTGCAGGGAAGTGGATCTTCATCAAGGGAGTGGGGCTCCTGGGGCCACGTGTTTACTGGAAGTTGAGCAAAGTGACACCATTAGCACTGAGAGGAAATAACAGAGGAGACCAGGCCGGTTCGGACTTGGAGGGGAGAGCAGCCCCGCAGCAGCGCCGGCCAAGAATGTCTCTATTCGGACGCCATTAGTGGGTTTGGCAGGCGCGCTCACCATCCACTTCAGAGGACCACGGCGCAGATTTAGGGAGGCTGGATGCTAATTTGCACATATGGAAATGCTTTTTCTCGCCGTCGATGGCTCTGTTGTGGACAGATGGAATTAGCGAGAACTTCGAAGTCGTGAAGGCAAACACATCAAAAAGAAAAAAAAAAAAAGAAAGAAAAGCCATCCTCTCTCTTTTCTTTCCCACTCTCTTTCTCTGTCAGCCTCCCTCCTTTTTTTTCTTTTTCATCTTTCCACATTCCCTCTCTCTTCTGTCTTTCCCTTCTACCTTTCTTTGGCGAGACCCTTGAGACTGCGCAAGAGCAAACAAATACTGCCCCAGAACGGCTCCTGGCATTAATAACGCATCCCTCGTATTTCAATTGCAAATGGTTCTTTAACAGCCAGTGCCTGGCGCTGATTGTGAGTGGGATTCGGGGGCCAGAGAGCTCCTGGCAAATTAAGGCCGGTCTTCAGAGGGCCGGGCCTTCCCGGCACAGACCTGGCCACGCGTCTGTGTGTTTCGGCACCGCTTCCCTGCACAGGCTCTCCTGTCAGCTCCTGTCGGTGGGTCGCCTTCCCCCGCTGTCTCTCTGCTCAGCCGAGAAAGGCTTCTTCAGATGCACTCGGCTTGCTTCAGGGCTGAAACGGTAAATCCGATGGGATTACCTTTTATTATTATTTTTCTTTCTTTCTTGGACTCTGTACCTTTGACTGGGAAGGTCTGTAATATTTTATTTATTTGGTAAGCTAGCCAGGTTTGGCGTCCCTTCAGAACTTGTCACATAAAGGTGTCTCCCTAGTTGAAACACCTACCTGTGCAATTGTCCCTCTTCAGGGTTTGGCAAACTTTTTCTTTTTCTTTTTTTTTGGTAAAGGGTCTGATGGTAAATATTTTCATCTTTCCAGGCCAGACATCCCTCTTGCACCGAGGAGAGCAGGCGTGGAGATGGTGTCATGAATGGGCGTGGCTGCGTTCCCACAAAGCGTTATTTACACGCTCAGACTGAGGGTCCTGCTTTATCCTGAGGGGGTGCTTTACCACCCCCTGGTCCAGGAAATCTTTAACTGTAGGGGTCACACAGTTCTGTCTATACCTCTTAGCCTCTGTTTTCTACCTTATCCAGGGGACAGATGAATTATGTCTCTTATTTGAGAAGGATCCTGCTTTGTCTCAAATAACTTCAGAATGTCTTGACCGCTGGGCTTCAACCAGGTGAGAGGACCCAGAGAGAGGGCCCCGAGGTCTCTGTCGGTTCCCGCCTGCCCTGACTCTGTGAGTCTGCAAGCTCAGTCATAGCATGGCCATGGGCCCCAAATCTGCACTCCTGATACTTTCCTTCTCTACTTCCATTACCTACAGAGGTAAATTAAAGCCTCAGGAGTGGTGGAGCATGGCTTAAGGCTATGGTCCCCGAGCCCTGGGCCATGGCCCAGTGGCAGTCCATGGCCTGAGCTCTGCACCACCTACCGCACCCCCACGAAACCCCACCCCACCCACCCTCAGTCCGTGGAAAAATAGTCTTCCATGAAACAGGTCCCTGGTGCCAAAAAGATTGGGGACCCCTGGCTTAAGGGATAGAATCTGCATCCTTCAAGGGGCGAGTGTATGGCAGGGGCCTGGAGAGGGTCTTGTGTCACTAATCTTTGCAAATGCCTTTCTTTCAGCCTTCTTCCTAGCCTGGGCCTGTGAGCTACCAGGGACCCAAATGGAGAGTAAGTTATTTCATCAGCCACCTGGTTGTGTGACTAACTGCCTGGTTTTTCCAGCCATTCAGGTGTTTGGTTTCTTTCGGGCAGGGAGAGAAAGAGAGGGAAGGAGACCCACTCCAAAGTCTAGATGCTCAACTGAGTTTTTCCACTTTCCAACCAGATGTTCTAAAACTGCTCCACTCGGCCTTGCTCCTCCCAACCTGACACCTACCACCGCCGCCGGGATCAGTTTCCCTGGATGGAGCAAACTTCCTGTGTGTGGCTTTGTCTTAAGGAAGCTTTGTTTCCTCTTTCCTGATTTCATGTTCTGTTCACTCAGAGGTATTTGTTATAAGGCCCTGGATCAAACAGTAATTTTAATAAAAGAGCTGAATGTGATTTGGATGTAATCCATGTCCACTATGTGTGCAGCGATGTACAAATCTACTAATATGTACTTTGTGCTTTTCAAAGCACTGGACTGGAAGACAGAGGGACTTAGGGTGAAACCCAGACTCCACACCTTACCTAGCTGGGCCCCTTTAGGTCAGATAGGTCAATTCTGAGCTTTAGTTTCCTGTCAAAAAGGAATGAAATAAATAATGGTGATGTCCGATGCAAATATTTTCAAGATGTATTGGATTCTCCTGGCAGGGTTTAGGCAAGCCCAGTGATGCTACCACCCACAGGGTACCGGTGGGACCCACCAGATCACCCTCCCAAACCTCTGGAGCTGGGGTGATGCAAACTTCCACCCAAACCTTGTGATATCCATAACAGGTCAGTATCATTTCCCCATTTTATACACAAGACTCAGAGACATTAAGGGCCTTTCATTAAGGCCCAGCCTCTGGCAAGTGTGTGAGACAGGATTCAATTTTGGCGTTGCCTGGTCCCAAACCCAAAGTGTGAGCTATTTCCATTAGCATGCGTGACACTTTGCGGCCAGCACTGCCGGTGTGCACATTGCCTTACCCGCCCCTACCCTCTGATCCCCGTCCCCCACCCTGGAGCCTGCGCAGCCTCCCAGGAGACCCTCAGGGAAGGTCCCCCCCCCAAGCCTTCCTGTGCTCGGCCATGACCTCCGGTACCCAAAGGGAGATGAAGCACATAGTCTCTCAGATGCCCCAGAGTTATCCCACGGCCACACTCCTTCCCACTCATTCTCTCACTGTTGGCATGTCAGATTCCTCTGAGCGCTACAAGGGCAGAGACAAGGCCAACCAGCTTCATGCAATAAATTCACTTAACAAGTCTCGACCAATTGAGCGATTGACTGATCCAATGAATAATGGCTGAAAAAGTGTTTTGAAAAGTGCATAACATGGGAAAATACAAGGGACTGATATAACCTTTGTTGATTCTTTATTTACGTGTATACTTTTTCCTCCAGAAAAACAGAAACAACAACAACAACAACAAATAAACGATCTAGCCTCAGATTAGCCTGACCTTTTTCTCTGCATGTAATTCCCTTGAGGCCTTCCTAGCATTCCAGCTACCAGGCTGAGGACATTCCCCGGGGTCCACAGCATTAAGGGGGGGCATCAATCATTGGGAGAAGAGCACATTGATATTCACATTCAAGTTCAACTGACATTGTCTCAGTCATTGGATCCTTGGACCACGCTCCATGAGGCCAGGGGCCCTACATGTTTGTTATAATATACCAGTATTTCTATATGTGCAAATTCAAAATCGTATACCCACATAGACACATACACATATGCATTTACTATATGTGGAGAGAGAGAAAAGCTACTCAGATAAATAGACATAGCCCCAAGTGAAGGGGTAAATGGATGGAAGCACAGATGGGTGGATGAATGAACTACGAAGAAGCAAGCCCTAGAAATCTCTTAATTTCACTGTTTTTCCTATTTTTTATAATCCATGTTGCCTTTTGTTAAATAAGTATCCAATAAGATACTTATTTCACATCCTCTCTTGTTTTAATTTGAAGGAAAAATTAATTTACAAATTCTTAAGTGATTCAAGAATTATAGCACACAATTCAGGCATGGGATGTTGTGTTCTTCATCTTGGTCACCTGATTTCTATTTGAAAATTTCCAAGAAGTTTAATATTATCACCAAAAATAAATGACTACAATTACCATTAATATAACTTGTCATTCATGTAAATTAAAAATCGTTACAAAAATAAAAGGGAATATAATATTGAACTTCCTTTTTGGTTCTGCCTCTGTTCTCAAAGAAATTCTGATCAGTGGCATGTTCTCCCTGACAGGTTAAGATTCATCTGTTTGTCTTGCTGATATTTCAACATTGGTTCAAAACTCTACACTAATAAAACAGTAAGAAAAAAAATCCTCTAGTGATTTTTAAATATGAAGCTGAATTTTAAATCACCAAGTGCTCTGAATGCTTGTCTCAGCACCAAACTCAGTTCTGTGGGGTGATTCCAGGTATTGAATCCCATTCCCCGTGTAGTCTTTCCAAACTGGGCAAGAATTGGTTTCAGATAAGTCGTTATTGTTTGCATGGCCTAACTTCTATTTAATTGGGAAAAATAGACTCAGAACACTGCTTTCCACTCATTACTCAGGAGTGCCTTGCATTAGTGCAGAAAAGTGTGCCATGAAGCTTGAAAAAGGTACGGAAACTGAGCTTGGAATCTGCCACTCTAGAACACAAATGGTTTTAAAAGGAGAGAGAAGAGTGAAAAGAAGCAGGAACAAAGGCAGGGGAGTGTTGCCAGGTTTCACTAATGGATTGTGGAGCGTGCGAAGGGAGACGAAGCAGAGCCCAGGTGGCCTCTAACTGGCTGTGAGATTTGGGGCAAATCTCTGACCATGAGGAAATCTTCCCCAAGAGGGAGGGAGAGCGAGTGAGAGATTGAGAGTGAGAGAGAGGGAGGGAGAGAGAGACAAAGTGAGGGAGAGTGGGAAGAAGGAGAGGAGGGAAAATGAGGGAGAGGGAGGGAGAGGCAGTTCGGACAATCACCTGGCTCAACTCCACCTGGTCTGGAATTTCAAGTCATATCTTCTGATTCCAAGTTCTGTTAAAAACCTTCATAATCAAATCTCAATATCCTAATAGCCACAGGAACCTCTGGAATTTCTCATTCCTTCCACCCCTCTCCATAGCTTAGCTCCATTTTTGTATCATTACAGGTACAGGTACATTTGGTACCTGATTTCTGTCACCTCCTTCCACTAGAGTGAACACCAGAGGCAGAAGAAAACCTTAATATACATTTTCCAGGCCAATGTGCCCTAACAAGGTCAGCACACTGTATGCGTCAGGCTGATACTTTCTGCCTAAACTTGTGCTCTGGCTATATAATCTATGTTTTCTGAATGGTATAATGTTCTTGCACCTCGAAGCCAGGAAAATGATGACAAATATATAGGGTCCGCTAATATTTATTAATATCATATTTTCACGACTTTTTCAGATTACAAAAGAAATCCCTGGCCATTACAAAAAAAAAAATAGAAACACAGAATAGTAAAGAGATCAATATTCAAATCACCCATAATAAAACAAACAAAAATCCCTATTGTCCTTTAGAATTTTTGTGTGTGCTTGTTTATTTGCATTTTGGTGATGATTACACTGAATACAAACTTTTATAGTGTACTTTTTTTCACTCAACTTTATACTATAAAAATTTTTGCAAATGTTCAAATTATTCTAAAACCCAACTTTTTATGGCCCACTGTGTATTGTGTGAAATATATATAAGAATTTGTTTACCATTCGACTGTCATTGAGGTTTTAGGTGCTTATTTTGTTGTTTTTATAAAAAAAATAATGCAATGCCTGTCTTTGTGCATCCTCTATTTTCGTTTTCTTCTTCCCGTAAGAAGGAATATTTGTCTCTGCCCACACTCATGCCTCCTTGCGAATCTCCTCTTTGGTGAAGCTTTTTTCAATTCTTTAAATTATACTCAACGGCTTTTTATATTATGACTCCAATATGCAAACAGATGTCTATTATTTCATAGACGATGTTTTGTTATATGCACTTTTTTATCTACTCCAGCTAAACCAGCTACTAGCTAGGTGAGCACGGACCATCTGTTTCCCTCTCTACTCCCAAAGACTTCATTTCTAAAGTGACAATATATACCTTCTAGGATTAAATGAGATACTAGATGTAAAGTTCTTAGACCAGAACCAGGCATATAGAAAGTTCTCCTTCAGTGTTAGCTTAATTATGGTATTGATTTAGCTATCCAGCAGTTTCCCACAATAATTGGAACTCTGGAAGAAAAAGGCACACATGTATAGCCTCAGTACCTAACACAGTGCCTGGTCCTTAGAGATCAGGACTTCTTAGTTGAATGGAAAGGCCAGAATTTAATTTTGCTAACGTTAACATCAGAAGGCCTTTTGCTCAATGGATATGCTGATAAAATTGTTACTTATAATATTTTGCATCTACTATAGCGTATTTATTTATAGACATCAAATTCAGATATATTTTAGGATTTTATAAATCAAACCTTATTTTTTTCTAGAGGAGTTTCATATCGCTAAAAAAAAGATTTTTGAGACATTCTAATAATTGCCGTATGTTTGGCAAGAGAGGCTCTTTTAATCATACAGAAATGAAGTTAGTTAATTGGATGGTTATGATAGCTACAGAAGGGGTTTATAAAAGTCACAATTAAGAGGCACCCACTGTAAAAAAAAAAAAAAGGCAAAATGTATTTTTTTTAGGCTTCTATAAGCTGCAGTTTCAATGCACAGATTTAAAAAAAAATCCCTTTCCAAGTCCTCTTTTGTCCCACATGAAAGGGATGATAACATTTTATGCAGCAGACTCGGGCCTTAAACAGAATAAAATAAAAGAATGTTTACTCTAAGTAGAACATCATGGGCTTCGTCACAGTAGTTTCATGACATTCTCCCTCCAGCTGTTTTGATTTATCCCTCCACTTCCAATAAAACTTGTGTTTTATTTCAAGGGGCAATCCACAATTTACTTTTCAACTAGTGGCAGTGGTTTCTTTTGGTGCCACCAACAGTGTGGAACTCAGCCTTAAAAAAATACAACAGCGAAAGACCTGGTGTATACACTTTCTCTGGTCCCATTGAGGTTTTCTCCCTGGAGTGTTTCACAGTGCTAGATACATTACAGAATTTGGTTTGACTGCATAAGGAAAGGCAGGAGGGCTGTGTGACAAAGGCAGAAGGACAATTATTCTGTCCTCTCTCAAAGACAGGTGCCTGGAATCTCTAATTCCCCCAAATGGATGAATAGGTAGAGAGATAGATGGATACAGATAAACACTTGTATATGTCTATACCTATCTATCATTTATCTGTCATCTACCCATCCACCCACCCACCCATCTCCTCATCCATTCATCTATCCACCCACCCATTCACCCATCCATCCACCCACCCATCTCCCCATCCATCTTTCTTTCTCTTTCTTCCTTTCTTTCTTTCCTATTTATGTATATGTTCATCCATCTATCCATCCATCCATCCATCTATTCTCTATCTACTTGTCATCTTTCTATCTACATATCATCTACCCGACAGGTCAACATGAAGCTGGACAAAGAGTGTTTTTCTCCCCTCCCCCTCACAGGTGTCCTCAACATATCTTGTGAATATAAAGAGCAATTAGAGAAGAGAAAAAAACGGAAAGAGAGAAACATTGTTTTTACTAAGAATCTACTGACGCAGAGGGAAGGAGAATGAGAGGCTGTGAAGCTTAGAGGGAAAATCAAATGTGAGTGAGAGAGAACAGTGAATGTAAATGCAGCTGTCTGTCTGTCCACGACTTGGACACAGAGAGCAGACACACAGAGGCCACGGCAGAGGTGCCCTGGCCCTGAGTGACTGCGTTGGGTGAACTTGCTTACCCGCCATGCGCCACACTACAGACCCCAATCATTGTCTCCACGTCCAGCCTGGATCCTCCTCAAGCACCACAGGCCCTGGGGGTAGCTGCTCCCCGGAGGAAATAAACACACCCAGGGACGACTCGGGGCTCAGGAGCTAGAGGCGGAGTCACCTGTATGCGGTGTACCTGGGCAGCCGTGCACGACCTGTGGGAGACGCTATTTTGGTGGGTGGCTGGGACAGTGAGGATGGTTCCCAGGGTTCTGACCCTTTTTCTGCCCCTTCCGAGTTGGAACACTTGACAGCAGCTCTCTAGAGCCTCCTGTGCCTTAAATGGAGAGAAATGACATTGAGAAGTGACAAATGTGACCCAGCATGGTGCCCGGCACAGTGGTCACTCTGTACCATTAATTCTTCCATCCTATTTATTTCCACCAGGTCTGTGTAACTCGGGCATCTCCAGGTCTTCCAGCCCTGGAGTTTTGTCTTGCCCTTCTATTTATGGGGGAAAAAAAATGAGTCTCCATCTCACGAGAGCCCAGACATCCCAGTAACTAGCTAAGTTTTCCTGTCCCCTCACACTTGGATCTCTGCGCCAGGCTTGTCCTGGCGGTTTCCTCCCATCTCTGCTCTTCTCTTACATCTGCACCTGCTGCTCCTGCTTTCTCGAGTCCACTTTACACTGTGATATATACCCAGGAAATACTAATGCACGGCTCAACCACATAGCAGCTGTGTAATTTTGGGAAGGATACTTGACCTCTCTGGGGCTCACTCTTTCCACCTGTAAATTGTGGATGAACATGGTACTTACCACAATTTTTTTCTACTGTAGCAACATTTTCTCTCTGCTCCCCATGCAAGTCTTTAGCAAGAGGCATGGCCCCATGTTCACATTCATTAATATCGGCACTGACTGTGGTGTACTCTGAGCAGCCCACATAGGCTTGGCCACACAGTGACTAAGCAGCCATGTGTCTGAGTTGCTCCTGAGGTTTGGTGGTTGGAGCAGAGGCACCAGTAGGTGTGTTTACTGTTGGCACTGAAGGAAACATCACTCCTGTGACCAGGGTGGTTCTATTGATCTGCTCAATGCTGGATCCATCTGCCACGATAGCCCCAAGCCAGAGATACCTCTTCCCTGCAAGGGGGCATGAAACTGCCCTTCCAGCGACTCAGCCACCTCGGGACACCCTCCCCAAGTGGAGAGAACTGAACCAAGAAGACGCACCAGCATGGAGGGTGGAAAGGCAAGTCAGTCCATTGTCCTAGCACCCTTGTGGTTGACGAGTTAAGCAGAGAGCTGGCCATTTGTGAAGGATAAAGAAGGAAAATAATGTTGGCTGCAGAAATGCATTTTACTAAAGACAGCATTTTAAGCAAGCGTTGAGAATGTGGCTTAATAAATGGATGCACTGAAGCAAAAGTGCTCTTTTTAGCATAGCGCAGAGGTGCAAGGACAATATGGGCTCAGAAGACAATGGAGGAACCAGAGTGGCCCAGCACAGACATCCATCCTTGGCGACATGTGTTATTGCAGGAGACAGGATGGAGAGGGACATTGAACTCATTGTGCATCAGCTTGTTCAATAATCACGTAAAGGTCTCATAAAGAACGGGGGATAGTAATTCTCCAGACCTTCCTTTGTTGTCTTTGTAGCGCTCCAGGTTAGAAAGCCTCTCCCAGTGGCGTGCTGTGCAGGCCACTGGAGCAGGCAGCTTCAGCCTGACTATATCACTTAGGAGGTTTTCACCGTAAAGAACAGGAAGCCCAACCCAAGTGGCCTGAGCAGTGTGTGACACCACACTGCAAACAGCCAAATGTAGGGCGGCTTCCAGGTAAAGGAGGACATCAGCCCAGCAAAGAACCAGGGATGCGGGTTCCTTTTGTGTCCTCTCTGCCTCGCTTGGCATGTGGACTGTCCCCAGGTCGTCTTCTTTCAGGGTGCTGCAGTTCTGGCATCCTGCAGACAGTGAGGGCTGTGTTAGTTTCCCAGGGCTGTTGTAACAAAGTACCACAAACTGGGTGACTCAGAACAGCAGAAATACATTGTCTCATCCTTCTGGAGGCTGGAAGTTCAAAACTCAGCTGTCAGCAGGCCGTGCTTCCTCTGAAACCTGGAGGGGAGAATCCTTCCTTGCTTCTTCCGGCTTCCGCTGCTCACCAGCAGTGCTCGGTAGTGCAGACACCAAGGGCTCACAGATGCGTCTCTCTAATGTCTGTTTGCCTCCACGGTCGCATGGCTGTCTTCTCCCTGCGTCTCTGTCTTCACGTGGTGTTCTCTCTGTGTCTCTCCCCTCTTCTTAGAAGGGCACCTGTCCTACTGGATTAGGGTCCGCCATACTCCCCTGTGACCTCATCTTAGCGAATTTTATGTGCAGTGACTCTATTTCCAAATAAGGCTACATCCGGAGGCACTGGGGGTTAGGAGTTCAACCTATCTTTTTGGGACATAATGCAACCTGTAACAAGGGGAATCTTATCTTTGTGTCTCTTTCAATAAGAGAGGAAATGTTTCCCGGGACTACCAAGGGGTTTCTCCTCACAGCTCATTGGCCCACATTGGGTCACACACCCTCCCTCACCAATCACTAGCAAAGGGGATGCCATTTCCATAATTAACCAAGATTTGCTTCTGATTATCATTAGGCAGAACTGTTCACCTCGACAAAGTGGATTGGGCAGAGAAGCAGCAGGGCGGTGGCTCGGGGTAGGCTGTCCAAAATTTCTTCCACACTGATGATTAGCCCCAGATTTCAGTGTGCTGAGCAGATAGATAGATAGACGGATGGGTAGGCAGGTAGATAGATATATAGGTAGGTAGGTAGGTAGGTAGGTAGGTAGGTAGATATGGCAGGCATACAGCTGTCACATAGAAACCCACACAGGTGAGGTCATTTATGCTTGATGTGCCCTAGGGTCAGATGCCATCGCCTGGTCTGCCTGACTTCACTATGTCAAAGCTCCATCACTTCTACAGGGATCCCAAGTTGTCCACGTAAAGCACAGGTTACTTTCTGTCACTTCCCTTGAAACAGAACAGATTCTCCCTAGAAAAGAAGCACAGGCTTAACACATCCTTTAACTCTCTGTGATCTTGACTTTCAAGTACACTCATATCCGTCTCATTTACTTTCTCTCTTCAGTTAGAAATCCAGCATTTTGCCTCTCAGTGCAAAGTGTCTTCATCCTTCAAGGCTTGCCTCCCAGTGCACCGCCTTGTGAAAAATTCAGGACTGCCGTTCCCTTCTCCGCACTTCACCTTTCTGCCCAGGCGAGACTCCGGCAGGCCCTTGTGTTCCCCTCTCTGACTGGCAGATCCGACTCACACCTGGGGGCTCAGATCCTGTGTCACTTCCTTCAGATCTGAGATAACATTCCTGGCTATCTCGGGGAGAGGCAATTAATTATCCTGGGTGCTTGACTTTTGCCAGTCAGTTTCTCCATCTACAGCAGTGATCAGCCCTTGCATGGATAACATCTTCACTTACGCGTCCGTTTCTCACACTGGCCTGGGAGCTCTTCCCGGGGACACACACTTATGCATCTCTGTGGTGCCTGCCCACGTGCCAGCCACGGGAATGGGCATTCTCAGTAAACAGGTCTTTATAAAATGGCATGCTGTGTGCAGACATAGAGTCCTGAGGCCCATGTGAGAGATGAAGAGGAAGCCAGGAAGACCTGGTAAAGTGTATTTGGAGGAGAACGCCATGGAAGTTTCGAAAACTGATTTTCACACACGCTGCCTCATTTAGTCCTTATGGGGAGCCCCATGTGATAGACTTGTCCCTTCGGTAAATTAAGAAGTGAAGCTCAGAGGTGATCTCAATTGCCCAATGTCACAGAGCTTGTAAGTGGCAGAACTGAGGGTGAAACCTGGTCCTCTGGTTTTTATTTCGTTGCTACAATATGTGTGCCTGCTGTGGTTTCTGGGATTGTCTTTGACAAACTCATGTTGAAATTTAATTGCCTTTTTGAGAGCATTGGGAGGCGGGGTCTTCCAGAGGTGTTTAGGGCATGAGGGCTCCACCCTCATGAAGGGACTTCTGCTGCTATCCAGGACGTGGGTTTCTTATTGCAAGAGTGGTTTTGCCCCCCTTGCTCTTTCTCTCTCTCTCCCCTGCTACTATGCTGTGATGCAGCAAGAAGGCCCTCACCAAATGCTGGCTCCTCTCTTGGACTTCTCAGCCTCTGGAACTGTGAGCCCACACATTTCTGTTCATAGTAAACTACCAGTCTCAGGTGTTCTGTTATAGCAGTACAAAAACAAACTAAGATAGGACCCAAGACATGGCAGGGCTGGATGCTTTTGTCCTTGCCTATATTACTGGAATTCTGCTCAGTTTTTGCAGGTCTGCAGAACACAGGTTGGGAACAGACTACGTATTAAATAAATAGCAAGCATGCAGCAAAACTTGAATTTCTGAGCTGCCAACTTGGACTGAGTAGAAATCCACAAGGGTGTGGAAATTAGATACACAAAGAAGGTTCTTGCAGTGGACACACTGTGTTTATTCAAGCAGCTGTTTTCTGGACTCAACCCCAGTGCTAAAGTTTAGTTGTTGTGATGGGTGGAATGTTTTTCCCTAGAATTCCTGTTTTATCATGAGCGGAAGGTCACAGAGGTGATCAGGGTAGGAGCAGTCTCCATTTTAATGTTCCCTAACTTCTACCGTTGATAACACTTTTGCTTTCTCCTGACTCCCTTTCTGAGTGAAACTGGCTTTGACCCAGTTCCCTTCCTTTCTTCCTGGGGCTCCTATTTCTCACTTTGGAAATTCGACCAGTTAACCAGCTGAGGGTGCAGTGTGGCCCAGGCACCATAGCCCAGCTGCAGAGAGACATCACGCCAGAGGAGGAATAAGGGCAGAGCCATTTGTAGCAGATGCATGGAGTAGGCAGAGGTGGCTTCAAGTCTAAGCTGTGTGAGTTTGGGAGATCTAGTTAGCCTCTTTGAACATCAATTTTTTTCATCTATCAAGTAAGGGTGATATAAGGCAAGGAACTGTTGGAAAATTAAATTTTCTCAGAAAAATGTCTGAGAGAAATTGTCATTGCAGGCCAGGTCTCTACACCAATGCTCACTCAGTGCCTGGGCACTGGATTAGTGAACAGTACTGCTGACCCTTGAACAACTGGGTGTAAACTGTGCAGGTCCACTTATATGCAGACTTTTTCCAATATATACATTGGAAAATTACTTGGAGATTTGCAACAATTTGAAAAACTCACAGACCAACAGTATAGCCTAGACATATTGAAAAATTAAGAAAAAGTTAGGTATGTCATGAATGCTTAAAATATATGTAGGTACTAGTGTATTTTATCATTTGCTACTATATGAGAAATTTGTTATAAAAAGTTAAAATTTATCAAAATTTAGGCACACAAATACAGGCTGTACATGGCACCATTCACAGTCGAGAGAAATATGAACAAATATTAAATCATGCCTGCATAAAATTAGCTGTAATAATACTGTACCACTGTAATAACTTTGTAGCCACCTCCTGTTGCTCTTTTGGTGAATTCAAGGTTTTGAGCATCTACTTAAAACCCCATCATCTTCACTTGAGCAGTTCCTCTCTCCAGTAAATCCCGTATGGCAGTAAAATGTTACCCCTCAGTTCTCGTGCACTTCGCTTCATGTTTAGTGCATGCCGTAAACCTCGAATAACACTTTGGGACCCATGCAACTAACTAACACTAACACAGTGCACACCTCTTCAAAGTGGGAGGAACCTCCTGGCCCAACAGCAGGACAGCAGCCTGCGCTACGGGCACCAGTTCAAAGGACCGTCTTCCTGCCAGAGCCTCTGTCGCACCAGCCTTGCACGCTAGCCGGCAGCAGGAATTCTCACCTCCAGACTCGGACTGGGCTCCACCTGCCAACTCCAGGCCTGTAAATTGTTAGCTTGTAATTAAACTCCCCTTTGGCACTGCAGTCCCTGTGCAAAACGTCGGTGGCAGGAGCAACATTTATTGGCTGAACGGGTTTATTTAGAGCAAGAAGTCTTGGAGTACACTTTGTCCTGTAGAGGCCTGGGTTCGAGGGGTGCCTCTGAGTGGGAACGAAGTCCCTGTTGAAGCTCAGAATCCCACACCAGCCCTGACTTCAGAAGACAGTGGCGGGCAAGCGTAGCCCTGTGCAGCGCACCTGCTTGAAGGGAGCGCGGCATTAAAGGCAGAGAAGGAGAGAGCCTCTTTACTCTTTCTCCAAGCATGAGGCTCCTCGCTGGAGGTCAAATTTAAGGTAAATACACAGCGAGCTGGCAAGAAAGGCCGGCTGTGCATGCCTGCGCTCCTGACTCCGGCACAGACAGGCTCTGTCCTCAGAGCCTTCGCCTTCATAAATTCTTTATAGAAAGAGTTTCACAAAACTATTCACCTTTCTGTCTCCTACAAAAATGACAGCTTGCTCACTCACGGAAAGAACTGGAGAGAGAGAGAAAAAAAAATATTTCACATTTGGAATGTCTATTCACTCAAATAGAGGCTAGAGCCCAGGCACTGGACTCAGAGGGCCTGGCTTCAAGCAACAGATTGCTGGGCGTGTGCCAGCTCGATAGCCTTTCTGGGACTCAGTTTTCTTATCAGGGAAATGGGGCAAGGCTTACTCATGCCTTACATGCATTGTTGGGAGGATTATAAGGATTATTGAAATGGGTACAATATGTGTGATGAATTGAGTTGTACTGGACGGCTGTGTCCTGTCCCTTCTGCCCGGGGCGGCTGTCCTCCCCAATTCACACCTGTCCTTTAAGGCAGTGAACTCCACGTGTGGCCTTCAGTCCTGGGCTCCTAGGCAAATGCTACTAATTCATGAAGAGACAAGTGCAGAATTAAAGAGTAACCACTGAGATATTTTTATAGCAATTTCACCTGGCCCAGTATCCGGGTGCCTGTGCATGGATTCCTCCCACTGAACAGGATGAAGGCCCACGGGACTGAGCACATCATGTGTGGGACTAGCGACTAGCACGAGATGGACATGCAGCTCCCTTGTGCAAAAAGTGGGAAGAATGTCGACATGGTGACCACAGAGCATCAAACCACCGGACCCAGTGTGACTGCACAGGTCACAGGCCCGTGAAACCTGTCCTGGTGGACTAAGTCACGTGTGGAGCCCCACAGATTGTGAAGTGTGTGCCAGTCATGCATGCAGGACCATGCAGTGTTCTGCTAAGGGGGTGGGGGAGAGCTGGATGTGTACCCCAGAGAAATTGGGGCTCACTTCTCTAGGACCCAGCTAAACCCCACCTTGCTCACAAGGCCTTCCCTGCTGGCCCAGCCAGGAGGGCGTTCCCAG
Source organism: Cheirogaleus medius (assembly GCA_008086735.1). NCBI lineage: Eukaryota > Metazoa > Chordata > Mammalia > Primates > Cheirogaleidae > Cheirogaleus > Cheirogaleus medius. The sequence goes on from VBSM01001979.1 coordinate 4,914,434, forward strand.
CATGGCAGAGAATCCTCGCTCTTAAGCACTTAGCATTTCCTTCCTTCCCTGCCTCAGAGTTACTCACCGGCCTGCTTCTGGAGCATTCTTGTCCCACCTCCTCCCAGAGGCCCGGTCATGCTGTGCTGCAGTTAGCAGTTTGCAGACCTCCCCTGCCCCAGGTGTCCCTGAGCAGCTTAAGGGTGAGAAATTGTGTCTTTTTCATTTTTATAACCATTGCCTTGACAAACGTTTGATGAGCACCTACTATGTGCTCTGCACTTCTCCAGGCAGCGATGAGAAAGGAGAACTCTGCTCATGGGAGATTCATGGTTCAGGGAAGAGAGTGGGGAGGTGATGTGTCAGAACCATGGTGGGGTCCGGGCCGTGTGCCGGGTCAGCACAGAGGAAGGGCATTTTTCTGAAGAAGCCACTCTGGTTAGCTCACTCAAGGACTGGGAAGGAGGGAGTGAGGACGAGAAGGAAGGAAAAAGGGAAGGGTTGATTTATCTAACTAGAATCACCCTCCCCCGACACCCGGCCCAGTCCGGCTGGAGCAGAGCCTATGATACATGTTCACGAACAAACCCTCCTGCATTTCTCCTTCCCGTTTACAGCGAAAGTCTCTGCAGCTGCTGACCACTGGCCCCTTTGCTGTTGTCCATTCTCTCTTGGACACTCTCTGGTCAACCTTTCATCCCAGCATCGTGCCCAAACAGCTCTCGTGGAATTATCCATGATCATCAGGGCAACATCCAGTGGCCAGTCTGTGACCTCATGTGACATGGCCCATGGGCAGGATGCCCTTGCTGATGTCTTCTGCCTTCCACATGCTCTCTCTGCTGGCTCTTCTCCCGCTCCAGCCCCACGTACTGATTGGTCCTTATTGCCCGGATGTCTAAACATGGGAGCAGCCTAGATCTCGGTTTCCAGACACTTATATTTTCTTTACATTCCTGTTTCCCCAGGTGGCTTCACCTAGTCTTGTGTCTTTCAGTGCCAGCTCTCAACCTTACGTCTCCGGCGTGGACCCCTCCCTTCAACTGCGCAGACACATGCATGCAACTGCCTTAACGACAGCTCCCTGCAGTTCCCATGAACAAGCCCGGATGCACCAGGTTCAGACTTAAATTCCTGGTGGATCTTCTCGCCCCAAACTACTCCTTCCCTAGTCTTCCTCATCTCAGGAAATTATAATTCTATCCTTTCCATTGTCAGGCTAGAAATATTTACAGGAAGCCTTGTTCTCTATTCTTCTCTCTGTCTGAAAAACCTATTTACTGTGTTTCCAAAATGCATCTGAAATACGATGTCTTCTCACCACATCCATCGCTCCCTACCCCAAGTCCAGGACATCCCTCTCTCTCACTTGTGGTACTGTCACAGCCCCACTGGTCACCTCTTTAGCCTCTGTCCTTCCAGAGCTGCACTGTCCAATATGATAGCCACCAGGTACATGTGGATATAGACATTTAAGTTTAGATTAAATAAAAGTATATATTCAATTTCTTGGTTGCACTCGCCACCTTTCAAGTGCCCGAAACCCCCTGGGGCTAGTGGCAACTCTACTGGACAGTGCAGATATAGAACATTTCTGTTAGGGAAGAGCGTTCGATTGCTCTGGAGTCTGTTCTCCTCATAGCAGCCACAGGGATGTGGTTAGAACCTCTCCACATTGTGCTGGTCCTCTGCTCAAACCTGTTGAATGGTTTTCTATCTTACTTAGAGTAAAAGACAAAGGCCATTTGGTGGCAAGGGACTGCATAATCTTCTGGTCTTGCCCCCACCAATCTCATCTCCCAAGCTCAGACCATTCTTCCCCTCGCTCAGTCTGCTGCATCCCACTGACCTCCCCGCTCCTGCTTAAGCTGCCATGCTCTCACCGCAGGGCCGGTGCCCAGAAAACTCTTGCTCTAGGAGTCCGTATGGGTCACTCCCCTCCCCCATTCCTTCCAGGTCTCTGCTCCAACATTATCTTCTCTGTGAAGCTTCTGCTGCCTTAGGCGGCCTCCAGAGAACGTATCACCATTTGGCATCACATGTATGGACTTGTGTGTCTTTTACTGTCTGCAAAAGAATGTAAGTTCTATGAAAGAGAAGACCTTTGCTTAACTGGTACATCTTCAGAGCCCAGAGCAATGCTAGCGCATAGTAGGTGATCAAAACATATTTATTGAATTAATAAAGAAATTAAAGGATGAAAGGAAGACAGATAAATAAATATATTTCAATGATCCACGAAGTCAGGAGACATATATGTTTATCATGTACCCCATTGTAGAAAGTATTCGTCCTTCATTCTGATTTCTGTATCACATCCATCTTTGGATTAGTTGTATATGTTATGTTGAGAAACGTGAAATGCAATTCTGATTTTGTGGCTTGAGACCTAGGTTTTAATGTAGAAGGGATGCACATGTCACAACACAATAAAAAAGTGAGTTTATGCCCTTCAGTTTATCAAACCCTCCTCCAAATCCATATTTCAGCAGGAACAATTACACACAGTGTCAGTGGGGAAGTGCTTGGAGCCCATTTCATTAATCATGCGCAAGACAATGCCAGACGCTGTAACGATCACGCTCCGAGATGTACGAGGTCTCCAACATGATGGAAGTATCATTTGCACTCATGGGAAGTCCAAAGCACATATACCAACTGGCAAGAAGCTCTACTCCCATGGATGACTCAGGCTCTCGACTCCCATCTCTTGACTTCATCACCTTGAAAACAGCATCTCCAAGGTCTCCATCTATACCTTTCATTAAGCCAGAATTGGGGAGACAGCATGGGGAATGTTGCTGACTCAGTCATGGCCATACGTATCTGCAAAGAGGGATAGAAAATACACTATCTCTGCATGTGCAGGAAGAAGAAGATTGTATTTGAGTCACAACACCAAAAAAAAAAATTAAAAAAAGAAGAGGAAATGGTGAACATCTGACCATTCCCTCATAGGTGGATAGTGCTAAGTATCAGATGAATGTGCCAAGGGAGTCTGCAGTGGAGGGATGAGGAGAGACATAATTTCCATTTCCAGTTGACATCATTTGAAAAAATTACAGGAAAAGATGACTTTTGAAACCTATGGGACAAGTCAAATTGGCACGTATGGAGGTGGAAGGGAATAACTCAGCACACGTATATATGTTCAGGCCTCGGCAAAGTCTGTCCTTTTGCAGACAAAGGAGAAGGATGTTCTGTTAGGAAGAGGGCTTGGGGAGAGATTCTGGAATACTTGGAATTCTGGGCTTGGACTGTGCTGTCTGGACGCTGTCTGCTGTGACACCTGCTCACTGAGAAGTACAGAGACAGAAGAGGAAATAAGCCAAGCGCACGGGAGTGACTCACCTAAGGGCACACGTTCCTGGTCAGAGGTAAGACCAGACCCCTAAACCCAGAGCTCTCCAACATTGGAAGCACTGAGAAGCACCAGGCTACCTTACTCTCATATCATTAAAGATTTTACGGTTCAAGCTCATCAGACCTTTGAAGTTTATTGCATTTCCATTTGTCCCATTCAGATAATAAAGCAGGCAAAGTAAAACCAAATTAAAATTTGAAGCATGGTTACATTATTAAAATATTTTGACTGCCCTTCAGCTGTTCTCTCCAGCTTCTAATCTTATCTACAGGCATTTTAATCGCAATGGGCACAGATTTAAAGTAACAGCACCTGCCACGATGTATAGACCAGTACATTAATGAAAATCAGGGACTTCAGAGGCCGAGTCACAAGCGATTGGCAGAGGGTCTCACTTAAGCTTTTCTAGACTTCTGGGCCAAGGAAGTTCCTCTGCAAGCATTATGTGGGTGGGCTGGGAATAGTACCAGGAGAGGAAGGACACATTTTCAAGGCCTGTTGCTATGCAAATGATAATGGCTGCTTACCCCTTCCCAATGTGCTTCCACACCCAATAGCTCATCTTGTCTCTTCTTCACAATGGTCCAGCGCCCAGGAAAAGGTTTATCGAATAGTAGGTGTAGGTGCACAATGGGCATTTGCAATGTAATTGATGGATGACTCCATGGAAATGAACATACTGTATATGGTTATTCTCATTGTAGACAAATGGGAACTGCATCTCAGTGGTTCAATGACTTGCTAAAGGACATCAGGTGGCTGACCTGGCAATAGAGCCAGGTGTCTGAATGTGGGCCCAGAGCTCTTGCTTTCCTAGCCATGCTTCCCAAGCGTACAGCCCTACACAGATGGGACCCGATGGGACTCGAGACAGTTTCAGGCAGTGCATGCAATTGGCATTAGATAACACCGAATTGTATCATGAGAAATGTCTAAGCTTTTCGATTTCATTTCAATTGCTCTGAGGAGGCAGGAAGCTTCAGGTTGGGGCCTATATGTGCATATATCTTTAATATCTTTGTAACACCGACTTCTAATCTCTTTTCTTACTGGAGATGGCAAGCCATGGGCTCAAGCCTCAGCAGGCAACAGCCTCTAGCTAGAACCTCATAGCAATGTTTTATTCTCATTGTCTTTATTTCACCCTCATCTATAATCGATGAGATGGGAGACTACTGCCCCTTTAAAAATGTAATAGAGGGTGTGTACAAAAAATGCATCCAAGTAAAAAAGCGATTCCATTAAAGGATGGAATGATTAAGACAATAACACGAAGGATAGATCGCATATGGCAAAAGTTAGGAAGTCCTCTAGCTTAGCAATGGAAGTTTGGAAATCTCTGCTTTTTATCAAGATACCCCTTCGAACAAACAAACAAAAATACCCCCAAATCTTTGATATGAATAAAAAGTAGCGAAGCTGGAGGCAGGAGGCGAGTCCTGTCTGGAGTGTGGCTATCAGTCCATGCGTACGAGGTCCCGACTAAGCTGCCAGTCTTCATGCCCTTAGTACAGAGGCCCCCTCTTCCAAGAAGACTTTAGAGATTTCCTCAATCAGTTCTGTTCGTTCTCTTTGTTAAATCTCCAAAATAATTACTTTGTAGCATGCTTAGGGCAACTGGACCGCTTTGCCTTTTTTCAGGTTATCTACATGCGTTTATTCATTTTCTTTGCCAGTCATCTTACAAGACGTCCCCTACGTGGCATCCCTGAACTCTCTTGAATTGAGTCAGTTCCATTCCTTCCCGGCAGCGAGATGGCCTCCTGCAGGCCTTTAGCTAGAGGGGCAAGGTACCGTAGATGTTGTAACAAGACATGCTCTGGAATAAAGTCCTTTCTCATGGGGAAGCAAGCAGAATCCACAAAAGACATTACCTTGAGGGAGTGACTGGGTTTCTGGAATCCCACAGTGGTATAAATAACTGGTCTAGCTCGGGGTTCTCGAGTCCTTTTCTGAGATGGCCCTAAAAGTCCCAATGACGTCCTGCCCTGTAAGAGCCACTCAACGCTCCCCCTCAGCCTTGCCTCCAGGAACCACCCCTCACCTGCACAGTGACCTGCAGAAAAGAGCAGTGTTGGGCATCTCAGAATAAACAGAAATTCGTCACAGGGGGAACGTCGCTCCAGGATTATGGATCACAAATGCACAGGAACCGAGGCTTGAAGCGGTTTTGCTCATTGCAGGAGTTTCGGTGGTTTCAAGGCGGTAGAGGCCCAGGTGAATGTCAAGAAGGCTGATGTGAACTAAAATGAAGTCTTGGGGCTCCTCCCCCACTGGCTGACTGAACAGACTCCCTCTGGGCCAAGGGGATATCCTAAACCTAAATTGCCCGCCATGAGGAGGTAGGTCAGACATGCCTCATCATGCCCCCTCCCTTCTTGGGGACATCCTTTGTCACCCATTAACAGGCCTAAGGGTATGCAAGACAAACCTGCAGGTCCTCAATTTACACAACAAATGTATGTCCCAGTGGCTTGTCTCTGATTAACAGACTTCCTTATCTTAAAACATTCCAAGCCTTTACACAAAGCTTCAGGTCTTTAACCAACTACAAATCAAAGAATCTTTAAATCCACATATAACCTGTAAGCCCCTACTTCAAGATGGCCCACCTTTTTGGGCCAAACAAATGTATGCCTTACAAGTATGAATTTTGAATTATGAATTAACCTGTAACCCCTGTCTCCCCGAAATGTATAAAAAACCAAACTGTAACCCAGCCACAGCGAGTCCACTTGCTCAACGCTTCTTGGGCCTGGCTCTAAGTCATCGTCCTCAAATTTGATTCAGAATAAACCTCTTAAAATTACTTAACAGAGCTTGGCTTCTTTTCCCTCGACACTAAGGAGCTAAGGAGCTAGGCGTGGGGGTACAGTTGTCCTTTCAGGGATGAGGAAACGAAGCTATGGGGATTTAAACTTCATCCTGAAAGGTACAGAGATCCTTGGCAATGTCAACGTGATAGAAGCTCATGGTCAAATCTCATTTGGTGTGGAAAGTTCATTGCAGCAGCCATGCACCCATGGAGTGGGAGGGTGGATTGGGTGGGACAACCCTGGAGAACCCTGTATATTTTCAGTGTGGAGCAATAGCAGAGAGAGTGTGAGAATGAGTGACGGAGAGATGTGCAAGGAGGACTATACTATGGACCCCTGCTTAAGACACCCATTCATACTGAACCCACGGAAATATTCAGGAAACGTTCCTCCAGAATAGAACATCGATTGAACAATTTGCTCTGAATAATTAAATTTGCAGTTTTAAGCTCATAGCAGTAGAGTTTATTTATAATTGGAGCCACAGTTTGCATGCACTTTAAATGCAAAGAAGGGCTTTAACTGTCAAGTTATTATATTACTCAAGAGTTTAATTAATAACACACTAATTGTAGAAGCCAACATCAAGAGTCACACCATATTGTTCCTATTACGTTTGGAAATGGTTTGAAGTGATTTAGTAATTTAAAAAAATGAACTTCGAAATACAGCCTTATCTTCTCATAGATATGGAGGGCCTTTTGTTTTAGGTATTCTAGTACTTTTTTAAGATGCGGGGGTCTCCTTTGGGTTTTATCATGAAGAGCCTCTAAATAAAGCCTTTAGAATAAATATATGCCTACATATTAAAACAAGCCAAAAGGCAAAATGCTCGGATACTGCTGATTAGAAAGACATCTATCAAAAAGTTAAATAAACTAGAAATAATTTAAAAATTAAATCCATAGAATTAAAGCTGAAATGGACTTCAGGCTTTATCTATTTTAACTTCAATCCTGTTTTCCAAATATATAAAACAAAATTAGTAAAGTCAAACAATTAGTTTGAGAGTGGTCAAAGAAGAGAACCGCATTTCTTGATCTCTAAATTCCCTTCCACTTCCAAAATTCTATGCTGCCTCTATGTCTGACTAAAAAGAATGCCCTCCCCTCTGAAAAAATACAGACCTAACTAAAAGAATATTAAAATAATCCATTAGCCTCTGTCTTCGCTCTCTAAAGGGCATACCTCTTGTAGGAAGAGCTCATGATTTTTTCATCTTTTATAGTCATGAACTTGAGTATTTCTAACTCAATGCCTGTTAATAGCTAATCCTACACACCTGCAAAACTGAACCATATTTACCCCTTCCTATGCCCTGCCCTAAACACTGCATCTGTAAAACTTAAATCTGCATAGAACCTCTGAGCAGATACCTCAGCCCCCACTTGGTTAAACCTACGAGCCACTGACTTACACTGTGGACCCAACCAGCCAAGGCAATTTAGCAAACCGTTCACTTACATGCTGCTGTGTGTCAAGGTATCAGAAGTTGGGATACAAAGTTAAATACAGCATGCTACCCTGGGGAAACATAAATAAATAAATAATTCAAATAATATCTCTCTATAAAACATATACATATATATGTATATAAACACACATGTATTATGTATCAGTGTGGAAAAGAGAATTTTGCGCAAGGTACTGTGTGACTACAGATCAGAAGTCGGCAGACTTTCTGTGAAGAGCCAACGAGTAGGTATTTTCCACTTTCCCAGCCACACAGTCTCTGTCACAACCAGGCAACTCCGTGGATGTAGCGTGAAAGCAGCCACTGACAATCTATTAATGAATGAGCATGGATCCGTGCCAATAAAACTTTATTGATCGACACTGAAATTTGAATCTCATATAATTTTCATGAGTCCTGGAATATTATTCTTTTTGGACATTTAAAAATGCAGAAACCACTCTTAGCTCACAGGCTGTTCAAACAAGTGATGGGCCAGATTTGGTCCTGGGTGTTGGGGCACAGTTTGCTGCCTTTGCTGCGGCTGAGACATAGCTGTCCCCTCCTGCCCCTCCCCTCCATAATTGCAGGGAGAAGAAATCTCAAGCAGAGAAGAAAACAGTGACTGGGGCCCGGGTACGAGACCCACAGGGCAGGTTGGCCCAAATTTTAAAGAATTTTTAATGCCGTGTTAAATAATTTTGAGTCTATCCAATTAGTGGGAGCTGAAGGAGATGTTCTACAGGGGAACGTCATGGTTAGGTTTGGTTTTGGAAAGATGGCCCTGGTGGCTCCCATCCGCCCTGTGGAGAAGGGCCTAGAAGAGGTGGCAACAGCAGGGCAACCAGCGAGGGTGTGACCACAATAGTCCAGAAGAAGGAACTTCCTAGAATAAGGTCCTAAATTAGCAGGAGCACATTGAGAAGTAACTTTAACATACAACTGAGCAGGTTTGAGCAAACCTCTCAAATCTAAAGTGATAACTAGGTAAAATAGACACTCATGGCTTGGGAGGGTGTCCTTATTCTTTCCTATAGTACACCAAATCTAGAAATACCATTTCACATAGATAATGGAGAGAAACTTTGCCAAGTCACCAGTGTTTCCCGGAACAGAGAGGTTAAGGGATTTATCTGAACCCACACCACCAGTTATTGATCTACCGTGGACACAAACCCTGGCTTTCTGTTAACTTTTACCCCGGCACCTTATAATGTTTACATGCAGTTTTAGTTTTATAAAATTTCGGGACGTGTATGCAATCCAAGAAGCCAAGTATGCTGGCCCCTTGTAAGTTCAAAGCTCACCTACGGGGTGACCCAGTAGAGTCCTCCAGTAAAAATGCACAATGAGCTTGAAGCTCACAAATGGCACATTGAGTGAAGGAAACCAGACACAGCAGGGCCCATGCCATATGATTTCGTTCATATGGAGCAGCAAACAGGCTGCCCACCAGGCTTCTGGAAGTCAGGACAGTGGTTAGCCTTGGGGGTGGGTGGGTAAGGACTGAGGGGAGCCTGGGGGAGGTTCCTAGGGATTGATGAAGAAAGGTTTCCTGAGCTAGGTGAGGGCTCCATGGGTGTATTTGATTTGTGAAAATGCATTAAGCTGTACCCTATGCATGCACTTCTCAGTAAGTATGCTATGTACCTAAACAAAAGCTGAAAAACATAGCCACCTATAACTGCATCTATGTCTATGTCTATATCTGCATACACATATATAGATGTATATGTCAAATGAGTTTTTTATATGCACATATATAAATATACATAATCCATGGCTATATATCTTTATCTATCTACAGAGAGAATAATCCTCCATTGCCAAACTTTTTAATGTTTTCCTTTATTACACTAAAATCCATTGATCCTATACTTTGAAAATTATTTATTCTCCCTGAAACTCATATTACTAATCTATAAAGTGAAGATAATTAAATATTAATAGAACCTGGCCCACAGCAGAAGCTCCATGAAAGTCTTGGTCATCTCTCTCTCCTGCACATTGTTTCCCACGTTACCTGGCTGTGGAGCGGGTGTGTAAGATTTAGATGTCCTGGGTGGTCCGATGCCCTGCACAGGCCTGGAGCCTTGGGCAGAATCTTTCCAGCCCCATCCAGAGCTCTGCTGGGACCATCACCATCCACCTGGCAGGGAGTCCTGCTAGCTTCTCCTTCTTTTTACCTCTATGGGAGGGTGATGTAACTGGTCAGCTAGGATTCTGTCATTCCCATGGCCTTGATGCAAGTCATCAAATACTACAAAATGCTACCTTGACTTCTAACGGCTTCCTTGTCTGGTAAACAGGGTTAATAACAAGTGTCTTCCTCACCTGTCAAACTACTGTAAAGATCAAACAAGATAATAAAAGTGAAAGCCTTTTGTCATCTCCAGAGATGAACGCAATTGTAAGGATCAGCCTTAACGACTCAATACCGGGCTTGTCTTTTCACGGTTCTGTCACTTCTCACTAGATCTCGAACTCTGCAAGGTGAGGGCAGAGTTCCTTTCATCGCCGCAACCCTGGAACCTAACACACATGGCTGGGACAGAGCCGTCTGATGACAAATATCTGCACGAACAAGGAGTCTTTGCATTACCATATGCCAGCAGAGCTTTATGAAGAAACGCCGCATGATAACCGCTCCGCCGTCCTCCGGCCCTTATAAATTTTCAACATGTTTTCACCGAAGTTTACAATATATGCCCTGGATGTCAAGATGTATATTAGGAACCATAAACAGTAATAAATGACGACACTGTGATAACCATAGAAAATCGACGATAAAACGGGAAAACAATATCTTATTACTGGCTTGAGCGAAAGAGAAATCAGAGCACATTTTCAAGATTAGGAATTAGATTAGACAATTGACAACATGATAACTTTTAACAGAAATAAGATTCGGCAATATCGCAGAATGCAAAAGGCATGGCGATCATCACTGAGCTATAAGACGCTATTTTGTGGTGTCACTAACGTTATATGAGCCGTTTCATCTGTACAAAGATTACCTGTGGGTTTGAATCAGAAGGCGTGTTTTGTTACCCATTGTAAACATAACCTGATGGTGTCCATTTCAAACTCTTTAAATATAAAATAATGACTTTTCCCCTAATTATTGCTAAGTCACCGATGTGCAGTTTTGTAAATTCCTAACGATTTACAAATTTCTGTAATCTTATTTTGTGGGCTGCGGAGTGAGAAAGCCGTGAAGAGAAGATACAGGAAGAAATAACAAGAAAGGGGTTCCATCTCTTCCCTCTGTTGTTGTGATTTATGAGAATATGGGAAGTGATCTGTCTGATAAGCAACTCTCACTCCGGGCAGAAGTGGAGTTGATGTCATTCATTGATATGGGTCAGTACAGTTTATTTGCCCTGCGCCAATTTTTTTTTTGTTATGCATTCAGGTTTTAAAATATTCAGCCTCAAAATGCAGTGCACACAATTTTGAAATCCATTTTCCACTGTGGGTCTCTGAATGGGATGCAAACCCGATAAAGGTCTCATGGGTGAAATTTGAAATTTGTCCCATTTGATGTGAATCCAATAGGATTTATAGCAGCAACAACAAAGATAGTCAAATTGTTTCCAATTTTAAATGGGAATGTTAATGCTCGTGAAAGGCATCGACTTGATGTTGCCTCAAGGACTGAGGTCTTATAGCCACAGAACTGATAGAAAGGAAAAATAAATAAAAATAAAATAAAATAAAATAAAACAGATAGCAAAATGAGCTTCCCCAAGCTTGTCAAAATTCAAATGTGGGGACTCAAGGGATGGGTCAAAATTGAAGCTTCTGCAAAATAGGAAGGGGGTATCACTCCCCTGCCTGATGCTAGTCTGAATGTGGCACTTCAGTGGCCTCTTTTAATCCAGAGGGACTGAAACTTGGGCGGCTTTGCCAGGATCTCACGGCAATGAGGCAGTTCTCTGAACTCCGACATGTCTTGTAAGTTACATCCAAAGAGTAGCCCTTTAGAAGGTGGAAGGCAGGTGCCATGAATAATTACACCAAGACAGCAGAGAGTCAGAACTTACCCAGGCAAACCCTGTGCCAGCACGTGTGCCAGCCCTACCGCTGGGAACGAGGGGCCCCACTGCCCCACACAGCAGAGGGACAGACTCACAGGAACACCCTATATTCCCAGGAAATCACTGCCACCCCTGACACAGAAACAGTTCCTGTAGGGAAGTTCTCAGTCTCTTTATACAGGGTTAGTGTTCCCTATCTGAAATGCTTGGGACCAAAAGTGTTTCATGTTTCAGACATTGTTGGGTTTCAGATTATTTGAATATACATAACCTTGGGGATGGGACCAAAGTCTAAACACAAAATTCAATGATGTTTCATATATGAATTCCACACATAGCCTGAAGGCAATTTTATGCAATATTTTTAATATTTTTTTTTGCATGAAACAGTTTGTGCTAAGTACTTATGTGTGGGATTTTCCACTTGTGGCATCATGTTGGCTCTCAGAAAGTGTTGGATTTTGGAGCGCTTGGGATTTTGGATTTTCAGACCAGGGTTGTTCCGCCTGCACACATAAAGTAGGGCGCAGGAGCTGGAGCATGCGCAGGGATTCCCTGAGGCCACACCTCTGCCACACCCTTTCTTTGGGGAGCTACCCTCTTCAGCCCTAGATCCAACCTTGTGAACAGAATGGGAGCTACCCACTGACCGCAGAAATTAATCTATCACCTCTCCCCATACACACATGCTTCCCAATTCATTAATCCAACCTGGGCCAATTAGAAACCTTGCTCAGGATGTCTCACCTGAATCTGGAGCCCTGTAAGCCAGAGCTGCCGCCCAGCAAAGAGAGAGTGGCAGGGTGGGAGCCAGAGATGAGAGTGCTCTGCAAGGGTCTCTGGCTCCAGCCTTCCACAGCTGCTCCCTCGCCTGCCACAACATGTGAGCCTGTGCAAACCCTCCTGTTCACGTAGGCTGATTCTTCCTGTGTTCCCATACTAGCAACTAAAAGTGTTCTAAATAACAGGAGTCTAGCAGCCAGCACCTAGGGAAGGAGAGGGGCTGTGAGGCAGGGGTGGCAGAGCAGTGAGCCAGGTGCCTGGACGGGACGGTAGTCTCCAGCAGGTGGGAGCTATCCCTACCCAAAGTGTGGTCCACCAACCACTAGGGTTAGCATCCCTGGGAGCCTACCAGAAAGGCAGAACCCTAGACCTAGTGAATGGGGATCTGCATTTCACAAGCTCTCTAGGACAGAATTAAAATTAGAAGTGCACTTAACTGAAGGACAATGACATTACGTGTTTATTCAGTAGTATAAATCAGCTCAGCCAGTGGACCAAGGGCAAACATCTAGCTTCTCTCTCTGGACTTCCTATTAAGAGGAAGTAGTGTGGACTCTGGGTACGAGGGCTTTTCGGTTCCATCCTGTGCACTTGGGAGCGGGATACTGAGGCCGGGAGGTCGCATGGGGCCCTTGGAGCCGCACAGCCAGTACCACCTGCTGAGCCTGGGACAAGAGGGCTCGCTCTTCCCATCACATCATAAGGAAAAGCCAGCTCGCCTACTCTCTCTTTCCTTTCTTACTCTCTGGTCCTTCTGTGCCCAGGTCCGTGTGTCTCGAGGACAGGGCTGCTCAGGGCCACCACACCTGCCCCGGGGTGATGGCGTCTTCCCACTGCGGCGTTGTGCTCACCCTCTGGGCTTCACTTGGGCTACGGTTTCATCCTCAGTAACTCATTCCTCAAGAATCTCCAGCAGCTTCATAAATCTGGAAGGCAATAAAATCATCAACTTTTCTTAAACTTAAATTGAGTTCAGATCCTTTCTTTCCGTTTAAGTCACAGCGAAAGGTTTGCTTTCCGTCCAGCCCCACGCGTCTTTACGGGCGTCTACTGGCACCCGCCCTTCCTCCTGCCACTCTGTCAGCAGGTCTCTAGCTGCAATTCACACTTGCACAGAGACTTGGAGCTTACAAAGTGCTCGTATACTTATGGCCTCATTTTATCCAATTCAAATAATGCATGTGAAAAACTTTTGCATTGAGGTGCAGATGCTAGCTAATATGGAAATAATGTCAGTGATGATAATAGTGTTAAATTAATAGTAGTGACAATAATACGGCGTAAGGGGCAGGTATTCTAATGTTTGTTGAATTAATGAGCATAAAGACTTTTATTTTTGATTTAGATCTTCATATCCAGGTCCCGTGAGGGTTGCCCGAATGCAGTTTAAAACCAGTGACTCCCACGCCTGTCACTTCTGTTGTGCTTTGGCTAGTGTGGTAGGCAGAACGATGGGCCCCTAAAGATGTCCCTGTCCTAATGGGCACAACCTGTGAGCATATCGCCTCGCATGGCAAAAGAGACAGTGCGTAAGGGATTAAGCATGTGGACCTTGAGAGGAGGTGGTTATCCCGGGTCATCCAGGGTAATCACATCATGTGAATCCTTCAAAGTGGAGTGGACACAGAGGAATGTACAGGGTGATGCTGTGCAGCTGGCTTTGGAGATGGAGGAAGGGGACCGTGCACCGAGGAATGCCAATGGCCTCTAGAAGCTGGAAAAGGCAAGGGAATGAACTCTGCCCTGGAATCTTCAGGAAGGAACGCAGCCCTACAGACATTTTGCTTTTAGACCAGTAAAACTTCTGCTGGGGTTCCAACCTGTCTGGGAGATAATGGATGCATGTTGTTTAAGCCACCGAGTTTCTGGTAGTTTGTTCCAGCAGTTTGTTACAGCAGCCCACTCACGCAGCCGCACTGGCATCAGGAGGGACACACAGGGAAGGTTCCCCAGATCTTTGATTAGGAAACAGCGTGAGTGAAGGGCAAAATACTTTATAATCCTGAACAGCTTCCTTGCCGCGGCGGGAGCAGATGAAGAAGGTGGGGAGCCACGCTGCTGCAGGTTCAATTCTGAGCTGTGTCACTAACCAGCTATGCGGCCCTGAGCAGGCTACCCAACCTCTCTGTGCCTCAGTTCCTTACACCGAGAAATAAAGACAATGTCAATATGCGTGGCCTGGTGCTGTGTGCGTGCAGAATGGGTTAACATAAGCGAGCGTCAACAGTGCCTGGTACACAGTAAGTGCATAGACATGTTGGGCTCTACTCAAATCCATTTTAGAAACTGTAGTTCAGCCTAAGAATTTACTTAGGGGAAGAAGAAAAAAAGCTCTAACTTTTGGGAATATGAAAACAAAATAATGCCTGGAATCAGATTCATGTCACACCCCAGTTAAAGTGATAGGAAGTTTATTTAACTTCTTTGGCCTTCAGTTCCCACCCTTTATACTGAGAAAAAAAAAAAAAAGAACCTAAAACCACTATGGCATTGTGGTAAGGTTGAATGAAATGTGGTAACATCAGTGGACATATCCGCCTAGTTGATGTGAGGGCCACACACAACTTCCCTGTCTCTTAAACCCACTGCCTCCTGATCTTCCCAGGATGCCTAAGTGTCCCTTCCCTGCTTCTCCAGCCACCAGGAGTTGCATCATATGAAAATTGCTTCTTAAAGTGCAGGTTTATGTATGCGTGACATAGTTACTATTGAATGACTTAATTATATCACCTATTATTTATTAGTGTCAATTCTGCATTATAATAATCAGATGTTAGCAGCAGATTACAACCCCCCTGCCAAAGGGCACTCTTGCACTTGGCCAAGCCTGGCCATGGTGTGTGTGTGTGTGTGTGTTTCTGCCTCCTGGGGATGGAGTTGCTGGCCACCTTAGATAAAGAGCTCCTGGCAATCTGAAAGGACATTGACTTCCAGGAGCACACTCTAAAGCAGGACTAACTGGCCCTATGAGGGATTACCTAAAAACCCAAAGGTTAAATTCCCTCCCAGGTTACTAGCTGGTGTAAATACCCAAGTGACCACTGAGAAATGTGTTGTCCCTGAAAGGAGAGGGGTGCTTGGGACTCCCTGTGCTTACATAGAGCCATTGAGCCACCACTGTTTTCTGATGGAGGGAGTGAGCGAGTGGGCTTTCAAAACTGCAGGGGTTGTTGATATCTGGGGTCTGAGCAGCTGCCATGATCCACAAAAGTATTAACCTGTGTCACTCTAGATTCTGTTATGGAAGGAGGCCTGCCTTCCTTGAGCATGTGGGAGGTTCTGTTTCACCTCTCTGCTCCCCTATCCCTTCACTGTCTCCTACGCATCCCCTGACCACTCTGTAGCTCAGCTCTCAGCTCTCTCATATAGCTGACTCCTAGCTGGCTTGAGAGCTTAGCACCCATGACAGGTGGAAACATTAATAGAAGGTAGCAGAGGGAAGCCATTGTGCAGCTCAGTTCGATCCAGTGGAGACACAGGAGATGTAAATTATGAGGGCGGCTAGGGCATTTGCTCTTACAGGAGTAGGGGCCGAGGAAGAGCCCATCTCTTTGATGTATAGTTTGAACATGGAGCTGAAAATCCTTGGCTTGAGACCATTGGAAGTCACTGTGTATCACCAACTCTCAGTTTCCACATCTGTGAAATGGGCATGGCTCTCACTATCTGGAAGTACTGCTAGGCACATAGAACAGAGTATATATCAGCTCTCCAGCATGCCGCATGCCACCTGGTGGGTATTCAACATCAGATCCTGCTCTTAGTGGTGGGCTAGGTGGACGTACAGTGGGCATTGTTTGATTTGTAGTCAGAGAATCTGGATAAACTTCCACAACTATCTCATTGTGTGACCTCAAGTGTGTTATTCAACTCCTTGGATGCTACCAAATGGAAATATCACCCACCCCTTGTCTCCCTCCCAGGACCTGCTGGTCTGGGTGTGACACGGGCATGCTCACTGTCTATCTTCAGTCCAGGGCTCTGCATCGTGTGAGATCCTTTTCAGTATGGGAGGGGATTACTTAGCCACAAAGGAATTCACTCAGAATGACAGCCCCCACCCTACAGAATGATAAAGTTGACATGAACAGTTAAGCGGCAAGATGGCATAACATAATTGCACATTGTGGTTTTGTATTAAGCTCCAATCTCTTCTCACAACCACCTAGGAAACTTGCTGGCAGATGGCACTCAGGGAAATGTCTCCGTTCTGGTTCCATTTCAATTCTTTCTTTTTGACGTGCAGCTTCCACGAGGTCTGCTGACGCTCCTCTGGGTCCCTCCCTGGGCCACACGGATTCTCTGAATCAGCGACTTGAATATCAGTATTGAGAATTCTTTATTTCTGTGTAATTCCCTATTTTACACAGTAAGAATAGTCTCCATGAAATATATTCCTAAGGAGGTGTCTTGCCTTAGTATGGTCTGTCTAGCAAATTAATGCACTTTGATTGGCTGAGCAGGTTCTTTCTCTGGCATCTCCTCTGACTCTCTCTTCTTGCTTTTGTCCACCAACTCTTCTCCTACCCTGTCCCAACACCACCTTACTCTTTCCTTCAGGCCTGGGCTCAGCCAAAAGTCCTGCTAGGAGCCCTCTCTAACCTTGAAGGCCAGGGTTCGATGGTGTTCCATGCCACTCTGTACTTCACACAATTAGAGCTTTAAATTTTTTTTTTAATTTGTCAGTCTATTATTTATCTAGCTGTCATCTACCTACCTACCTACCTTTCATCTATCTCCCTGTGTGCATTCATGCGTACATACGTCTGTGGTTTAAAATTCAAATAGGATTTAATGGAGAAAAGCAAACCTCCGCCAAGCCCTGTCCACCCCCAATATCTGCTCCCTAGGAGAAAACATTTTCAAATATTTGGCTGTTTTGTTTGTTATTTATCTCAATATGTCTATAACAACTTGCCTACACAGCCACATATATTTATTGCAGGCGATGTCCATTGACTTCCTGTGACATAAAAGTAAGACAGACCTTGTACGCTCAATCCCATGCACGTGCATAAACACACAAATTTTACATCTGTCCATTCTCTCAGTTCCGTTCAATTTTTGTTTGAGTTGATATTTAATGATCCCATCTGACGGCCGTGCCAGTGTCGTCCACACTGAGTGACTGAGTGTGAGATGGTTGGATTTACCTCCTTGTATAGTTTCACTGAGTTAATCGCTGCCCCATCTACTTAAGTTGTTGTTGTGGTTGTTTTCTGCATCACTGTCACTGATTTATCCCCAAACTCTCTCCTGTTCGCTCTCCTCCTAGTGCAGTTAGGGAATCAGGTCATCTTCCCATTCTGTTGGTTCCAGGAAACTTCCTTTCTGGAGCTGTCTATATTCCTCCTTTGGTCTGGTCCAATTTTTCTGCAAACCACAGATGCCATCCTGACGCATTCCTTTCCTCCTGATCCTGAGAATTCCCTTCACTTCTCTCCTGTGCCGGGTCCCCTTTCCCTGCTTCCCAGCCTCCCTTGCTCTAAGTTTTCACTCCTGTTTGGGGCACGTGATCTCCTGTCATTCCCGGAGACAGGGCACAGGGGACATTTCTCAGCATGTCCTTGTCCGACTCTCCCACTCGATTGCAGGAGGACAGCCAGGTGTGGAACTCCAGGTGGGACTCCCTTTCCCTTCCGCTCTGAGGACACTGATCCGCGGTCTTCCAGCAGGGGGGCTGCCGAGAAGCCCGTGTCCTAGGTCTTCCAGCAGGGGGGCTGCCGAGAAGCCCGTGTCCTACCGAATCTTCACAACATGGATGTCGCCTGTTAGTTCTCACTCTCCGGAAGCCTTCCCTGTATCTCCACTGTCCTGAAGGTGACAGTCTTTGCTCGGTCACTTTTCATCGTCATGCAGAGCACTCCGAGAGCCGCTTCAAATTGTTTTGTGATGATCTTTTTTGCTCCTGCCATCATCTTTTTGTTTTATAATTGCTTAAGTCTCTCTCTCTAAGAGATAAAATTTACATTCAATGAAGTGCATAAATCTTAAGGGAGCCATTTGTGAGCCTTGACCAGTGCTGTCCTGTACTCAAAGCACACTCAAGATGCAGAACATTCCCAGCACCGGGAAGTTCCCTCTGCTCCTTCCCAGGTACTCTGCGCCTCTCCTCCTGAGGGAAAGATGGTTCTGACTTTCCCCACTATACGCCAGTCTGGCATGTTCTAGAACTGTATAGAAAAGAAATGACATGCATGTCATTTGTGCCCAGCTTCTTCTGCACGTTTCTGAGATGTATCCACATTGCTGCATATATCAGTGGTGTATTCATTTTATTTCTGAGCATTATTCTATTTATTACCCATTGCCCTTCTAATGACTCTTGGTCTATTTTCAGGGCCATTATGCACAAAGCCGCTACACGTATTTTGTGTGATTCTTTCTGTAGACCTTTTTTTTTTTTTTTTTTTTAAATTTCTATTGGGTATACCTGGGAGTGGAAATTTTAGACCATAGGGTATAGAATAGATGGATGTTTAGTTTTTTCAGAAGCTGGCAGCAGATTTTCCAGTATACCTTACCCATTTTTCACTATCATTAACAGTGTATGAGAGTTCTGATTGTTCCACATCCTTGCCAACATTTGGCTTTGTCAGTCTTTCTAACTTTAGCCATTTTGGAGGAATATAGTGATATCTTGTTATGGTTTTTTATTTGTATAACTAATGATGTTGAATTTTTTTGTTCATGTTCTTATGGCCATTTATCTATATTCTTTTATGAAGTAGCCATTGCCCATTTTTAACGGATTATTTGTCTTCATTTTATTGATTTGAAGGAGTTCTTTATAGATCCCATGTATGTGTAAGGAATATATAAACTTCATAAAGCTATTAAGGCATTTAAAAAAATTTTTAACTATGGTAAAATGCATATAACATACAATTTACCATCTTAACAATTTTAAGTGCACAATTCAGTAGTGTTAAGTACACTTTTAATCCTCCAGACTTTTTTATTTTTGCTGAAATGTTTTCTTTTAACAGCACCCTGTTCTTTTGCAATAGATGCTATATCTCCTTTTATACGTCTGCTTTATTCTGTTCTCTGCATTGCTTCGTTTTCCTTTTCGATCTAGAGTCTGTAGCTCACGCTCTTCTCAAATACCTATGATCGTTTGTTGCCCACTGATGACAAACTGCGTGGATCCTCTGTGTGGAGGCCATGTGGCGTAGGCAGGTTTTGCCAAAAGCTTCCCTTTATTATAGAGAAATGACCAGGCTCTTTACCTGGGCCAAAGCCAAATTTTGGTAGTTGTAGGTCTTTGATCACCGTCTGTTCAGGGTTTCCAGTGATGGTGAAGCCTCCAGTCCTTTGCCTGGTCCCTCTTGTCCTGCCCAAGTTCTGGTGGCCAAGCAGAGGTCAGGGGTGGTGGGGATCTCACCCTGAAAGTCAGTAGACTTTCACCCAATCCTGTTGGTTTCCCTGGGGGGTCTGGGATGTAGAGTTTTCCTAGCTCAGTTTTTCTAGCTCTTGTCTCTGGCAGGGTGGGGTGGGAGGAGCACTTTGGGCCAGGGGAGGATGGAAGCAGCCTTTTAGCCAATCTTCCTGTTTTCAGACCCACCTTGATCCTGGCCTAACAGGTACGTGGTTCTCCCATCCTCATCCCGCCCCGCCCCCTGCCCAGGATTTCCTAGCACTCATCTCCAAGCTCCTTGTGGCTCCTCCTCCATGCAGACACTTCGCTGTTGCTCTCACTGGTCGGCCAAGGGACTAGCCCCCTTCCCACCTATTTGCCAAGGTCTTGCTGTTTGACACCATCAGTCTGCCTCTCTGAGTATCTTTATCTGTGTGGGCTTCTGTCTTCCCCACTCAGAGGTACTGCAGGAGGAAGCTTAGATGAAGGATGCCCTGGTGTTTCCCATACGATGTGTGGTCCATGTCAGCTTGCACCTGTTTCCGAGCTCCTCACAGGGGCCTGTGACCATGTGGTCATCTTTATCTCCCTAGTGCGTGGCACGCGGCTAGTGCACAGAGAACATTCGTTGAGTCGAACTAAGTTCCTGTGCTGCTTGGAGACAGCCCATCCCACTCGGGCTTGTAATAATACACCCTCGTTTCTAGGTGACTGGCACCTGGAAACAGCTCCCTCATTATCCTGAAGTGTGGACCTGGGGAGACATACTCTCCAACACCATTAAGCATGCCCTCTTGCCGCGGCACTCTCGCGGGACCTGGCTTCCCCGTCATCTCACCACTGTACTTCCAAAGGTGATAGGCAGGCACCCTCGGTCCACACGGAGCTTGGCTCTGATTTGCAGCATTCCTGCCCTGAATGTCTGTTCTGCACTGAGTTTGGGGCCTGCGATGATTTTCACGTTTTCATTACAGTCTGCCACTGGATTCTCATAAGGCGGATTGGCCCCAACACTCTTAAAAAACAAACAGCCTCTCCTAGTGCTTCAAAATAATTATCTCCAAAAGGGAAGGAGGCAGCCCATCCATTGTCAGTCCTAAATGACATCATGGCTGGTGTGCGGTATTTAGAAGATTAATAACATCTGCTTCTCAAATCACGGTTGGTCGCAGACCCCGGAGCTCACATCAAACATATGGGGTATTTTGTATGCATGATGTGCAGGCAAACTCTGAACAGCCAAGGCCACAGACGAGAGAAAATGTTGTGATAATAACACTTGCTTCCTTTCGTTGATGGCCTTCGACGAGATAGGCATGTACTGACCCCTTAAACAGACTACACCTCTGTTACCAAAGCCAGCCTGCAGCACTGGCGTTGTGATTTTCACGTAGCTTAAAGGAGAGTGAAAGATCCAGGAGATTAAAAACCTTAGCTAACTTCCAACAGAGAGTGAGTAGTGAAGCCGGGAATCAACCCCAGATACATGTGATTCCAAGCAGGACGCTTTCAACCCTGCAAACCTGCTTCCAATTTTGACCTTCAGGGCGCACGCAGAAGCAGAGTAGCAGAACCTCCCCGGTGAGCCGGGACCATCCGAGCATTGAACTGTCTTCCTCGACCCAGCACAACACGATCCAGAGAGTGGAGGTTGACCAACGTACACTTTCATCCTTGAGCAGTATCCACATTTGTTTCTTGGTGTTGAATAAAGTGATTTGCATGACTGCAAATCAAGAGCGTACCTGAAAACCCGGCAGCCCCCGGTTCCTGACTGATACAGACTGGTGCTCAGAGATCAAAATGCAAGTGAGCGACTGTCTGCATTTTAAACACGTTTGCCTGAGGTTCCCCCCACCACCCCCACTTCTTTCAGGGCCAGATCAATTGGCAGGCTGCCCTCAGCCTTTCAAGCAGGTTTCATTGAGTGGAAAAAAGTAAAGAAAGGGTCGAAAACAAGGAGCACGTGCACAATTTCTAAAGGTTTCCAGGATGAAAACAGTTGTTCGGACAACTTGAAAATAAACTAATAAAAAAGACAGGAGTGGTATTCTTACTTTTCTCCTGCGTGTGAGAGAAGAGCCCAGGGACTGTGCTGGGGACAAGGAACTTCTTGCTGGGTTCCTGAGTACGAGAGCGCCCATGTCTGCACTGGCCTGGGTCTCTGGGAGGAATCTTCTCTGTCATAGCTCCGATCCTACCTTTCAGACCATCTCCCAATCTCTTTTAAAAACTTGGAGGAGGAAGATGAGAGATAAAAAAAAAAGAACACTTTTAAAATCTTTTTTACTCAAATCACCTAAGCTATTGATACCAGTTGAAGATGTGTATCTTCATTGCCAAGCAAGATGTGGACCAGCTTGCAGAGGGGTGGGGTGGGAAGGAGCAAGGAGTTAGGAGATGTCCCCGGCACCTACTCTATCCCAGGTGTTCTTCAAGGTCAACCTATGGGATACCATGGGTGGGCAGTGGACAAATGGCCTGAGCATGGACTATGAAGCCCGAGAGGAGGGACTGCGGATCACTTTTGTCTATTTCGCAAATGCAGATGGCACACCTCCTCCATGCCAGTCACGGGAGGATGTAGAACAAGATGTGCATTATGCCTGCTTTTGTGGAATTTACACTCTAGCAAAGGAGGCTCAGGAAGAAGCAAAGACACAGATTAATCAAAGGATTTCAAGAGGAGTTGGGTGTTTTGAAGGGGCAAGCCAGGAAAGCATGGTGAATCACGGCAGGCGATCTGTAGAGATGTCAAGAAGGGGTCTTTGGGAAGGCAGCATCTAACCTGAGACCTAAAGGAAGAGAGGAACCCAGCCATGCAGAAGAGGGCAGAGGCTTTCAGGAAGAGGGAAGAGATGGACCAAGCCTGGGTGGGGAGGGAGGGGGCTCAGGGCTGAGTGACAGCAGGGGGTCCGGCATGCATGCCATGGGGACCTTGGGGCTTCATCCTGGGGGCTTTGTCAAACATGGCGAGGAAGTCAGATTTAATTCTAAATGGCTTGGGAAATAATTGTAGTATCTTAAGCAATGAAAGGTCATACACCAGGGGCCAGTAAATCCAACCCTGCCACCTGTTTTTGTAAATAAAGTTCTATTGGCACACAGCCGCACCAATTTGTTTCGGTATTGCCTGCCGTTGCCTGGGCACTACAGGGGCAGAGTTGAGTAGCTGTGACAGATACCAGACCGTATGGCCTCAAAGCCTAAAATATTTACCATTTGGCCTTTCCTAGAAAAAGTTTGCCCATCCCTGCCCTGCATCACGGATCCGTAGTGACCTCAATCTCTTCGAGCATCAGTTTTCTCACCTACAAAATGCTGTCGGTACACTGGAAACAGTCAAATTTTATGGTATGTAAATTATATCTCAATAGAACTGTTTAAAAACTGAAGATACCATTGGTGCAGGCATGGGAGTGCTGTATAAAGGGTTAGAAGGGATATTGAATAAAAATCATACAGAGCAGAATGGCACATACTGAGAGCTCAATGACAGTCTCTATTGCTAATATTATGACTAACAGCCTTATAAAGCAAAGCTTATTATCCTTCACCTATTCATACACTATGGCTCAGAGAACTTAAGTCACTAGCCTCAGGATGCACAGCACTAAACCATAGGTACAGAATTCTAGCCCAGGTCTCTGGGACACCAGTCCTCCTTCCTGTGCACTGCCCTGCCTTTGAGAGCACTGTGACTCCCAAAGTCGAGTTAGGCTGAAAAGTGGAACTGAATTGTAGGGATGGCGGGCAGTTTTGGTGAGCAGGAGGGCACTCATTAAATGTCTTTTTTCCCCATTTCAGGCTGTGTGAATTCAGGTTTCAGGCTGTGTGAATTCTCACTGCCCCGTGTTTCACTTTGAGCTGGGCGTTCATACGAGCTCTGCACTTCGCATGAAATCTGGCCTGAGTTTTGCTTCTTTGGGGCTGAAACTGCTGAGCTGGGCCCAGTCGCTGGGCCTCATCAAAGGTTCTGGCCGGGACTTCCAGACCTGGGTCTAAGGCCAGCCCACCCACAGCTTCCTCTGGGCCAGGACACAGTCAGCTCATCTTGTTTCGAGTTTCAACTCATCTCCTTTCAAGTTTCGCTCTCAAGCAGTTCACACACTGCCTTTTCTCCTCTCTCTGTGATCTGGTCTTAGCTGTGAAATGCACTTGAGGAAGTCAGCGCCCTAGGGGAGGGGATCTGCTCACGATGGCTGTGGGTGGATCAAGTCTCAAGTTGGGGCCTGTGACCCAGGAGCCTTGGATCTGCCCTGACTGATGAGCCATGCGGGGATTGCCAAGCAGGGCCACCTCCCTGAGCCTCCGTACACCCCTCTGAAAACTGAGAGGTTGGACTGTGAGCTTCTGAGCTCTGATAATCTACGTGGCCTGATCTAAGACTGTGTTTTTAGGATGAGTAGAGTTTAGAGTCCCAAGTTTTAATCCTTTCACCATTTTGGGGAGCTGAAACAGTCTTTAGAGATTTTCTAGTTTCCCTTCCCCATTTGACAACGGGAGGAACAAAATTTGGAAAGGCTAAAGAATTGCTCCAGGTTCCCAAGGAAGCCAGTGGCAAAATAGGGACTAGAACCCACCTCCACAGGCTTCCAGGGCAGTGCCCCAGGGACCCACCCACAGTGCACACTAATGCACCCCCCCCATGGCCTGTGATTTGAGCCTTTCTTATTAACAAAAACATGAGAAAGGGGCTTCATTAATACTTATTACACCTTAGATAAATTAGCAGCAATTTTCTTTGCTGCAGCCTGGCAACTTTCCCAAACATCTGGTCAGGGCTGGGCAGGCCTGGCCCTCCCACCCCTCTGAGGAACAGTTGGGACCACTAAAGCCTGGAGCCTCCGGGTCCCCCGGGACAGAAGCCACCTAATGCGCTGTCTGCGAGGTTCGCTTCACTTCCACAACACCTGCTTTCTTGAGCCGAGCTGCCACTCAATCCCGGGCCAGTGGAGCATGGGAAATCGGCAAGGGGGGGTGCTGGGGAAGATACCGCAGTAGCTGGGAAGGAGATGACACAGAAAGGAGGCATGCCAACCCCTGTGGAGGAGGCATCCCGGTGACAGGGACTGCCATGGGCAAGCAATAGCACTTAACGTGCAGGGCTATTGAGGGTGATAGTGAAGGATGATGGCTCCGTGGCTAAGACAAGCTAGGGTGCTCAGAGTGCCCACCATCCCTAGGGGCAGCTGGCCTGGCTGGTGTCCGGACACCCTGTGTTGGCTTTTAATCTGCATGACCTCTTCTGGCGTGGGGCACCCTTAGCAGCAATGAAGCCGTGCTCTGATGCAAACAGATCAATCCAGGATGTGGATTCTGATGCAAACTCTTTACTGACCTTGGGTGAGTCACTCTATTCAAGAGAAGAGACACATGTGCCAAGCCTCAACCCTGTGCCCTGCCTGGGCCTGGATGCTGAGAGACAGAACTAAAGGGAACTGGGTCCCTTTCTTCTAGCCTATCATTATCTAATTAGGCAGGAAGAGAAGGAAGACAGACTCAAAAACAATATTCTGATATTTATAAAGGAATGAGGATGGAAGAAGGAGAAGGGAGAAAGAGAAAGGAAAGAGAGTGGGGAGGGAGGGAGGGAGGAAGAAGACGGGAGGGACAAACTTGGGAACACGGGGAACAAAAAGGGAATATCTAACCTAGGCTGGGAGACGTGGACGATGACCAGAGAAGGCCCCTGGGTAAAGGGGATGTCTGAGCAGAGTCGCAACACGGGGATAGATGCCAGCCAGTAAAGAAGCGGGAGTTCAGCCAGGCCAAAGTCAGGAGGGAATTTGGAGACATGGGAAGCTGCACATAAAACACTCACCATGGTGCTCAATGAATGTTGGCTGCAAATATCACCAAATTATCAGGCAAGAGAGGCCCCTGGACATAGGGACCCCTTGATTTAATTTTTTATGCTCTAAATTTAATTAACTGTTATATATTGAAAATCTACCTCCTGGAAAGCACTGTGCAAGGAGTTGGGGCGTTGAAAAGACCATAGAGAAAAAACATCTGTGGAAATCACTGGTAGTTATTTACTCAACCAACATCTTGCCACATTTTTTTTCTAACAAACCCCTGTTTTGTTTGAGACAGCAATGCGCCCAGTCTCAGGAGAGGAATCTCCATTGGTAGTAGGCCCATGGGATCCTTTAATTCCGTCTTGCCGGAGGTGTGCTTTCCCAGCCTCCTTTGCAGCATGTGGCCATGTGACCCAGTCTGGCCAATGGAGTTGCTGGGAAAATATTTACTTTCTGACCAAGTAGTAGCGGCATAATTAGAGCTCCCCCAGGGACCCAGATCACCTCCTGGTTCCCCAAAACTAATCAACCATCGTGCACTTTAAAAAAACTAATATCAGCAGTAATACTCACCAAATTCTAGACCTGAAAGCAAAAGACACTCTGAGAGGAACAGTTGCAAGACTCTTGGAAAATCACTCAACTTTATTGAGCCTCCATTTTATTTTTGGCAGAATAGGAACAAAAATACTGCAGCTGGAATGGTCGATTTTGAGGAGTAGATGGGCCATTGTGTGTGAAAATATATCAACTCTGAAAGTGTTTTCCAAAAATGTCATTCTTGATGATATCTTGGTGCTATTCCCTTCCCTATTTAATGTAATGATGATTATTATTATTGCTTTTTATAATTTTTATCAGTTAATTGCATTTTACTTATACTTATGACTATTAAATTATGAAATACTACCAAACCCCAATGTTTTCTAATAACTTTTCAAAAAATATTTTGAGCCTTTTTTATAATATTTATGAGGTGAAAGGTGGCTGTGCATGGTGATCCTTTCCTATAGATTCTTATCAATTTTATTATTTTCTGTATTATGCTATTCATGTGGTGTTATACTACTTTATCTTGTGATGTTTTTGGTAGAGATAAAACTGATGAATGAAACTAAACATATTTTTAAGGAATAAAATTGGTCTTATTCAATTTTTAAAAAGTGTATCCTTCTGATTTAAGGACTCTATGTGTTAACCAGACAAGCCTGGCCACTAGTGGGCTTTGGATGAAATTTGACCAAAGGTGTTGCCACAAATTTGCAAATTGTCCCAGTAAATGTGTTTGATGTGATGATCTCTGAAGTTTCTTCTAATTCATTTTAATATTCTATGTCTTCTTCTTTTCCAACAAAATTGAGGAACTGATACATGTTCAATTATGTGCTCAGATTAACTGAACACATACTCGTTTCTCGACTGAGTTAGAGAGATTTGCCATTCATGAGGTAATAAATCTTATTGAAGTACCTACCTCTTGGACACTGGGAGAATGCCAAGAACAAGCTAGAGCTCATAGAAACTCTAGAGATGGGAAGGCAGATCTAGAAGTCATTGCAAGTATGAATGCTATTAATACCAAGGTGGGGTGCAGCGTACGACAGAGCATGTTCTGGAATTCCCACCCCTGACACCTTTAGCTATCCTAAACTATCCTGGCACAGGAAATGAGGCCTTAAATCACATCAGAGCCCAAAGAAGCCATCTCAGTCTTCTTGGAGGTCCTGTACTCATCCCTCCTTCCCCAGGGAGTGAGAAATTCCTTTCATCCCTTCCTATTGAAACATCATCTTGCTTCTTCTCACGTTTCTTATATCCCTGTTTTTGCATCCAAACTTCAGATAGACCCAAGTTTGGTAAGAGCGGAAGAGCCTATCTGTCCCACCTGCCACCAGGTGTGTGGAGTCAGGAGGGAAGGGCTGACGGCTGCCACCTTCTCCCCTCCATGCATTCTGCATCCTTTCTGAGCCAGGGGGCCTCCCTCTGCCCTGTGGCATGCTCAGGTGTTCTCTCTGCCTTAACAGCTCCCACAGCTTTTCCGACGTCGATCACATCTGACCGAGACCCCAATTTCCCACATTTTAGCCAAAGTTCAAATGGTGATGCATCTTTTTTAGACCAAGCTGGTTTGTAACCTAACGTTTCCAGAGAATACATTTGTGTGTGTGTGTGATAACTTTGTGTAGTGTAAGTGTGGAGGAAGCCACAGCATCCAAAAGGTATGATTGGGAATTATCACCTAATGTGGGCAGATTGCAGTCCTGGCACATGAACTCTGTACTCTCCTGATAGGGGTCATCTCTCAGAGCCTTTATTGACCCCCAGAAAGAAGTGAGAGTAGGGAGACGCAAAGGCACTAGGGCAGTGGGCATCTTTGGTCCTTGCTTAGTTCCTGGCACAGAGGCTGGGCAGCAATCTGTCACCCATGTGACACATAGACCCCACAGGTAAGTAGGAAGCTGTGGTGACATTATTAAAAATGGACAGGGCAGGGGTGAGAAAGGGTGGGGCTGGGGAATGTGGATAGTTTTCAAAGCCTGGAACAAATGAAAGCGATTTGGAAAGATTCACAAGCGATTTAAGCTCAGGTGTCATGTCTTCCCTGGGAATGGCCGGACAGGTGGGGCCAGAGAGTAAAGAAAGAATCGCGTCACGACATTTTCCTTTATTCCTTATTCCTTTCTTTCCTTTCTTCATGTGTTTGGGGAGTGGGAAAGAGATGACTGCCTTCGTTCATCTCTATTTCCAGACATATTTTTGGTATTATGACTAAATTATATCCCACCAACAAACCTGACAAGGGAAGAAGAAATGTTTATTGTGCCGGGTATCGTGTGAATGAATATGTACAATCATTTTATTTAATTCTACTTGTTTCCCATATTTATTCCTCATTTTGTGTTATTGCACCTTTATAAGGCACTTCGAATCATTTGTGGAAAGAGGCAGGGCAAAATTTTAAAAAATAATTAATAAATAAATGTAAGATCTTAAGTGATGCTTTAAAGAACGCTTTACGGCACCGTCTCTCCATCTTCCAGACGAAGGAAGCGATGCTCGAAGGAGAGAGTTCATCCATTCAGAGCTCACCGTGGGACAGCGTTTCGGTCTGGAGTGAGCTCACAGGGACGTGCGCTCTGTCTCTAGTACACTCTCCGCTTCGTGGAGGGAGCTCCCTACCCCCAAGATCCGAGATCCGTGGCAATTCTGGATTCTGCTGCCACGTGGCACTTCCAGAGCAGAGCACCCACTGTAGGCAAAAACTACAATTCTGAAGTATTAATAGATATCCACTGCTCAACATCCACTGCTCAATAATAGCAATCCTACATAAAAAGATTTTTCTAAACAATGTGTAATGGTGTTTATTTCCATTTATTTGGTGAATATTTATTGAGCGCCTTGTATCTGAAAACTAGCACATCTTAGAGTCAATGAAAACTACCAGTTGGAGATTTTAAGAGATGCTTGGTCAGTTTTCAATGTCTAAGACTCTCGAGTCCATACATGACAGGGGCATTGCACAAGAAAACCAGTCATCTCGACTGTCTGGATGCTCATTGCCATGGTCTCAGCTTTACCTTAAACCTGGTCATGATTCTGTATACTTGTTTGCCTTAAAAACCTATGTATGAAAAAATGCTCAACATTTCTAATCATCAGGGAAATGCAAATCAAAACTGCAATGAGATATCACTTAAGATATCAGTAAGAATGGCCTTTATCAAAAAGTCCCCAAACAATAAATGTTGGCGTGGA